>OY812999.1:67997765-68347765 GCA_963681545.1 Germaria angustata | reverse complement strand
CATATTTTTAGCGCAAGAGGTGTAAAACCCGATGACAAAAGAATAGAATCGATTTTGGCCGTGCCTGTACCGGAGAATAAACAAGAAATACAACGATTTTTAGGAATGGTTGCCTATTTGGTATTACAAAGTACTACATTCTATGAATAGGCACAATAAAATAAGATATTTTCCATATACATATGTACCTACTCAAAAACCATTAAATATTTATTTTTAAAGTGTTTCCAAGTTGCCTGGCATACTTCCGGAATTGCACGACAAAGAAAGGTTTCACATAGTCTCGTCTGATAATTTGTGCTTTTGATGGACTCTCCAGTAGCGAGGTATTGGAGTGTAGCTGCCAGTTTCTCTGCTGGAGTTATCGCTTCTCTCAAGATGGTATCTTGTTTTACTATATCACCTTCGATTTTTGCGAGTATCAAATTAAATGTCTCTCGGCTTATTCTGATATAGTTCAGAAAAGACGACTTATCTCCCAAGAAGTCGTTCATAAGAAACGAAAATGTACCTCGCTCCATTCAGCATTTCCGCCATTGCTTCACCCACTCACTAGTTTTAGTCAACTAGTTTTACCTCCATTGCTTTCTTCGAGGTTTTTCTGATTTTGATTTTTTTAAGAAAATTTACTTTTTTAAATACTTTACTTCTCAAGTTTTTGGCGTTCAAATTATTGAAATAAAAGGAATTAAAGATAAATTAAAAAAACAACTCTGGCTGTCAAATAAGAGTTTTTTTTTAAACAACAGTGAAGAAATAGAAATGTTTTAAAAATCATCATGAAAATATGACATGATTTTGGGAGCAACTTTAAAAGAAAATAAAAAAGACATGTCTTAAAAAATCATCGTGAAAATTGGGTGTAAAACAATTTACAGTGTATGAAAATAAAGATATTCAAATTTTTCAATTAATTTTCTACGCGAATAAAAACAAAATTAATATTCTTAAAGAAACATAGAATGAAAATAAAATTATTCAATACTCTCAAAAAAGACAACGAACGAAATTAAAATTATGTATTTGCTTTTGGTTGATCTGCTTGCCTGGCGTTATTTATCACCGCGGCTGTTTGCCGGCTATAGACATATCGACTACGTTGTCCTGGCACCATTTGTTGTTAAAACAAAGTATTGCCTGATTATTACATTGCGATTTTACAACTAAATGCATTCGAATTATTATAATTATTGTTTAAATATATTTATGTATATGAAATTAGTTTTAATTTCCTTCAAAAAAATTCATTTGTCTTTATCAATAAGATCTAAATGCATTGAGATTTAGTTCAAAAAAGATTGACATATCAAACTTTATTATGTAGGGCAACTTTATGTTTTCGAACATAAACAAAATTGTTGTATTTTTTTCATGTTTTTTTACACAAGTGAGATCTGCCAAAACCAAATTGATATTTTTGGCAAAGTTTAAAAAAATTTGTTTGCATTAATATTTCTGTGAAAAATTAATTTTTTTTGATGAAGTTCAATAAAAAACACTTCAAACTAAAAACCAAAATTGTATTTTTCTTAATAATGTTAACACTTATAAGAATAAAATACGATTCGTTTTACTTTCACCCACCCCTTACTACTCTAATTGAAAACGAATAAAAACATGGGGATGTGAATTGCAGAACACCAAAAATGCTAAAGTAATCCACTTTCGAGTGAATTCGGATTCTAGAACATACCCGATTATCGTTTTTAGGAAAATTATGAACTATGTGAGGGAAGGTTGGCGGGATAATAGGAAACAAGTTGACGTAGAAGTACGAAAGTTTTATCCAATTAAAGATGAGATAAGTATGGTAAAGGGTATTCTATTCAAAAATAAACGAATTTTAGTGCCGGATATGTTAAGATCCAATATGTTACAGTTGACCCTATTGCGGTTCTCCACTCAACTCAGTTTGGTCGTGTGAGAGTAAAGGCTGAGGCACATAGAATCCGTCATCCATCGACTTTTTCAACTGACAGCTAAGTTAAAATACAGGTTTTGTTATGAGCTTTGTTACATACAGTACGTCTCCTTCAACGCAACGTATGAAAGTTGGGCAACTTTTGACGTACGTTGAGTACTTTGACAACTATCAGTTGATTTTTTGGTATGTTTTGTTTTAATTAACAGTTGATTTTTTGGGTCTAACCAAAAATCTTCGACTTTTATCCATTATACCAAGACAAGCTTGAGCTTTATAAAGCAAAATTATAATTAAAATAGACTTCGTAATTTCTTTAAAATCCATAGAAAATTTTTACTTTTTAATGGAAACATGTGAAAAAAACAGCTGATTTAATATCCGTCAACAAAGTAACCTTTGTGCCAGCCTCATCCGTCATTGCGTTAACGTCAGTTGATAAAGTCAACGGATGACGGATTCTATGTGCCCCAGCCTTAAGGGTGATTGCTTACATCTATTTGACATGATTTACATCTATTGAAAAACTTCGTTATTCAGGCATGTTCTGCAAATCACTTTTTGTGAAAGTAATTTGAAATCACAAAAAAGGTGTCCTGCGCACAAAACTTTTTGAACTGTTGTGATTTGAAACCGGTCAGCTATGTGGCTGGCGATCTGAAATCACTTTCTTAACTTTGGACGGCTTTTTATAGTTAACTCAATAAAAACTCATTAATTGAACACATTTATTTGTTTTTTATTTATTTTAAGAGTAAAACTGATGATTGCAAACACTTTCTATTGTAACAAATGTTGTTATTTGATTTTGTGATTTGACATTTTCTTTTTGTGATTTGCATTTATTTTTTAGTTGTCAGGTGATTTGTTCTTCGAAAATACACCGATGCTTGCCAGAGTAGATAAATATTGCTTTCGACGAGAAATATATTTAATTTTTTAACTAAACAAGCTATTTCCAATAAAACTTAATTATTTTTGTTTAGTTATATTCAAAATATTTATTAACTATCAATTGTTTGCCTAATTTTAAAAATAATTACTTATAAAGTAGTAGCAAATGGCAACAATAATTATATATTAAGAAGAGTGGCAACCACAGATAACTAAATATATCTGTGGTGGCAACTTCGCGTGTATTCTTGAAACTATTTTCTTTTGTTAAATTAATAAATTTATTTTCAAATATATTACTGACAACAATAAAGCCACAGGCATATCAACAAAATTTTTATTTAAAAAAATTTTAGTTTACGTTCACTTATTATTTTGACTAAACCTTTCATAATTTTTAATACATAAATAATTGTCATCAAATCAAAGCAAAACATCAGCCGTTTTCGAAAAGGTAAAATCACACCGAAAAGTTAAATTTCTTGTGATTTTCAGAACACCACAAAATCACATTTGTGATTTTAAAATCACTGACCTTCGTAGACTAGAACTGACCTTCGTAGACTAGTAGGTAGTGTACTAGACTCGTAGTGCGAAGGTCCCAGGTTCGAATCCTGCCGCAGAACTCTGGCAGTTTGAAAGGGAGCGCACAACAAGCCTTCACTGGCTTAAGTGTATGTCGTATGACATGGGCTATCACACCCCTCCTATCAACCTAACCTAACCTAACCTTAAAATCACAAGTGATTTTGAAATCTTGTGATTTGCAGAACATGCCTGATTACAATATTGAATTCTCATATTGTATTTGATTCGTATGACATTAACATCCGGGGTTGATAGTTTTCAAACTGCTTAAAGTTCACTGACGATTTGGTTTAGCGACAATGAAATGTCGGAAAATGAACAGCTAAAGCTTATAGCTTGTTTCCACGGCACCTGCTTCGCTCTCTAGTTTTGCTTCAAACGAAATGGATGACCGAAACTAACACACACAAAAACTATTTACTAATACTGGAGTTAATGTCGACGTCGTCGACGACGCCGAAATTGTGATGTTCGACGCAAAATTTCATTTTGCTGTTAATGTAAACGTCGTCGACGACGTTAACACATCTGTGTACTACTGCATTGATTATATAGAGAACACTCTTTTGGCTTTCTCTCCCGCATATACTTATCTCTCTCTTTCACCTCTCAACGCCGAAAAAGTTTAAACAGATTGAACTTTTTCGGCGTCAAATTTCTTACGTCGTTGAGATTAACTGCTCTCATACAATTACATACGATTCAACTTTTTTTTGACATTTGACGAAGTCGACGACGTCGACATTAACTCCAGCATAACACATTTGTATAATAAAATATTTGACAAACCATATGGTTTGTCATTTGTGAAGGAATTTCTGTCATTGTTGTATTTTTTGACATTTATTGACGTTAAATTTAAGTGATTCCCGGAAAACAATTTTCGTTGCCACGTGTATACAAGTGGCAAAATTTTTTATTAAAATAATATAAAATATATATAATATATAAAATATAGTAAATAAAAATATAGAAGATACTTAATATTGAAATTTATTATTTGGGAATATAGAAGATAAGTATAATCAAAATAAGTAATAATTTAATATAAAATGAATAAAAGGCATTTTGAAAACTGCATCACAAAAGAAAAAAAGACCTATGAGTCTAATGTGAAAAAATATAAAAAATTAGTGGAAAAGGTGCGTGAGCAAAATGTTTTAAAGTGTCCAAATGTTTAAAGCGTCCACATCAGCAGGTTATTTTTCGAATGAAGTCGATGATAGTGTTAATAGCGAGTCAGGTATAGACACAGGGAAAAATAGTGATTCTGAGGCAAAATCTATGGAGATAAAGTTTTAGTTTAGTTTAGTTGTTTATTTAGTAGTATTTCTAATACTTTACAAATTTTACAAGTTTACAAATTTACATATTTATATATAATTAGAGTTTTCTCTATTATGCATGATTGACTGTGTTATTTTTACAAATTGTGTTATTTTTCTCCTACTTATCTTAATATTTCTTTCTGTTTTTATATCATTTGGTAACATATTGTATAATTTAAGTCCTTTAAAGAACAGAGATCGTTGCATTGCTGTTGTTGTTACCCTCGGTAGTCGGAAGTTTTCAGTGTTCCTAAGGTTGTATGGTTGTAATTCCCTCACGTAGCCTAGTAAGATACTCCGGTGCGATTCCCATTTTCATATTCTGAATGAAATGCAGTGTGTTTAGTTCCAGTCTTTGGTGAATATTTAACCATTTCAGTGTGTCTAGCATTAGTTGAATTGGGGTGTATATGTTGCATTTTAGTATCGCCCGCATAGCTCTATTCTGTAGTTTTTGTAATCTTTCTATTTGTGTTGTTGATGAAGAAATCAATTAAAAGGAAAAATAAAAATGAAATGTTTATGTTCAACTTGTTATTACTAATTCATCTTGTAATTAATATTTCTTATCAACAGATGGGCAAATAAAATTTACGCAGTGCATTTTAATGTTTTTATTTGAAATTTTTTTGTATTGTTCTGGTAATTAGAGGAGGGCTCCTTAATTATCTCTAACGAAATTTTAAATCGGGTCCTAGAAAGAGGAAGGAAAGTGGATCTCCAATTTAGTAGGGCAAAATCTATAATTGTGAAAAATAAAATAAAGTTTATTGGTCATATTTTTAGCGCAAGAGGTGTAAAACCCGATGACAAAAGAATAGAATCGATTTTGGCCGTGCCTGTACCGGAGAATAAACAAGAAATACAACGATTTTTAGGAATGGTTGCCTATTTGGTATTACAAAGTACTACATTCTATGAATAGGCACAATAAAATAAGATATTTTCCATATACATATGTACCTACTCAAAAACCATTAAATATTTATTTTTAAAGTGTTTCCAAGTTGCCTGGCATACTTCCGGAATTGCACGACAAAGAAAGGTTTCACATAGTCTCGTCTGATAATTTGTGCTTTTGATGGACTCTCCAGTAGCGAGGTATTGGAGTGTAGCTGCCAGTTTCTCTGCTGGAGTTATCGCTTCTCTCAAGATGGTATCTTGTTTTACTATATCACCTTCGATTTTTGCGAGTATCAAATTAAATGTCTCTCGGCTTATTCTGATATAGTTCAGAAAAGACGACTTATCTCCCAAGAAGTCGTTCATAAGAAACGAAAATGTACCTCGCTCCATTCAGCATTTCCGCCATTGCTTCACCCACTCACTAGTTTTAGTCAACTAGTTTTACCTCCATTGCTTTCTTCGAGGTTTTTCTGATTTTGATTTTTTTAAGAAAATTTACTTTTTTAAATACTTTACTTCTCAAGTTTTTGGCGTTCAAATTATTGAAATAAAAGGAATTAAAGATAAATTAAAAAAAACAACTCTGGCTGTCAAATAAGAGTTTTTTTTTAAACAACAGTGAAGAAATAGAAATGTTTTAAAAATCATCATGAAAATATGACATGATTTTGGGAGCAACTTTAAAAGAAAATAAAAAAGACATGTCTTAAAAAATCATCGTGAAAATTGGGTGTAAAACAATTTACAGTGTATGAAAATAAAGATATTCAAATTTTTCAATTAATTTTCTACGCGAATAAAAACAAAATTAATATTCTTAAAGAAACATAGAATGAAAATAAAATTATTCAATACTCTCAAAAAAGACAACGAACGAAATTAAAATTATGTATTTGCTTTTGGTTGATCTGCTTGCCTGGCGTTATTTATCACCGCGGCTGTTTGCCGGCTATAGACATATCGACTACGTTGTCCTGGCACCATTTGTTGTTAAAACAAAGTATTGCCTGATTATTACATTGCGATTTTACAACTAAATGCATTCGAATTATTATAATTATTGTTTAAATATATTTATGTATATGAAATTAGTTTTAATTTCCTTCAAAAAAATTCATTTGTCTTTATCAATAAGATCTAAATGCATTGAGATTTAGTTCAAAAAAGATTGACATATCAAACTTTATTATGTAGGGCAACTTTGTGTTTTCGAACATAAACAAAATTGTTGTATTTTTTTCATGTTTTTTTACACAAGTGAGATCTGCCAAAACCAAATTGATATTTTTGGCAAAGTTTAAAAAAATTTGTTTGCATTAATATTTCTGTGAAAAATTAATTTTTTTTGATGAAGTTCAATAAAAAACACTTCAAACTAAAAACCAAAATTGTATTTTTCTTAATAATGTTAACACTTATAAGAATAAAATACGATTCGTTTTACTTTCACCCACCCCTTACTACTCTAATTGAAAACGAATAAAAACATGGGGATGTGAATTGCAGAACACCAAAAATGCTAAAGTAATCCACTTTCGAGTGAATTCGGATTCTAGAACATACCCGATTATCGTTTTTAGGAAAATTATGAACTATGTGAGGGAAGGTTGGCGGGATAATAGGAAACAAGTTGACGTAGAAGTACGAAAGTTTTATCCAATTAAAGATGAGATAAGTATGGTAAAGGGTATTCTATTCAAAAATAAACGAATTTTAGTGCCGGATATGTTAAGATCCAATATGTTACAGTTGACCCTATTGCGGTTCTCCACTCAACTCAGTTTGGTCGTGTGAGAGTAAAGGCTGAGGCACATAGAATCCGTCATCCATCGACTTTTTCAACTGACAGCTAAGTTAAAATACAGGTTTTGTTATGAGCTTTGTTACATACAGTACGTCTCCTTCAACGCAACGTATGAAAGTTGGGCAACTTTTGACGTACGTTGAGTACTTTGACAACTATCAGTTGATTTTTTGGTATGTTTTGTTTTAATTAACAGTTGATTTTTTGGGTCTAACCAAAAATCTTCGACTTTTATCCATTATACCAAGACAAGCTTGAGCTTTATAAAGCAAAATTATAATTAAAATAGACTTCGTAATTTCTTTAAAATCCATAGAAAATTTTTACTTTTTAATGGAAACATGTGAAAAAAACAGCTGATTTAATATCCGTCAACAAAGTAACCTTTGTGCCAGCCTCATCCGTCATTGCGTTAACGTCAGTTGATAAAGTCAACGGATGACGGATTCTATGTGCCCCAGCCTTAAGGGTGATTGCTTACATCTATTTGACATGATTTACATCTATTGAAAAACTTCGTTATTCAGGCATGTTCTGCAAATCACTTTTTGTGAAAGTAATTTGAAATCACAAAAAAGGTGTCCTGCGCACAAAACTTTTTGAACTGTTGTGATTTGAAACCGGTCAGCTATGTGGCTGGCGATCTGAAATCACTTTCTTAACTTTGGACGGCTTTTTATAGTTAACTCAATAAAAACTCATTAATTGAACACATTTATTTGTTTTTTATTTATTTTAAGAGTAAAACTGATGATTGCAAACACTTTCTATTGTAACAAATGTTGTTATTTGATTTTGTGATTTGACATTTTCTTTTTGTGATTTGCATTTATTTTTTAGTTGTCAGGTGATTTGTTCTTCGAAAATACACCGATGCTTGCCAGAGTAGATAAATATTGCTTTCGACGAGAAATATATTTAATTTTTTAACTAAACAAGCTATTTCCAATAAAACTTAATTATTTTTGTTTAGTTATATTCAAAATATTTATTAACTATCAATTGTTTGCCTAATTTTAAAAATAATTACTTATAAAGTAGTAGCAAATGGCAACAATAATTATATATTAAGAAGAGTGGCAACCACAGATAACTAAATATATCTGTGGTGGCAACTTCGCGTGTATTCTTGAAACTATTTTCTTTTGTTAAATTAATAAATTTATTTTCAAATATATTACTGACAACAATAAAGCCACAGGCATATCAACAAAATTTTTATTTAAAAAAATTTTAGTTTACGTTCACTTATTATTTTGACTAAACCTTTCATAATTTTTAATACATAAATAATTGTCATCAAATCAAAGCAAAACATCAGCCGTTTTCGAAAAGGTAAAATCACACCGAAAAGTTAAATTTCTTGTGATTTTCAGAACACCACAAAATCACATTTGTGATTTTAAAATCACAAGTGATTTTGAAATCTTGTGATTTGCAGAACATGCCTGATTACAATATTGAATTCTCATATTGTATTTGATTCGTATGACATTAACATCCGGGGTTGATAGTTTTCAAACTGCTTAAAGTTCACTGACGATTTGGTTTAGCGACAATGAAATGTCGGAAAATGAACAGCTAAAGCTTATAGCTTGTTTCCACGGCACCTGCTTCGCTCTCTAGTTTTGCTTCAAACGAAATGGATGACCGAAACTAACACACACAAAAACTATTTACTAATACTGGAGTTAATGTCGACGTCGTCGACGACGCCGAAATTGTGATGTTCGACGCAAAATTTCATTTTGCTGTTAATGTAAACGTCGTCGACGACGTTAACACATCTGTGTACTACTGCATTGATTATATAGAGAACACTCTTTTGGCTTTCTCTCCCGCATATACTTATCTCTCTCTTTCACCTCTCAACGCCGAAAAAGTTTAAACAGATTGAACTTTTTCGGCGTCAAATTTCTTACGTCGTTGAGATTAACTGCTCTCATACAATTACATACGATTCAACTTTTTTTTGACATTTGACGAAGTCGACGACGTCGACATTAACTCCAGCATAACACATTTGTAAAATAAAATATTTGACAAACCATATGGTTTGTCATTTGTGAAGGAATTTCTGTCATTGTTGTATTTTTTGACATTTATTGACGTTAAATTTAAGTGATTCCCGGAAAACAATTTTCGTTGCCACGTGTATACAAGTGGCAAAATTTTTTATTAAAATAATATAAAATATATATAATATATAAAATATAGTAAATAAAAATATAGAAGATACTTAATATTGAAATTTATTATTTGGGAATATAGAAGATAAGTATAATCAAAATAAGTAATAATTTAATATAAAATGAATAAAAGGCATTTTGAAAACTGCATCACAAAAGAAAAAAAGACCTATGAGTCTAATGTGAAAAAATATAAAAAATTAGTGGAAAAGGTGCGTGAGCAAAATGTTTTAAAGTGTCCAAATGTTTAAAGCGTCCACATCAGCAGGTTATTTTTCGAATGAAGTCGATGATAGTGTTAATAGCGAGTCAGGTATAGACACAGGGAAAAATAGTGATTCTGAGGCAAAATCTATGGAGATAAAGTTTTAGTTTAGTTTAGTTGTTTATTTAGTAGTATTTCTAATACTTTACAAATTTTACAAGTTTACAAATTTACATATTTATATATAATTAGAGTTTTCTCTATTATGCATGATTGACTGTGTTATTTTTACAAATTGTGTTATTTTTCTCCTACTTATCTTAATATTTCTTTCTGTTTTTATATCATTTGGTAACATATTGTATAATTTAAGTCCTTTAAAGAACAGAGATCGTTGCATTGCTGTTGTTGTTACCCTCGGTAGGCGGAAGTTTTCAGTGTTCCTAAGGTTGTATGGTTGTAATTCCCTCACGTAGCCTAGTAAGATACTCCGGTGCGATTCCCATTTTCATATTCTGAATGAAATGCAGTGTGTTTAGTTCCAGTCTTTGGTGAATATTTAACCATTTCAGTGTGTCTAGCATTAGTTGAATTGGGGTGTATATGTTGCATTTTAGTATCGCCCGCATAGCTCTATTCTGTAGTTTTTGTAATCTTTCTATTTGTGTTGTTGATGAAGAAATCAATTAAAAGGAAAAATAAAAATGAAATGTTTATGTTCAACTTGTTATTACTAATTCATCTTGTAATTAATATTTCTTATCAACAGATCGGCAAATAAAATTTACGCAGTGCATTTTAATGTTTTTATTTGAAATTTTTTTGTATTGTTCTGGTAATTAGAGGAGGGCTCCTTAATTATCTCTAACGAAATTTTAAATCGGGTCCTAGAAAGAGGAAGGAAAGTGGATCTCCAATTTAGTAGGGCAAAATCTATAATTGTGAAAAATAAAATAAAGTTTATTGGTCATATTTTTAGCGCAAGAGGTGTAAAACCCGATGACAAAAGAATATAATCGATTTTGGCCGTGCCTGTACCGGAGAATAAACAAGAAATACAACGATTTTTAGGAATGGTTGCCTATTTGGTATTACAAAGTATTACGTTCTATGAATAGGCACAATAAAATAAGATATTTTCCATATACATATGTACCTACTCAAAAACCATTAAATATTTATTTTTAAAGTGTTTCCAAGTTGCCTGGCATACTTCCGGAACTGCACGACAAAGAAAGGTTTCACATAGTCTCGTCTGATAATTTGTGCTTTTGATGGACTCTCCAGTAGCGAGGTATTGGAGTGTAGCTGCCAGTTTCTCTGCTGGAGTTATCGCTTCTCTCAAGATGGTATCTTGTTTTACTATATCACCTTCGATTTTTGCGAGTATCAAATTAAATGTCTCTCGGCTTATTCTGATATAGTTCAGAAAAGACGACTTATCTCCCAAGAAGTCGTTCATAAGAAACGAAAATGTACCTCGCTCCATTCAGCATTTCCGCCATTGCTTCACCCACTCACTAGTTTTAGTCAACTAGTTTTACCTCCATTGCTTTCTTCGAGGTTTTTCTGATTTTGATTTTTTTAAGAAAATTTACTTTTTTAAATACTTTACTTCTCAAGTTTTTGGCGTTCAAATTATTGAAATAAAAGGAATTAAAGATAAATTAAAAAAAACAACTCTGGCTGTCAAATAAGAGTTTTTTTTTTAAACAACAGTGAAGAAATAGAAATGTTTTAAAAATCATCATGAAAATATGACATGATTTTGGGAGCAACTTTAAAAGAAAATAAAAAAGACATGTCTTAAAAAATCATCGTGAAAATTGGGTGTAAAACAATTTACAGTGTATGAAAATAAAGATATTCAAATTTTTCAATTAATTTTCTACGCGAATAAAAACAAAATTAATATTCTTAAAGAAACATAGAATGAAAATAAAATTATTCAATACTCTCAAAAAAGACAACGAACGAAATTAAAATTATGTATTTGCTTTTGGTTGATCTGCTTGCCTGGCGTTATTTATCACCGCGGCTGTTTGCCGGCTATAGACATATCGACTACGTTGTCCTGGCACCATTTGTTGTTAAAACAAAGTATTGCCTGATTATTACATTGCGATTTTACAACTAAATGCATTCGAATTATTATAATTATTGTTTAAATATATTTATGTATATGAAATTAGTTTTAATTTCCTTCAAAAAAATTCATTTGTCTTTATCAATAAGATCTAAATGCATTGAGATTTAGTTCAAAAAAGATTGACATATCAAACTTTATTATGTAGGGCAACTTTGTGTTTTCGAACATAAACAAAATTGTTGTATTTTTTTCATGTTTTTTTACACAAGTGAGATCTGCCAAAACCAAATTGATATTTTTGGCAAAGTTTAAAAAAATTTGTTTGCATTAATATTTCTGTGAAAAATTAATTTTTTTTGATGAAGTTCAATAAAAAACACTTCAAACTAAAAACCAAAATTGTATTTTTCTTAATAATGTTAACACTTATAAGAATAAAATACGATTCGTTTTACTTTCACCCACCCCTTACTACTCTAATTGAAAACGAATAAAAACATGGGGATGTGAATTGCAGAACACCAAAAATGCTAAAGTAATCCACTTTCGAGTGAATTCGGATTCTAGAACATACCCGATTATCGTTTTTAGGAAAATTATGAACTATGTGAGGGAAGGTTGGCGGGATAATAGGAAACAAGTTGACGTAGAAGTACGAAAGTTTTATCCAATTAAAGATGAGATAAGTATGGTAAAGGGTATTCTATTCAAAAATAAACGAATTTTAGTGCCGGATATGTTAAGATCCAATATGTTACAGTTGACCCTATTGCGGTTCTCCACTCAACTCAGTTTGGTCGTGTGAGAGTAAAGGCTGAGGCACATAGAATCCGTCATCCATCGACTTTTTCAACTGACAGCTAAGTTAAAATACAGGTTTTGTTATGAGCTTTGTTACATACAGTACGTCTCCTTCAACGCAACGTATGAAAGTTGGGCAACTTTTGACGTACGTTGAGTACTTTGACAACTATCAGTTGATTTTTTGGTATGTTTTGTTTTAATTAACAGTTGATTTTTTGGGTCTAACCAAAAATCTTCGACTTTTATCCATTATACCAAGACAAGCTTGAGCTTTATAAAGCAAAATTATAATTAAAATAGACTTCGTAATTTCTTCAAAATCCATAGAAAATTTTTACTTTTTAATGGAAACATGTGAAAAAAACAGCTGATTTAATATCCGTCAACAAAGTAACCTTTGTGCCAGCCTCATCCGTCATTGCGTTAACGTCAGTTGATAAAGTCAACGGATGACGGATTCTATGTGCCCCAGCCTTAAGGGTGATTGCTTACATCTATTTGACATGATTTACATCTATTGAAAAACTTCGTTATTCAGGCATGTTCTGCAAATCACTTTTTGTGAAAGTAATTTGAAATCACAAAAAAGGTGTCCTGCGCACAAAACTTTTTGAACTGTTGTGATTTGAAACCGGTCAGCTATGTGGCTGGCGATCTGAAATCACTTTCTTAACTTTGGACGGCTTTTTATAGTTAACTCAATAAAAACTCATTAATTGAACACATTTATTTGTTTTTTATTTATTTTAAGAGTAAAACTGATGATTGCAAACACTTTCTATTGTAACAAATGTTGTTATTTGATTTTGTGATTTGACATTTTCTTTTTGTGATTTGCATTTATTTTTTAGTTGTCAGGTGATTTGTTCTTCGAAAATACACCGATGCTTGCCAGAGTAGATAAATATTGCTTTCGACGAGAAATATATTTAATTTTTTAACTAAACAAGCTATTTCCAATAAAACTTAATTATTTTTGTTTAGTTATATTCAAAATATTTATTAACTATCAATTGTTTGCCTAATTTTAAAAATAATTACTTATAAAGTAGTAGCAAATGGCAACAATAATTATATATTAAGAAGAGTGGCAACCACAGATAACTAAATATATCTGTGGTGGCAACTTCGCGTGTATTCTTGAAACTATTTTCTTTTGTTAAATTAATAAATTTATTTTCAAATATATTACTGACAACAATAAAGCCACAGGCATATCAACAAAATTTTTATTTAAAAAAATTTTAGTTTACGTTCACTTATTATTTTGACTAAACCTTTCATAATTTTTAATACATAAATAATTGTCATCAAATCAAAGCAAAACATCAGCCGTTTTCGAAAAGGTAAAATCACACCGAAAAGTTAAATTTCTTGTGATTTTCAGAACAAATCTTGTGATTTGCAGAACATGCCTGATTGCAATATTGAATTCTCATATTGTATTTGATTCGTATGACATTAACATCCGGGGTTGATAGTTTTCAAACTGCTTAAAGTTCACTGACGATTTGGTTTAGCGACAATGAAATGTCGGAAAATGAACAGCTAAAGCTTATAGCTTGTTTCCACGGCACCTGCTTCGCTCTCTAGTTTTGCTTCAAACGAAATGGATGACCGAAACTAACACACACAAAAACTATTTACTAATACTGGAGTTAATGTCGACGTCGTCGACGACGCCGAAATTGTGATGTTCGACGCAAAATTTCATTTTGCTGTTAATGTAAACGTCGTCGACGACGTTAACACATCTGTGTACTACTCACAGAGTACTCAACCAGAGTACTCAACTTTGACGTATAAAAAGGGTCCGAATCATATTTTGCATAAACTGTATAACGTGCATAAAGTTTGTGTGAAGAGATATCTATATAAAAACAACTAGATTAGCTCTCCCTTTCACACAAACTTTATGCATGTTTACAAAGTTGTCGAGTCTAGTTCTAGTTTATGGTACTACTGCATTGATTATATAGAGAACACTCTTTTGGCTTTCTCTCCCGCATATACTTATCTCTCTCTTTCACCTCTCAACGCCGAAAAAGTTTAAACAGATTGAACTTTTTCGGCGTCAAATTTCTTACGTCGTTGAGATTAACTGCTCTCATACAATTACATACGATTCAACTTTTTTTTGACATTTGACGAAGTCGACGACGTCGACATTAACTCCAGCATAACACATTTGTATAATAAAATATTTGACAAACCATATGGTTTGTCATTTGTGAAGGAATTTCTGTCATTGTTGTATTTTTTGACATTTATTGACGTTAAATTTAAGTGATTCCCGGAAAACAATTTTCGTTGCCACGTGTATACAAGTGGCAAAATTTTTTATTAAAATAATATAAAATATATATAATATATAAAATATAGTAAATAAAAATATAGAAGATACTTAATATTGAAATTTATTATTTGGGAATATAGAAGATAAGTATAATCAAAATAAGTAATAATTTAATATAAAATGAATAAAAGGCATTTTGAAAACTGCATCACAAAAGAAAAAAAGACCTATGAGTCTAATGTGAAAAAATATAAAAAATTAGTGGAAAAGGTGCGTGAGCAAAATGTTTTAAAGTGTCCAAATGTTTAAAGCGTCCACATCAGCAGGTTATTTTTCGAATGAAGTCGATGATAGTGTTAATAGCGAGTCAGGTATAGACACAGGGAAAAATAGTGATTCTGAGGCAAAATCTATGGAGATAAAGTTTTAGTTTAGTTTATTTGTTTATTTAGTAGTATTTCTAATACTTTACAAATTTTACAAGTTTACAAATTTACATATTTATATATAATTAGAGTTTTCTCTATTATGCATGATTGACTGTGTTATTTTTACAAATTGTGTTATTTTTCTCCTACTTATCTTAATATTTCTTTCTGTTTTTATATCATTTGGTAACATATTGTATAATTTAAGTCCTTTAAAGAACAGAGATCGTTGCATTGCTGTTGTTGTTACCCTCGGTAGTCGGAAGTTTTCAGTGTTCCTAAGGTTGTATGGTTGTAATTCCCTCACGTAGCCTAGTAAGATACTCCGGTGCGATTCCCATTTTCATATTCTGAATGAAATGCAGTGTGTTTAGTTCCAGTCTTTGGTGAATATTTAACCATTTCAGTGTGTCTAGCATTAGTTGAATTGGGGTGTATATGTTGCATTTTAGTATCGCCCGCATAGCTCTATTCTGTAGTTTTTGTAATCTTTCTATTTGTGTTGTTGATGAAGAAATCAATTAAAAGGAAAAATAAAAATGAAATGTTTATGTTCAACTTGTTATTACTAATTCATCTTGTAATTAATATTTCTTATCAACAGATCGGCAAATAAAATTTACGCAGTGCATTTTAATGTTTTTATTTGAAATTTTTTTGTATTGTTCTGGTAATTAGAGGAGGGCTCCTTAATTATCTCTAACGAAATTTTAAATCGGGTCCTAGAAAGAGGAAGGAAAGTGGATCTCCAATTTAGTAGGGCAAAATCTATAATTGTGAAAAATAAAATAAAGTTTATTGGTCATATTTTTAGCGCAAGAGGTGTAAAACCCGATGACAAAAGAATATAATCGATTTTGGCCGTGCCTGTACCGGAGAATAAACAAGAAATACAACGATTTTTAGGAATGGTTGCCTATTTGGTATTACAAAGTATTACGTTCTATGAATAGGCACAATAAAATAAGATATTTTCCATATACATATGTACCTACTCAAAAACCATTAAATATTTATTTTTAAAGTGTTTCCAAGTTGCCTGGCATACTTCCGGAACTGCACGACAAAGAAAGGTTTCACATAGTCTCGTCTGATAATTTGTGCTTTTGATGGACTCTCCAGTAGCGAGGTATTGGAGTGTAGCTGCCAGTTTCTCTGCTGGAGTTATCGCTTCTCTCAAGATGGTATCTTGTTTTACTATATCACCTTCGATTTTTGCGAGTATCAAATTAAATGTCTCTCGGCTTATTCTGATATAGTTCAGAAAAGACGACTTATCTCCCAAGAAGTCGTTCATAAGAAACGAAAATGTACCTCGCTCCATTCAGCATTTCCGCCATTGCTTCACCCACTCACTAGTTTTAGTCAACTAGTTTTACCTCCATTGCTTTCTTCGAGGTTTTTCTGATTTTGATTTTTTTAAGAAAATTTACTTTTTTAAATACTTTACTTCTCAAGTTTTTGGCGTTCAAATTATTGAAATAAAAGGAATTAAAGATAAATTAAAAAAAACAACTCTGGCTGTCAAATAAGAGTTTTTTTTTTAAACAACAGTGAAGAAATAGAAATGTTTTAAAAATCATCATGAAAATATGACATGATTTTGGGAGCAACTTTAAAAGAAAATAAAAAAGACATGTCTTAAAAAATCATCGTGAAAATTGGGTGTAAAACAATTTACAGTGTATGAAAATAAAGATATTCAAATTTTTCAATTAGTTTTCTACGCGAATAAAAACAAAATTAATATTCTTAAAGAAACATAGAATGAAAATAAAATTATTCAATACTCTCAAAAAAGACAACGAACGAAATTAAAATTATGTATTTGCTTTTGGTTGATCTGCTTGCCTGGCGTTATTTATCACCGCGGCTGTTTGCCGGCTATAGACATATCGACTACGTTGTCCTGGCACCATTTGTTGTTAAAACAAAGTATTGCCTGATTATTACATTGCGATTTTACAACTAAATGCATTCGAATTATTATAATTATTGTTTAAATATATTTATGTATATGAAATTAGTTTTAATTTCCTTCAAAAAAATTCATTTGTCTTTATCAATAAGATCTAAATGCATTGAGATTTAGTTCAAAAAAGATTGACATATCAAACTTTATTATGTAGGGCAACTTTGTGTTTTCGAACATAAACAAAATTGTTGTATTTTTTTCATGTTTTTTTACACAAGTGAGATCTGCCAAAACCAAATTGATATTTTTGGCAAAGTTTAAAAAATATGTTTGCATTAATATTTCTGTGAAAAATTAATTTTTTTTTTGATGAAGTTCAATAAAAAACACTTCAAACTAAAAACCAAAATTGTATTTTTCTTAATAATGTTAACACTTATAAGAATAAAATACGATTCGTTTTACTTTCACCCACCCCTTACTACTCTAATTGAAAACGAATAAAAACATGGGGATGTGAATTGCAGAACACCAAAAATGCTAAAGTAATCCACTTTCGAGTGAATTCGGATTCTAGAACATACCCGATTATCGTTTTTAGGAAAATTATGAACTATGTGAGGGAAGGTTGGCGGGATAATAGGAAACAAGTTGACGTAGAAGTACGAAAGTTTTATCCAATTAAAGATGAGATAAGTATGGTAAAGGGTATTCTATTCAAAAATAAACGAATTTTAGTGCCGGATATGTTAAGATCCAATATGTTACAGTTGACCCTATTGCGGTTCTCCACTCAACTCAGTTTGGTCGTGTGAGAGTAAAGGCTGAGGCACATAGAATCCGTCATCCATCGACTTTTTCAACTGACAGCTAAGTTAAAATACAGGTTTTGTTATGAGCTTTGTTACATACAGTACGTCTCCTTCAACGCAACGTATGAAAGTTGGGCAACTTTTGACGTACGTTGAGTACTTTGACAACTATCAGTTGATTTTTTGGTATGTTTTGTTTTAATTAACAGTTGATTTTTTGGGTCTAACCAAAAATCTTCGACTTTTATCCATTATACCAAGACAAGCTTGAGCTTTATAAAGCAAAATTATAATTAAAATAGACTTCGTAATTTCTTCAAAATCCATAGAAAATTTTTACTTTTTAATGGAAACATGTGAAAAAAACAGCTGATTTAATATCCGTCAACAAAGTAACCTTTGTGCCAGCCTCATCCGTCATTGCGTTAACGTCAGTTGATAAAGTCAACGGATGACGGATTCTATGTGCCCCAGCCTTAAGGGTGATTGCTTACATCTATTTGACATGATTTACATCTATTGAAAAACTTCGTTATTCAGGCATGTTCTGCAAATCACTTTTTGTGAAAGTAATTTGAAATCACAAAAAAGGTGTCCTGCGCACAAAACTTTTTGAACTGTTGTGATTTGAAACCGGTCAGCTATGTGGCTGGCGATCTGAAATCACTTTCTTAACTTTGGACGGCTTTTTATAGTTAACTCAATAAAAACTCATTAATTGAACACATTTATTTGTTTTTTATTTATTTTAAGAGTAAAACTGATGATTGCAAACACTTTCTATTGTAACAAATGTTGTTATTTGATTTTGTGATTTGACATTTTCTTTTTGTGATTTGCATTTATTTTTTAGTTGTCAGGTGATTTGTTCTTCGAAAATACACCGATGCTTGCCAGAGTAGATAAATATTGCTTTCGACGAGAAATATATTTAATTTTTTAACTAAACAAGCTATTTCCAATAAAACTTAATTATTTTTGTTTAGTTATATTCAAAATATTTATTAACTATCAATTGTTTGCCTAATTTTAAAAATAATTACTTATAAAGTAGTAGCAAATGGCAACAATAATTATATATTAAGAAGAGTGGCAACCACAGATAACTAAATATATCTGTGGTGGCAACTTCGCGTGTATTCTTGAAACTATTTTCTTTTGTTAAATTAATAAATTTATTTTCAAATATATTACTGACAACAATAAAGCCACAGGCATATCAACAAAATTTTTATTTAAAAAAATTTTGGTTTACGTTCACTTATTATTTTGACTAAACCTTTCATAATTTTTAATACATAAATAATTGTCATCAAATCAAAGCAAAACATCAGCCGTTTTCGAAAAGGTAAAATCACACCGAAAAGTTAAATTTCTTGTGATTTTCAGAACACCACAAAATCACATTTGTGATTTTAAAATCACAAGTGATTTTGAAATCTTGTGACTTGCAGAACATGCCTGATTACAATATTGAATTCTCATATTGTATTTGATTCGTATGACATTAACATCCGGGGTTGATAGTTTTCAAACTGCTTAAAGTTCACTGACGATTTGGTTTAGCGACAATGAAATGTCGGAAAATGAACAGCTAAAGCTTATAGCTTGTTTCCACGGCACCTGCTTCGCTCTCTAGTTTTGCTTCAAACGAAATGGATGACCGAAACTAACACACACAAAAACTATTTACTAATACTGGAGTTAATGTCGACGTCGTCGACGACGCCGAAATTGTGATGTTCGACGCAAAATTTCATTTTGCTGTTAATGTAAACGTCGTCGACGACGTTAACACATCTGTGTACTACTCACAGAGTACTCAACCAGAGTACTCAACTTTGACGTATAAAAAGGGTCCGAATCATATTTTGCATAAACTGTATAACGTGCATAAAGTTTGTGTGAAGAGATATCTATATAAAAACAACTAGATTAGCTCTCCCTTTCACACAAACTTTATGCATGTTTACAAAGTTGTCGAGTCTAGTTCTAGTTTATGGTACTACTGCATTGATTATATAGAGAACACTCTTTTGGCTTTCTCTCCCGCATATACTTATCTCTCTCTTTCACCTCTCAACGCCGAAAAAGTTTAAACAGATTGAACTTTTTCGGCGTCAAATTTCTTACGTCGTTGAGATTAACTGCTCTCATACAATTACATACGATTCAACTTTTTTTTGACATTTGACGAAGTCGACGACGTCGACATTAACTCCAGCATAACACATTTGTATAATAAAATATTTGACAAACCATATGGTTTGTCATTTGTGAAGGAATTTCTGTCATTGTTGTATTTTTTGACATTTATTGACGTTAAATTTAAGTGATTCCCGGAAAACAATTTTCGTTGCCACGTGTATACAAGTGGCAAAATTTTTTATTAAAATAATATAAAATATATATAATATATAAAATATAGTAAATAAAAATATAGAAGATACTTAATATTGAAATTTATTATTTGGGAATATAGAAGATAAGTATAGTCAAAATAAGTAATAATTTAATATAAAATGAATAAAAGGCATTTTGAAAACTGCATCACAAAAGAAAAAAAGACCTATGAGTCTAATGTGAAAAAATATAAAAAATTAGTGGAAAAGGTGCGTGAGCAAAATGTTTTAAAGTGTCCAAATGTTTAAAGCGTCCACATCAGCAGGTTATTTTTCGAATGAAGTCGATGATAGTGTTAATAGCGAGTCAGGTATAGACACAGGGAAAAATAGTGATTCTGAGGCAAAATCTATGGAGATAAAGTTTTAGTTTAGTTTAGTTGTTTATTTAGTAGTATTTCTAATACTTTACAAATTTTACAAGTTTACAAATTTACATATTTATATATAATTAGAGTTTTCTCTATTATGCATGATTGACTGTGTTATTTTTACAAATTGTGTTATTTTTCTCCTACTTATCTTAATATTTCTTTCTGTTTTTATATCATTTGGTAACATATTGTATAATTTAAGTCCTTTAAAGAACAGAGATCGTTGCATTGCTGTTGTTGTTACCCTCGGTAGTCGGAAGTTTTCAGTGTTCCTAAGGTTGTATGGTTGTAATTCCCTCACGTAGCCTAGTAAGATACTCCGGTGCGATTCCCATTTTCATATTCTGAATGAAATGCAGTGTGTTTAGTTCCAGTCTTTGGTGAATATTTAACCATTTCAGTGTGTCTAGCATTAGTTGAATTGGGGTGTATATGTTGCATTTTAGTATCGCCCGCATAGCTCTATTCTGTAGTTTTTGTAATCTTTCTATTTGTGTTGTTGATGAAGAAATCAATTAAAAGGAAAAATAAAAATGAAATGTTTATGTTCAACTTGTTATTACTAATTCATCTTGTAATTAATATTTCTTATCAACAGATCGGCAAATAAAATTTACGCAGTGCATTTTAATGTTTTTATTTGAAATTTTTTTGTATTGTTCTGGTAATTAGAGGAGGGCTCCTTAATTATCTCTAACGAAATTTTAAATCGGGTCCTAGAAAGAGGAAGGAAAGTGGATCTCCAATTTAGTAGGGCAAAATCTATAATTGTGAAAAATAAAATAAAGTTTATTGGTCATATTTTTAGCGCAAGAGGTGTAAAACCCGATGACAAAAGAATAGAATCGATTTTGGCCGTGCCTGTACCGGAGAATAAACAAGAAATACAACGATTTTTAGGAATGGTTGCCTATTTGGTATTACAAAGTATTACATTCTATGAATAGGCACAATAAAATAAGATATTTTCCATATACATATGTACCTACTCAAAAACCATTAAATATTTATTTTTAAAGTGTTTCCAAGTTGCCTGGCATACTTCCGGAATTGCACGACAAAGAAAGGTTTCACATAGTCTCGTCTGATAATTTGTGCTTTTGATGGACTCTCCAGTAGCGAGGTATTGGAGTGTAGCTGCCAGTTTCTCTGCTGGAGTTATCGCTTCTCTCAAGATGGTATCTTGTTTTACTATATCACCTTCGATTTTTGCGAGTATCAAATTAAATGTCTCTCGGCTTATTCTGATATAGTTCAGAAAAGACGACTTATCTCCCAAGAAGTCGTTCATAAGAAACGAAAATGTACCTCGCTCCATTCAGCATTTCCGCCATTGCTTCACCCACTCACTAGTTTTAGTCAACTAGTTTTACCTCCATTGCTTTCTTCGAGGTTTTTCTGATTTTGATTTTTTTAAGAAAATTTACTTTTTTAAATACTTTACTTCTCAAGTTTTTGGCGTTCAAATTATTGAAATAAAAGGAATTAAAGATAAATTAAAAAAAACAACTCTGGCTGTCAAATAAGAGTTTTTTTTAAACAACAGTGAAGAAATAGAAATGTTTTAAAAATCATCATGAAAATATGACATGATTTTGGGAGCAACTTTAAAAGAAAATAAAAAAGACATGTCTTAAAAAATCATCGTGAAAATTGGGTGTAAAACAATTTACAGTGTATGAAAATAAAGATATTCAAATTTTTCAATTAATTTTCTACGCGAATAAAAACAAAATTAATATTCTTAAAGAAACATAGAATGAAAATAAAATTATTCAATACTCTCAAAAAAGACAACGAACGAAATTAAAATTATGTATTTGCTTTTGGTTGATCTGCTTGCCTGGCGTTATTTATCACCGCGGCTGTTTGCCGGCTATAGACATATCGACTACGTTGTCCTGGCACCATTTGTTGTTAAAACAAAGTATTGCCTGATTATTACATTGCGATTTTACAACTAAATGCATTCGAATTATTATAATTATTGTTTAAATATATTTATGTATATGAAATTAGTTTTAATTTCCTTCAAAAAAATTCATTTGTCTTTATCAATAAGATCTAAATGCATTGAGATTTAGTTCAAAAAAGATTGACATATCAAACTTTATTATGTAGGGCAACTTTGTGTTTTCGAACATAAACAAAATTGTTGTATTTTTTCATGTTTTTTTACACAAGTGAGATCTGCCAAAACCAAATTGATATTTTTGGCAAAGTTTAAAAAAATTTGTTTGCATTAATATTTCTGTGAAAAATTAATTTTTTTTTGATGAAGTTCAATAAAAAACACTTCAAACTAAAAACCAAAATTGTGTTTTTCTTAATAATGTTAACACTTATAAGAATAAAATACGATTCGTTTTACTTTCACCCACCCCTTACTACTCTAATTGAAAACGAATAAAAACATGGGGATGTGAATTGCAGAACACCAAAAATGCTAAAGTAATCCACTTTCGAGTGAATTCGGATTCTAGAACATACCCGATTATCGTTTTTAGGAAAATTATGAACTATGTGAGGGAAGGTTGGCGGGATAATAGGAAACAAGTTGACGTAGAAGTACGAAAGTTTTATCCAATTAAAGATGAGATAAGTATGGTAAAGGGTATTCTATTCAAAAATAAACGAATTTTAGTGCCGGATATGTTAAGATCCAATATGTTACAGTTGACCCTATTGCGGTTCTCCACTCAACTCAGTTTGGTCGTGTGAGAGTAAAGGCTGAGGCACATAGAATCCGTCATCCGTCGACTTTTTCAACTGACAGCTAAGTTAAAATACAGGTTTTGTTATGAGCTTTGTTACATACAGTACGTCTCCTTCAACGCAACGTATGAAAGTTGGGCAACTTTTGACGTACGTTGAGTACTTTGACAACTATCAGTTGATTTTTTGGTATGTTTTGTTTTAATTAACAGTTGATTTTTTGGGTCTAACCAAAAATCTTCGACTTTTATCCATTATATCAAGACAAGCTTGAGCTTTATAAAGCAAAATTATAATTAAAATAGACTTCGTAATTTCTTCAAAATCCATAGAAAATTTTTACTTTTTAATGGAAACATGTGAAAAAAACAGCTGATTTAATATCCGTCAACAAAGTAACCTTTGTGCCAGCCTCATCCGTCATTGCGTTAACGTCAGTTGATAAAGTCAACGGATGACGGATTCTATGTGCCCCAGCCTTAAGGGTGATTGCTTACATCTATTTGACATGATTTACATCTATTGAAAAACTTCGTTATTCAGGCATGTTCTGCAAATCACTTTTTGTGAAAGTAATTTGAAATCACAAAAAAGGTGTCCTGCGCACAAAACTTTTTGAACTGTTGTGATTTGAAACCGGTCAGCTATGTGGCTGGCGATCTGAAATCACTTTCTTAACTTTGGACGGCTTTTTATAGTTAACTCAATAAAAACTCATTAATTGAACACATTTATTTGTTTTTTATTTATTTTAAGAGTAAAACTGATGATTGCAAACACTTTCTATTGTAACAAATGTTGTTATTTGATTTTGTGATTTGACATTTTCTTTTTGTGATTTGCATTTATTTTTTAGTTGTCAGGTGATTTGTTCTTCGAAAATACACCGATGCTTGCCAGAGTAGATAAATATTGCTTTCGACGAGAAATATATTTAATTTTTTAACTAAACAAGCTATTTCCAATAAAACTTAATTATTTTTGTTTAGTTATATTCAAAATATTTATTAACTATCAATTGTTTGCCTAATTTTAAAAATAATTACTTATAAAGTAGTAGCAAATGGCAACAATAATTATATATTAAGAAGAGTGGCAACCACAGATAACTAAATATATCTGTGGTGGCAACTTCGCGTGTATTCTTGAAACTATTTTCTTTTGTTAAATTAATAAATTTATTTTCAAATATATTACTGACAACAATAAAGCCACAGGCATATCAACAAAATTTTTATTTAAAAAAATTTTAGTTTACGTTCACTTATTATTTTGACTAAACCTTTCATAATTTTTAATACATAAATAATTGTCATCAAATCAAAGCAAAACATCAGCCGTTTTCGAAAAGGTAAAATCACACCGAAAAGTTAAATTTCTTGTGATTTTCAGAACACCACAAAATCACATTTGTGATTTTAAAATCACAAGTGATTTTGAAATCTTGTGATTTGCAGAACATGCCTGATTGCAATATTGAATTCTCATATTGTATTTGATTCGTATGACATTAACATCCGGGGTTGATAGTTTTCAAACTGCTTAAAGTTCACTGACGATTTGGTTTAGCGACAATGAAATGTCGGAAAATGAACAGCTAAAGCTTATAGCTTGTTTCCACGGCACCTGCTTCGCTCTCTAGTTTTGCTTCAAACGAAATGGATGACCGAAACTAACACACACAAAAACTATTTACTAATACTGGAGTTAATGTCGACGTCGTCGACGACGCCGAAATTGTGATGTTCGACGCAAAATTTCATTTTGCTGTTAATGTAAACGTCGTCGACGACGTTAACACATCTGTGTACTACTGCATTGATTATATAGAGAACACTCTTTTGGCTTTCTCTCCCGCATATACTTATCTCTCTCTTTCACCTCTCAACGCCGAAAAAGTTTAAACAGATTGAACTTTTTCGGCGTCAAATTTCTTACGTCGTTGAGATTAACTGCTCTCATACAATTACATACGATTCAACTTTTTTTTGACATTTGACGAAGTCGACGACGTCGACATTAACTCCAGCATAACACATTTGTATAATAAAATATTTGACAAACCATATGGTTTGTCATTTGTGAAGGAATTTCTGTCATTGTTGTATTTTTTGACATTTATTGACGTTAAATTTAAGTGATTCCCGGAAAACAATTTTCGTTGCCACGTGTATACAAGTGGCAAAATTTTTTATTAAAATAATATAAAATATATATAATATATAAAATATAGTAAATAAAAATATAGAAGATACTTAATATTGAAATTTATTATTTGGGAATATAGAAGATAAGTATAATCAAAATAAGTAATAATTTAATATAAAATGAATAAAAGGCATTTTGAAAACTGCATCACAAAAGAAAAAAAGACCTATGAGTCTAATGTGAAAAAATATAAAAAATTAGTGGAAAAGGTGCGTGAGCAAAATGTTTTAAAGTGTCCAAATGTTTAAAGCGTCCACATCAGCAGGTTATTTTTCGAATGAAGTCGATGATAGTGTTAATAGCGAGTCAGGTATAGACACAGGGAAAAATAGTGATTCTGAGGCAAAATCTATGGAGATAAAGTTTTAGTTTAGTTTAGTTGTTTATTTAGTAGTATTTCTAATACTTTACAAATTTTACAAGTTTACAAATTTACATATTTATATATAATTAGAGTTTTCTCTATTATGCATGATTGACTGTGTTATTTTTACAAATTGTGTTATTTTTCTCCTACTTATCTTAATATTTCTTTCTGTTTTTATATCATTTGGTAACATATTGTATAATTTAAGTCCTTTAAAGAACAGAGATCGTTGCATTGCTGTTGTTGTTACCCTCTGTAGTCGGAAGTTTTCAGTGTTCCTAAGGTTGTATGGTTGTAATTCCCTCACGTAGCCTAGTAAGATACTCCGGTGCGATTCCCATTTTCATATTCTGAATGAAATGCAGTGTGTTTAGTTCCAGTCTTTGGTGAATATTTAACCATTTCAGTGTGTCTAGCATTAGTTGAATTGGGGTGTATATGTTGCATTTTAGTATCGCCCGCATAGCTCTATTCTGTAGTTTTTGTAATCTTTCTATTTGTGTTGTTGAGCAGCATGTGTATAAAATTGTGGAGCCGAATTCAAAGTGTGGTTTTATCATTGTGTTATACATATGTATTGCCGTTATTTGAGATATTTTATTTCTAACCCGTTTAAAAAACCAATTTTCTTCCCAATTTTCTTACATATATAATCAATGTGTTCTTTTAGTTTTAGATCTTTATCGATTATAAAACCGAGGTATTTAATTTTTGTTACTTTTTCTATTTCTTTATTATTAATTTTAATTATTGTTTCACTGTCCATATTTATTTCCATTAATTTAGTTTTGCTTTCATTAAGTTTTAATCTATTCATTTTAAGCCAGTTATTTATTTTATTTATGTCGTGCATTAGATTCTCTCTACATTCTTCGTCTGTGTCTCCTTCAGAATAGATTAATGTGTCAACCGCATATAAAACTATTTCACATTTCTCCAGTATATTTGGCATATCATTTATATATATTATGAATAGTAGTGCGCCTAGAATAGAACCTTGAGGTACTCCAAATTCATTGCTTACTTTGTGTGATTTTACATTATTGACTTTTGTAATTTGATTTCTATTCGTAAGATATGATTTAAACCATTTTAATTCACTTTCTCTGATGCCATACATATATAATTTTCGAATAAGTATTTCTCTGTCAATGGTCTCAAATGCCCTTTTGAAATCCAAAAATATTGCCATTATCTTTTTCGTTCTATCCATAAATTTCCATCTGTTTATTACATAATTTACAGTGGATTCGCATGAAAATTTTTTTCTGAATCCAGATTGATATTTTGAAAGCAAGTTGTATTGTTCCATATACGTTTCCAATTGTTCCTTAACAACTTTTTCCATAATTTTTTCGCATGTTTTTAGGGTATTTATAGGACGGAATTCTTCACATTTATTTGTTTTTGCGTTTTTTTCTATTGGTGTTATCATTGAGTATTTCCAGCTATCTGGGAAAACTCCTGTTTCAAATGATTTATTTATTATCTCATGCATATATTTTCTTATAATCTCCCAGTTGTCCATAATGAGCTTAATTGTAACGTTGTTGAAATCTGGTTTATTTTTCATATTTTTACAAATATTCTGGAGTTCTTGCATTGTTATTGTACGGAATCTAAATCTAGTTGTTATCATAGGTATGTTGTTTATATATTGCATATTTTCTATTGTATCATTTATTGACTTAATACTATTCACAAAATACTCATTAAATTGGGTTGCTATTTGGTAGTTGTCCTTATATTCTATATCGTTAAATATCACCTCTTTTATCACAGCTTTATTTTTCTTAAGGACTAAGTCTTTGATTTCTCTCCACATTTGTTTTTGGTCTTTGGCATTATTTATTTTTTTATTTATGTAATTGTTCTTAGCGGTCTCAATTTTAGTTTTATATGTATTTCTAATTATTTTATAATTACTCCAAGCTGTATCTGTATTTTCTGTCTTAGCTGTTTGATATTTAATAACTTTTTCTTTCTTTAACCATTTTAGTTCTCTGTTAAACCATTTGTTTATGTTACTTTTTGTATTTATAATTTTTTTTTTTGTAAATTTTTTTATAGTCTTTTCAATGGCTGAATCAAAATTATCAACAGTCTTATTTAAATCATCGTTTTCATTATTTCTTAATATTGTACTAATTTCCTGACTAAAAATCGTTCTATTATATTTAAATATTTCTATTTCATTTTTGGTGATTTCATCACGATTTTCAGTTATGATTTTAATTTTGATGTCTATGGCTTCATGATCTGATATTTTATTTGAACTGATAGTTGCTGCTGATACATTTTCATTATTTGTGATGATGTAGTCTATAATTGTTTTTTGTTTTCTGTTATTCTCGTATAATCTGATACTATTTGTTTAAGTCCATTATCATTAAGGGTACATTCTATTCTTTTTTTTTTTATATGTTTCCTCTTTACACCAGTCTATGTTGAAATCACCTGCTATTATTATATCGTGCTGTGCCTCGCATATTTCTTCCATTACTTGTTCAAAAACTTGACAAAATTCTGCTTCATTGCCGCTTGGTGATCTATAGACCGCTACTATTATAAATTGCTTGTTCTTGATTGTTGCCTTGTATGCACTTATCCAATATTTATAATCAGAAAATTTTCCCCCAATTTTTATAACGTTCCATTGCTTTTTCCAATAAATCATAACTCCACCCGTTCTCTTTGAATTTGATCTTGTTGTATTCTGATCATAGTTTCTTAGTTGTATTTCTTGTTCCTCTATGTCCTCTGTTAGATGTGTTTCTGTAAGAATTATAAAATCTGGTTTTCGTTCATCTGCAGTAATTTCCAGTTGGTTGTAATTATTGACAAGTCCACACACATTCGTATAGATACCATGTATTAGCTGTGATTGTTAAATTTCTATTCCCAACTTATTCCTTTTTATATTGAGTTTATTTTTATAAACTGGGCATTCTCTGTTTGATGTGATGTGATTCTCATCTAGCCCCATGTTTAACTTCTTATTCGCTCTTATGCAATTAATACATTTATTTTTTATCTCATTTTCACATTCATTTGATCTGTGTTTTCCATGACATCTAAAACATGTTTCTTCGTTTTTACATTCGCTCGCTTTATGATTATACCCTAGGCATTTATAGCACCTAATTATGTCAGTCCCATCATAAACTCTACATTTTTCCCATCCAATGTTTAATTTTTGTGCTGTCTTTATCTTTGCATATGTTTCTTTATCCACTATTATTTTAGCATTGTAAATTACCTTATTATATCTTTTAACTTCGTATACTTTGACTATTTTTATGTTATGCTCTTGTAGTTGTTGATTTTGTCTCTTTATTTTCCCTATAAGTTCTTCATCGGTGTATCTAAATGACATATCCGTTATAATTATTGACACATCATTTTCATTTGGTGCCTTTATTTCATATGCTCCACCCATTTCATTTCCAATAGCATTCTTTATCTTATTCCTTCCCTCAAGAGTTTCACTTTGTATCACAATTGCACCATTCTTTCTGTTTTCAATGTTTGTAATATTTAGATTAACCGGATCCACCTTATTATTTAAGTCCTCTTTTGTTTTTTCTATTCTTTGTTTTTCTTTCGGTTTTATTATTAGGGGAAGTTGTTTTTTTAAGTCTGGCAATACCGTATTTTTTTTAATCGCATCAGCAAAAGATAGTTTGTTTTGTTTTTCATTTGTTTCTTTTATGACTTTTTTTATTTCATCACACATCTTTACATTGCTTTCTTCCAGTGATTTATAAATTTCTTTATTTTTATTTTGAACATCGCTTACGACTCCATATAGTTTTTTAACTTCATTTACATTATTTTCGCATATTTTTTGTACATTATCTATTTTTTTAAGTCGCTCTTCGTACCTTTTTTCTATTGCTTTCAATAACTGTTTGATTTCGTTTTCATTTTGCCTCAGGGAGACTTCAAATTCTGTTTTATATTCGGCCAAGTTTGTTTTGTTTTTGTTGACACCATCTTGGATTTCTCTCAAAACCAAATCTACATTGTGAATATATTGTACACAATCGTCACACATATATCTCACAAAGGGATTGCATTCCAAAACCTTTGAGGAATATTGGTCGATGCCCGAACACTTTTCTCCACAATGATACACTTTGCCACACACTCCTGCACATATTATTCCTGTCTCGCCACGAATTGTTCTTTTACATTTATGGCATTCAGCCATTGCAGTTTCAGCTGTATGTTTAAAATCGTCTTATTTGTATTAAAAATAATGTTTATATATATTTTTTATTTTATACAAATGAGATTCAGTTTATTTATTGGCATGTATAGTTTTTTGTTTTTTTTTACAAATAATTATTTTATTTTTCTTAGATTCGCAGAGCTTGCTTAATTTTACGTTTTAACTCTCTCTCTCTTTGCTTCGATAAAGTCGTGGGCTATTAGAAATAAAATATTCCAAAGTGCGTTAGAGGATTTATTACACACTTTGAAAAGGGTAGGTGTGGAAGATTTGCCGTTGTCTGCCAAAACTCTGTTAGGTACAAGTAGGGATAAAGTACGTATTTCTACAATTTCTGTTGGACAATTCTTATATTTAGGTATTCAAAAATATTTTATTTCAGGCCCATTCCAATATTTAAATGAAATAGAAGAAATTTCAATTGATGTAGGAATTGATGGGTTAAACTATTTAAAAGTTCAAACAGGGTATTGTGGCCTATTATTGGACCAATCGTAGGCTTTCCGAACGTTAGTCCATTTGTGATCGGCTGCTTTTCAGGTTTTACGAAGCCCAAAAATTTGGATGATTTCATGAGAGATTTTTGTGCAGAAGTAAAGTATCTTAAAGAAAATGGTGTAAAAGTAGGTTTGAATGGAAGGGGTATGCGGTTCAACGTTCGGTTGTTTGTTTGTGATTCGCCAGCTAGGGCATATGTTACAGGTGTAATGTCGCACAATGGGAAGAATGGTTGCTCGAAATGTACTCAAGAAGGGTCTTACAAGTAGAAAAGAGTGTGTTTTTTGAGAAGTTGGTCCTCCAAGAACGGATGAAACATTCCGTTCGAGATGTAATATTTCTCACCAGAGGGAAGAATTTAAAGTCAGGAGAAGTGTTTTAGAAGATTCTGGTTTTGGAATGGTTTCTCAATTTCTTATTGATAGCATGCATTTAGTAGATTTAGGAGTTACTAAAAAGTTAATGAAACTTTTGATTTGCAAATCAAACATTCCGAAGATTAATAAAAAAATTAAATTTACTACTAATTATGTTCCATCGGAATTTTGCCGTACACTTAGGAGTTTAGATGAACTTAGTAATTGGAAATCAACTGAATTTAGGCAGCTTTTATTATATTCTGGGATTTTCATTCTAAAAGATTGTATAAGTGATGACCAATATTACCACTTTTTACTGTTGCATTGTGCTATAAGGCTTCTGTCTAATGAAAGGTCCCATAGAATACAGGCAGATGTTTCCCAAAAACTGTTTAGATTTTGTAAATTTTTTTGGTACTTTATATGGTGACGAGCTAATCAGTTTTAATGTGCATGGTTTACTACACTTACCAGATTGTGTCAAACAATTCTGCAGCTCGATAGTTTTTCAGCATATAAATTCGAAAATTACATGCAATATATTAAAAAAATTGTTAAAAAGCACAACAAAATTTTGCAGCAGATAGCTCGTAGGCTTGAAGAAAGGCAAGGTTTGGAGTCGAGCATTCGAAATGTTAGGTTGGGAAGTTTTTCTCTAAATTTCGAAAAAGAAAGAGACAGTTATTGCTTCAGCAAAAACTTAGGGCCAATTAAAGTTGTAAACAAAAAAAATGCATCCGAACCGGAAGAATTTATATGCAAAATATTCCGAAAAACAGAAAACTTGTATGAGTAACCTTTTCAGTCCTTTAGAGATCTAGGCATAGTTGTAGCAAGCGACTTAGGTAGTGAAACCTTAATAGCTAAGAGGGAAGATATACTTCATAAATATTTCTGCATTCCTCTTGATAATAGATTTTTGCTGATATCCCTTTTACACCACCTTTTCCAAGAATTTTCGTTTTAATTATTTATATTATATATAATTATAAAACTGCTTAAACTTCACTGACGATTTGGTTTTAGCAACCAATGAAATGTCGGCATATGAAGAGCTAAAGCCACATCAAACTTTTGATTTTTTATAAATAGACTAAATATAGTACATACTAATAAATATTGTACATGAGTATTTCAGGAAATATTTTCGAGGCCGAGAAGTGCTGCGGTGAAATAAACGAGGCACAAATATTGCCAAGAACTTCATACTCGCTAGGCGAGAATGAAGTTCCACCATCAAACCCAGGTGAATGATTTAGATTTTTTTAAATCATATTTAATTATCAATTTTTCTTCATTTCAGGCATTCTGGCGCTTCTTGGAAAATTATTGGAGGGCCAGAAAAAATGGAGGAGAAAATGTCAATAATGGAGGAGAAAATAGACAAAGTATTGGCGAATCAATTGACATTGAGTAGGGAGCAGGCGGCAATTAGCAACAACCAACAGGAAATTGCTAATAAAATGATGGTTATCGAGGCCGATGTAAGTATATGAGTATCACTCTCACTAAAATTTTTATTTTAAAATTTGTAATGTTTTCTAGGTAGCTTCCAAGGCAGATATAATGGCCCAATCTAAAATCTTGATGGAGTGTAAGGTGGGCACGAAGCGCATGCAGGCCTCCCACTGCCGCATGACGGGGGAAACCTATGACAAAGCCCTGGACGAGATCGCCAGCTTGCTTCCTTTGAGGACTATTGAGGCCATGGAGGACGTTAGTAGCGTCATCCGTGATATATTTACGGATGACCTGCTGGAAAGCTATAATTGGGATGGGAGGTGGGGAAAACGTCCTCTGGGAATCCTCTTGATTTTCAACAATGTAATCAGAAGTATGTACGCACATTTATTTTAATCTAAAAAATATTTCATATGTTTTGCTATATCTTTTCAGATGTTTTCCAAAAGCTAGGTGCCTTAGCTTTTGAGCAAGGCGTTAAAAAGGCGGTGGAACGCGCACACCATCGCGTTAAACAAAAACGATATTTAAAATCACAAAAATAATATATTAATAAATATATGTATTAATAAAATAAAAATAATGTATTTATAATAAAATATAACATATTAATAAATTTAATTTAATTTAATTTGGATTTTTTTATTTATTTTTAAATTGGTCAATTCTTCATCAATATCGGTCATTTTACCGGTCATATGACCGTCATTGATGAAAAAATATAAGTCATCGCGTAGAACAAAGTTCTTCATCAATGACAGTCATTTTACCGGTCATATGACCGTCATTGATGAAAAAATATTGGTCATGGCTGACTAGTAAACAACATTAGAGTGAGCAGTGCAGATATATATTCTGTAAATGACAAATTTCATAGGTTTGAGTGTGATGCAAAGTCACATGTACACAAAAGTTTCCATCACTTTTTTCATATTTGCTTTAAGAACTTGATAGAAACTTTGTTCTACGCGATGACTGATATTTCTTCATCAATGACGGTCATATGACCGGTAAAATGACCGTCACTGTTCTTGTTGGGGTACCCCAATCATGAGCGAATCAACTTGCTTCGCCAAACAAAATTTTGAAAACGAAGCAGGTAGATTCATATTGAATCTACTTGCGAATCAAGAAAAAAATCCTCTCTTCTCTAATTTTTATCGTAAGTTTATCTGCACTAGTTGCCAAAATTAATGCCCCTATTGCGGTTCACCACTCAACTCAGTTTGGTCGTGTGAGAGTCAACCCAACTTATGCACAACCAAACTCATTTTAGTTATTGCGATACACAACTGTTTTTAGTTGAGTTTGTCATAAAATTGCCAACCTAAAATATCGAATTGCCAACTTTAAATATCACGTTTGACAAGTGAAATTTGAAGAAAATTAAACTGAAAGTGTTGTGGGAATAAAAAGTGTAAAATATTTTATTTATGTATTGTGAAACAATTTGTTGAGTCTTAAAAGGTTAAAAAAAAGAATTCTGTACATATATTTAAAAACTTGTAATTCTTAAAAAAATAATACCACTTGTGAATTTTAATATATAAAAAATAAGATGAAATTTACAACAGCAAACAATAAAATATTATTAATTTTTAAATTTATTCTTAAGTTTTTCTATTTGTAATTTATCGCACTCCACCTTAAGATTGTGGAGATCAGTAGCCTCATTTGCTTGTCGTTCCAACAATGCAATTTTTTTTAATGTTTGCAGTGGATGCTGCAACGCCAAAAACTTGGCCAGATGGTGCCGCTTGCTCTTGCAAAGACAAGAGTTGTGAAACAGTATCATCAAGGCTATTTAATGGTGCCACTCCCTCTTGCAAAGACAAGAGTTGTGAAACAGTATCCTCAAGGCTATTTAATGGGATTTCTTGTGATGGGCCTCAACCTGTCGCCTGAGTGTTTCTTTTATTGTTTGCAAGTTTTTTCTTAATGCTTGCTTTATAGTGGATCCAAACCTGTGCAAGATTATAATTATATTAAGAATATTGTAATTGTTCAATATTATTTTACTGACACACTTACACGTTGCCATTCTTGCGATGTTCTTGTCGGTGGTCCCAAACTATTTAATTCTACAGCAAACTCTTCCCATAACTCCTTGCACGTATTTTCCGTTGCACCAAAATTTGGTTTTCCGCGAGCAATTTCCGGATTCCTGTCCATAATCTGAACAAGCCGCTCAAATTGGACTTTCGTTGTTATTTTCAAACTAATAAAAGTGTTTAAAAATTGTGAAAAAATTATTATAAAAATTGATACTTACGATCTCTCCATTTTGATTTAAATTTTCACCGCTTTTAAAAAAAATTTCACTCTAACTGATAATGACACAACTACAATTAAGCAGTTGTGTGTATTCAACGTTTTTTACGACCAAACTTTTACAAAGTTGAGAACGGCAATACCACGAAAAAACAGATACACAACTGAATAGTCAACTGGCAGTTTAGTTGAGAACGGCAATGCGAAATCACCTAAGACGACCAAACTGACACAAAAGTGGTGAACCGCAATAGGGGCATAAATATTTTTGTACACAACGCAAATTTAAAAGTGAAAAAATGTAATTGTTTTTTGTGTGTGTTTCCTAGACGTAATAATAAATTTGAATTGAGTGAAAAGTTAATTTATTTAAATTTGATAAAAGTTAAAAAACAATTTAAAGAAAAGAAATTATAAAATCGAAGCAAATAGATGAGTCGTGTAAACAGCATCTGATTCAAATTGTCGTGGAAACAAGCTATTACTGTAAATGAGGTACAATATACTGTCTATACCGCAAATTTTTATGCCATCTCAATGAAACTACTGTACGAGGTATATCCGCTCATATTTTTCATCACTTTATCGATATTTTATTAATTTTGTTACCATTACCAAATAAATTGTAGTACACACAAATTTTTAAACAAATATATCTTTTCCTAAAAAAACCTCTTTTACATGATGAAATTAATTTACTGGTCACTTTTAGTCCAATTCAATTCTATTTTCCATGAATAATTGACCTGTATGCATTTTAGATTCTTTCATTTTATCATATGATTTCAATAAATCATCCATACTTATTGCCAACAATTCATTTTTAGTTACGTCACTGTTTAACATGGCATTAAAATCAAGAGCTTTTAGAGATATCTTATTTTCATTTTGTCGCATGAAGTGTCTCATTCGAAGAATAGAAGCATTTCTGCACATTTCCCTCAAATCTGATCCCGAAAAACCATTTGTCAGCTTTGCCAGGCGGTTAAGATCTACTAAGTTATGAACATATTCACTATTTAATACTAATTTAAGAATTTCTAGCCTTTGATCTGTATTAGGTAGCCCAATATGAAATTGAGCGGGCATTCGCCTAAGAATTGCTTTGTCTAAATCCTGTGGTCTGTTTGTCGCTCCCATTACAATAACCGTCGCATCACAATTTGTATTTAAGCCGTCCCAAAGCATCATAAACTGCGTTTTCATCATAGCAGTTGCTTCATGGTCATTGGAGTTTCGGCTTCGTAAAAAAGAGTCTATTTCATCAATAAAAACTATGCATGGTTGAATTTTTAATGCCAATGAAAAAACTGCCGATGCCAGTTTTTGAGATTCCCCATACCATTTGTCGGTTAGGATTGCAACATCTAAATTTATAAATCTCATTCCAGCTTCTTTCGCTGTAGCCTTCGCTATTAAAGTTTTTCCACAACCAGGTGGCCCATGTAGTAAAACACCTTTGGGAGCATGCCATAACTTCGACTGGCTAAAAAGATCACGATGACGAACCGGAAGAACTACAGACTCACGCAACTCTTGCACAACACTGTCCAAACCAGCAATATCGTTCCAGCTCACTGACATATCACTTGGCACAACAATATGTGAAGCAATCATTAACTCATAATCGTTAAATTTTTGTGTACTAATTTCAAATATTCCTTGTTCACTTAGCCTAAAAAAAACAAGATATAATACGCGTTGCTAAATAATAATTACTTTATACTTTTTAAGCTGTTCCTCCGCTTTAACTTTCGCCTTTCTCTTGCTTTTGCTTGTTGGATCAATATGGTTCATCACCCATTTTACGGAGTAATATGTTATAACAGAAGCAATTGAAACGCGAAGAAGAACTTGAACAAATTCTCCTCTAGAAATTAGAGAACCATTTATGTTAAAATTATCCATCGCCTATACGATTCCAATACGGATTAGCATGAATCAAAACCAATGCCATTAGAAAAACAGGCCGACAGCTTTTAAACCAACAGCGCGCCGTCTGAGTTTCCATCCACTTTATCCACGCCGCCGACAAACATCTATTTGGTATGTCTTAAACGGATTCACCCATATTTTTAGACCGAAATTTTCGTAAAAAACGGTTTTTTTATATGTAGTCTGTCGTCTCTATTTTTTTGAGAGAGAGAAAATTTTGTGCGGTCAATTTTTGCTCTATGTGAATTCACCCATTCGTACTGAACGAAATTTTTGTTGTGAGACAATTTTAGTTTACTGAGAGTTTGCTCACAAAAGATTAAAGCTCTAAACACATAGACGACAGCAGACTTCACGACTCACGGTTTCAAATGCTGCCAACTTTAAATGCTGCTCTGAAGTCAGCTTCATAATTATTTTGAAGACAGCAACAGCATAATAATCAGCTGCTGTATGTTTTAGCAATACAAATGTCAGGGATGCCGGATATATATTTTATAATGAATAAAATTAAAGTTATTGATAAAAAATGTATATATTATCACGAAAAACTATAAAAACACATAAATTTATTTCTTTATTGTATTTTTGTAATGTTCTTTTGTTTAATATTAAAAAAAAATTTTTTTGTTTTTATTTATTCAATTTATATATATATAGTAGCAACACTATATTTGTTTAGTGCTGCCCGTCAAAATAGAAAATAGCCTAAGTTGGCAGCAGCAGCAAATGCTGTTGTGCAGTCGTGCTGCTGTGCTGCCATTAAAATAATCGTTTTCATTTAGATAAATGGATTTTATTTTTGACATATTGCTGCTTGCTGTCTGCTGTCGTCTATGTGTTTAGAGCTTAAAGCTCTAAACACATAGACGACAGCAGACTTCACGACTTCATATGCAGCCAACTTCAAATGCTGCTCTGAAGTCAGCTTCATAAATATTTTGAAGACAGCAACAGCATAATAGCCAACTGATGTGTATTCTAGCAATACAAATTTCAGGGATGCCGGATATACATTTTATAATGAATAAAATTAAAGTTATTGATTATAAAATGTAACAATATCACGAAAAACTATAAAAACACATAAATTTATTTCTTTATTGTATTTTTGTAATGTTCTTTTATGTTTAATATTAAAAAAAAATTTTTTGTTTTTATTTATCCAATTTATATATATAGTGGCAACACTATATTTGTTTAGTGCTGCCCGTCAAAATAGAAAATAGCCTAAGTTGGCAGCAGCAGCAAATGCTGTTGTGCTGCCGTCAAAATAATCGATTTCATTTAAATACATGCATTTTATTTTTGACATATTGCTGCTTGCTGTCTGCTGTCGTCTATGTGTTTAGAGCTTAACCCACATCTAACAAATGTTCCGGAGAAAGAAACACAGTTGTTTCATATGGTAGCTTTATTGCTCCATTACATTTTTTTTAGTGTGTGAATTGTTTGTGAACAACATAACTTTTGATCTGAACGAATGGATGAATCTACTTTATTTCTCTCATTTAGCGTTAGTACGGAATTTTTGTATTTCCTGTTACATTCTTCCCCCCTCATTTAGAAGAAAAGTAAATTTTTTGTCAATTTCAAGTGTAGTTTTTGGATTTAACTTATTGTTTAACTCTAGAAATTTCATTGCCGTTCAATTTTAATTGGTGTGGAAACATATTTCCGCAAGTAGTTCTGTCGGCTCTTTTTATATATATTATAAAATGTGTTTTTAATTCGTTCTCTAGGACAGGATATTTTATATATAAATTGTATATATATATATATATATATATATATATATATATATATATATATATATATATATATATATATATATATATATATATATATATATATATATATATATATATATACATATATATATATATATATATATATATATATATATATATATATATATATATATATATATATATATATATATATATATATATTGTTACGTTTTTACCTTTTTAAAAACGTTTTCCGTGGATTCTTTTATTGCAATGAAATTAAACGCACGAATTTTAATACTCAACAATTTCTACTTTATTTAATTTAATACCACTGTACTATGCTCAAAAGCAATAGTAAGCACTTAATACACTTTTTATACTTATGACACTTTACGCTGTCAACTACTGATTGACTGCTGACGTTGATGCGCGCAGCTTTTATATTCTTAATGATCATTTCTCGAATAATTTGGATGTTTGTTAAAGTTGTTTACATTATCGTACACTCAAATTAAACGTAAACACAAGCCATACACACATATACACATACACGTAGCCAATGTTCAAATGCCGACAGACAACAACAGCAATAATCATGATGTTATTTGTTGTCGCTTTGCTAGTAAACAAGTAACTTTGTATGCATGTATGTATAGCTGTTATGTGTTCATTTAAAATGAGTAAATAAAAAGCAAATAAGAATAACAACAAAGTATTGAATAAGAAATAGTAAACAATTCAGTACATAACAATTCAGCTAATAATAAACAACTCAGTAATAAGAATCAATAATTCAATAATTAAGAATAACAATTCGGTATATTTTAGAGCAATTACAATAGGACTATTCTCTCCAAATTCGTAACACTGCCGCTCACTTAAGCCTGTTCGTCCCGAACAGGCACAGAACCACTGCTTCCGTATTTCGCCAGTCGCTCTAAATGTACCACCTTCATTATAGAGCGGTGGCTATTGTGCTTCTGTATTCTATACACAACGTCGTTCAGTCTCTTTATCACCTTGTATGGTCCACCCCAATGTGTTTGTAGTTTGGGAGACAGTCCTTTCTTTCTCTGTGAGTTAAATAGTAGAACCAATTGTCCCTCGCGGAATCCATCAGAATTTGCAGCTCCGTCGTACCTGGCTTTCATTTTGTCGCTGGCCATTCGGATTCTGTTACGTACGAATTCGTGCAGGTCGTGCATGTGCTGTCTCTCCTGCGTAGCAATCCCGGTCTGCTCATCCCCTGGTATACGTGTAATGCCGAATTCCAAGTCACCAGGCAATCTCAGCTCCGTCCCAAACACAATTTTCGCTGGTGTCCTAGATGTTGAATCATGCACAGCCGACCTATATGCCAAAAGGAATTTTTGAATGTGCTCATCCCAGTCCCTCTGATGCTCGCTCACTACTTTCCGTAGATACTCCTCCAATGTGCGGTTAAATCTCTCAATCATGCCGTCAGATTGCGGATGAAGCGGCGTTGTCCTAGTTTTTCTTATGCCATATAGCTCGCACATTTCCTTGAAAATGGCAGACTCAAAGTTCCTACCTTGATCGGAGTGCAACTCCATCGGAACACCATATCGTCACATCCAGTTGTTGACGAAAACATTTGCCACAGTTTGAGCTTCCTGGTTTGGTATGGGGTATACTTCGGGCCATTAGCTGAAATAATCCATCACCACGAGTACGTAACGATTACCAGCAGAACTGACGGGAAAAGGGCCTGCTACATCCATAGCTATTCGCTCAAAGGGCGCGCCCGAATTGTACTGCTGCAGGTGCGCTCGAGTTCTCCGTACTGGACCCTTAGCCGCTATACATTCCTTACAGTTTGCTATCCAGTCTGCTACTGATTGTTGCGCTCCAACCCAGTAAAAACATTGGTTCAGCTTTGCCAGTGTTTTGTTAACTCCAAGATGACCTCCATTGGGACCATTATGGAACTCTCGCAAAACTTCCGGTATTTTGGACGATGGTACGACTATTAAGTTGGAAGTTGTTTTGCCATCCGATCTTTCCCATATACGGTACAAGCACGCGTCTACCAGCTATAAGCTGTTCCATTGCGCCCAATAAGCCCTAGCAAGTGAGCCTTTAGCCGCCATTTCATTGCGTGCAGGCCGGCTATCACTCTCCTTAGCAGCCATTATTTTCCCGAGTACCTAGTCATTTTTCTGCCCCGTTGGCCAGTCTTCATGAGAGTTTATCTGCGTCAGCCGAACATCATGTTCGGCATTAACGCAATATCTGCATTCTAGGCTGCACGGTCGTCTCGAGAGGGCAACTGCGTTGTTGTGTTTTATTATTATTATTATTATTATTATTATTATTATTATTATTATTATTATTATTATTATTATTATTATTATTATTATTATTATTATTATTATTATTATTATTATTATTATTATTATTATTATTATTATTATTATTATTATTATTATTATTATTATTATTATTATTATTATTAATTATTATTATTATTATTACGGTCTTTATGATCTAGATACAATATCAGCATTAGCGTAAATTTGACAATTATTTTTCATTATTCTATAACAAATAATCTTTTACAATACGTTTTTATTATTCTATTAAATATATATTCATTCTGACAGTCTTTAATTTCTGTTGGCAATTCATTATACATCTTGAATCCCTCAAAAAATACAGTTTTCTTTTGAAGATCAGTCTTAATTTTAGGCAGTCTTATATTATTTCTATGTCTCGTATTATAACTATGTATTTTAAAATTATATTGCATTCTCTCATAAAGATAATTTGGTAATTGCCCTAATCTTAACTTATGTACAAATTTTAGAGTGTGATATGCTATTAATTGTTTTATATTAAGCCAATATAAGCTTCGTATCATTTCAGAAATTTATGTATCGTACCTTTTGTTTAGAATAAATCTCATTACTTTATTTTGCTGTATTGGTAATCTTCTAATTTACATATTATTTAACATAAAAATTATTGTTGGGTTATAGGTAAAATAAGGTTCTATTTTTGACTTATATATTGTTAATTTGTACTGCCTATCAATATATTTGCAGGTTCGATACATAAAACCTATTTTCTTTGCTATTTTATTTTCAATATAATTTACATGTTCCTCCCACTTAAGATTATTATCAATAACTATACCTAGATATTTTATCTGCATCACTTTTTCAATTTCATAGGCCCTGATTTTTAGTTTTACACTATCACAGTTCTCAAAATTTCGATTTAATATCATGTATTTAGTTTTTTCACAATTCAGTTTTAACTTATTCCCACATAACCATATATATAACTCGTCCATGTCTGCTTGAACAGCATTTATCGCATCATTCAAATATAAGTGATTAAAGTACAAAAGAGCATCATCAGCAAATAATACTATTTTACAACATTTTAAACAGTTTGGTAAATCGTTAATATAAATTAAAAAAAGTAATGGTGCAAGCACCAACCCCTATGGCAGACCAATATCTACTCTCCGACCTGATGAAGTTTTATTTCCAACCACTGTTCTCTGTTTTCTGTTTGTCAAGTAGTTCTCAAACCATTTCAATGCTTGCCCTCTTATACCGATCCGGTTCATCTTCATCAGCAATATATGCCTATCTATCGTTTCAAACACTCGTTTCAAGTCTAAAAATACAGCTACCACAGCTTGTTTCTCCGCCATCATATCTTTCAGTCAGCTAGTACCATATTCAACGCTGTTTCACATGAATGATTTGCTCGAAAACCAGACTGCTGAGGGACAATGATATCATGTTGATTTAAAAAACTTAGTAATTGTTCTTTAACCACACTCTCCATAATTTTTTCATCGGATGGTAATATATTTACTGGTCTTAGCTCTTCTGGACGTGTTGTGTTTTTAATTTTTTCTATTGGTACCACTGTAGAAACCTTCCATTTTTCAGGAACGTGAGCAAGTCGTAAGCAGTCGTTTATAATGCCAGAGAAAAAATATGCCATGTATGCCACTGAATCTTTCATAACACCTTCAGACAGAAGTTTTTTTCCACCAATTTTATTTTTTAAAGTTTTTACAATATTAAGTATATTTAATGTATCAACTTCTTTGAATTCAAATTCATAATTTAAGTTCACATTTCCCGAGAAATCAAAATCTGTCTTCTCAATTTCATTGTTGATTTTATTGATGCTGTCCACGAAAAAATTATTAAGTGACTCTGCTAGATCGACTTAATTTTCTATACATTTATCATTTATCTTTATTTTCTTTATGGATTGATTTATTTGTGTCATATTAACTGTTTCTTTTAAGTGTTTCCACATTAGTTTTTGGTCTCTACCTGCGGTAATGATTTTATTTTCCATATATTTTTTCTTTTTTATTTTTATTAGCTTTTTATACAAGTTTTTTGTCCTATAATACTCATTCCACACTCCCGTTCTTTTTGCTATGTAAAAGTGATCATATTTCTTTCTATTAAGGTGTGCTAATTCTTGATCATACCATTTGTTAATAATTTTTTTATGAACACATTTATTATAAGTAAGATTATTCATAATTTATAATATTACACTATTAAAATTTTCCACTTCTTCATCTATGGTACCATAATTTAATTCATTAACGTTACTATATCTCAGCATTTCAATTAAATTTTCTTTAGTATAAAATTCCCAACTGGTAATATTTATTCTAAGTCTCATCTTCACTTCTTTCTCTGTCGGTATTAAAAATGATATTGTTTCATGATCAGTTATTTTGTGATTATTTATGCACATAGTCTGTACTTCATCCGATGTTGAAAAAAGTAGATCTATTCTAGTACTTGTCATTTCTGTAATGCGAGTATCAAAATTTATAAGTTGTTTCATAGCCATAGACGAAAAAATATTGCATAACTCGGTACTATAATATGTATCATTATTTATATTAATGTTAAAATCTCCAATTATCAAGTTATTATCACAGTTTTCGAAATAAGTCTCTATTGTACTTCTCAAATACACAATGAGTTCTGAATTGCTGGTATTTGGTGAATGGTATAACACCCCAATCTTCCATTTCGTTTGAAAGTTTTTTAATTTAATTATAATGCACCACATATTCTGATTAAAGCTTTTGTTACAGATTACATTATATTGAATTAATTTGTGTATATATATTATTGCACCACCCGTATGTCGAGAATATGAATCACAACGAACAATGTTAAATATAGGAATGCTAATCTCGGCGTCTTCAATGTTGGATGTTGCACATGTTTCAGAACACAGTATTATATTTGCTTGTTGAAGTTCAATTGTTCTCTCAAGTTCTTCTTTGTTAACCAAAATACTAGTTATATTAACATATATACATTTTATCCATCTGTTATTTCGTTTTCTACATCTTGTTGTTAATTGCACACTGCCATCATTCTGTATTTTCTAATACCCAATTTTTCTTTTCTTTGCCTCTAATCTATTTTGGTAAGCTGGACATAATTTACTCAACGTGTCATGATTCTCATTCAGACCTAGGCTAAAATCTTTATTAGCACGTATACAATTTATACATTTACTTATTGGGTTAGCACTGCATTCTGAAAGTCTGTGTTGGCCATGACATTTAATACAAATTTCATTATTTATGCAATTTATTGCTTTATGGTTAAAACCCTTACATTTAAAACATCGCATTACACTAATACCATCATATACTTTACATCGTTCCCATCATATGTATATTCTTTCCATTGCCAAAATGTTAGCGAATGCATTTGGTTCAACTTCCATTATCGCATTGTAATAGCTTTTATTGTTTTTCTTCACTTTATGTTGCTTGACTAATTTTAATTTAGTATTATTTAGGCACTGATTTTTTTTTTTTATTAAGCTAACTAGTCGATCATTATTATATTCAAAATTAATACCCGTTATTATCACATTTGGGTAAACCGAATTTGGAATTTTAATTTCGTATTCATCACCTAATTTTTCTTTAATCATATTTCTCGCTTTATCTCCTTCCGTATTATTTTCTATTTCAATAACCACCGTTCCATTATTTTTGGTAACATATTTGATATACATATTTAGGTTATCCGGATCAACTCTATTTAATAGTACGTTTACATGATTTGCCCAAATTACGTAATTTGGTACATGATTTCGCATACAAATTTCATGTGACGAAATTATCTCAAATGAGATGATTTCATCCAAATTATGTCGAAAATTGTCTGTGCAACACTGCGCGCCTGCTTGTATTCCAAATGCAACTCTGGGCATCCATTATTAGTGACTTACAAATCCGAAAAAATGGCATTTAAGTACAAATAAAAATTATTTTCAGTTCAGTTGCTGATAGTTAATAGCATAGGCTAAATTTTTTATTACAGATTTTTGAATAAGAAAATGGCGCATGAAATTCTAGAGACCAGAGTGGGACCATACTATCCGCCACCAGTAAGAATATTCTCGGTCTTTAATCAGAAGTATGAAAACTGTAAAGGTGCTATAGCGGCCATACAAACACCGGAAGAAGATATTGTAACAAAAAAAAAACCAGAACCTGAAGCAGAACCAAAAGCTACATAAATGATATTTCTACTTTTGTCTAAGGAAGAAACTGTATCAAAATACATGCGAAATTTAAGTGTAATAAATTAAAATATATCAATAATGTATCTATATTTTTTGACCTCTTTTATAATAATCCGTTTTTTTAATTTTTAAGCTTAAAAGTCCTTAAGCTTTAAAATTAAAAAACGGATTAAATTATATCTTCACAAGTTATTGATTTCTTTTGATTTATTGGATAATTAAAAAATACGTGAAGTGCCAATCTTTTCTTGTGAATTGAAATGTCACTTAACAAAAAATTATACGAGCAAGTGTGCGAGACGTTTGGGCACCAAAACCACTACATCGCCATTTTAGTGAATTTAAAAAAACATGCGAAATTCATTATTGATTGTCATATAAGGGATATTGAAACATCCCGTAGTCATATGATCCTTAAACGTTTCATGAGACATCCGGATATTGTTTTTTAAGGTTTCATCTCCATTTACTTGGCAGTCGTGTTCCCAAAATCTCGAAGACCGATCCTTTAAATACATACAGGATTAAAAACTATTTAGCAAAAATACATGCTAAAGCTCACCAATTTCCAAAGCCTTGGAGATTTTCTATCTTACTATAAGTATTTGCAATAAGAATTAGCAAATACTTTTGTATGCGATTCCTCGATTCTTTGCAGGCATACCTATTTGGCGTTGAGACAAAATTGTAGCACTTGAAAAGTCGTTTTTGTGTTTAATATAATTTAATAAAAACTTAATGTTATTTTCCATTTTTATAGGTTTTTTTCTACTTTAAATTACTATTAAACAAAAGTTGTATTTATTTTATGTCAAAAATAAATAAACAAACAAACGTCGAATTGATGTCGAAAATTCGAACATGAAATCACTTGAAACATAATGGAAACACTTTGAAGTAATTTCGCCAAATCAACTTAATTTGCTCATAGTGGAAACGTACTATAAGTCTTTTTTTGTTAAATCTCCATTTTGCTTCTTTTTTGGCTTTACTATTAATGGCACTGAATTTTTTATATCTGGCATTACTGCGTTAGACTTTACTGCGTCTGAATATGAAACTTTACTTGCTTTGACAGTTGTTTTTTCAATTATTTTTTTTATTTGATCGCACATCTTTTTGTTTTTTTCTTCGATTGTTTTGCATATTTCTTTCGTTTTATGTTCTTGATCATTTATATTCCCGTATACTTTCTTCAATTCTTTTATATTTATTTCACAAGATTTTTGAGCATCATCAAATTTTTTTAATCTTTCATTGTATCATTTTTCAATTGCTTCAAGTAATTGTTTAATCTCACGTTCATTTTCTTTTAGTGCAGCTTTAAATTCACCTTTATATTCAATAAGATTTGATTTGTTTTTGTTCACATTATCCTGCACTTTCTTTACATTTTCTTGTATTTCACTTAGCGCCAAATCAATATTATGTATATGCTGCATACAGTCATCACACACAAATCGGATAAAACTACTTGAATCTAACATTCCGCGGGAGTATTGATCTATTCCCGAACACTTTTTAGCGCAACTTTTTTACATATTCCTTCACACATTATGCCAGATTCTCCTCGAGTTGTAGTCTTGCAATGATGGCACTCAGCCATATTTGTTTTTTTTTACTTTTTGAGTCCTCTAATAACTAGTTTTATTGTTTTTATGCCTCACCCAACTATCAGTTTATTAGTGTTTATTTTGGTTCTTTTTATTTGCTATAAAAATACTTTTATTTTATATATTTTTAAAAATTTTCATGGAGCGCTAAAATTTTGCGTTTTCTTCACAACAGGGTTGCCCCTCTTCTATGCTCGATGCTAAAATTATAGCTCTTCAGTCGTTCAATACATCGCTCCAACTGTCCCTCCGGGTTTTTGAACTACAACAGCCACCTAAGCGCAGAATGATCAGTGCGCAACGTAAACGTTTGGCCATACAGGTACTTGTGATAATGCTTCATGCATTCTAACACGGCCAGAAGCTCACGACGTGTCACGCAGTAATTTCTCTGAGGCTTGGAAAGTATTCGGCTATAATAGCCTATTACTTTTTCAACTCCATCCACCACTTGGGAGAGTACTCCGCCTATACCGAAGCCACTTGCGTTGGTATCTAGCACAAATCTTCCTCCAGCAACCGGGTATGCTAGAACTGGTGCGTACACAATAACTCCTTCAGCTTTTGAAATGCTCGTTCCTGCAAGTCTCCCCATTGGTATGATCGTGACTTCTTGGTCAGCTCATGTAGATCGGCGGCTCCGCTGGCAAAATTTGGCACAAATCGTCTATAGTATGTGCAAAGTCCCAGAAAACTGCGCAATTCGTGGAGATTTCGTGGATGTGGCCAGTCCCTTACGGCCTTTATTTTATCTTCGTCCGTCGAAATACCATCTGTAGTTATGCGATGTCCCAAATATTTCACCTCTTTCTGGAACAATGCACACTTCTTCGCGCTAAGAGTAAGTCCAGCCGACGATATCCGGTTGAGGAGTTCCGCCAAATTTTTCAAGTGCTAGTCAAAAGTTTTACCCATTATGATTATATCGTCAAGGTAGACTAAACACGTCCTCCAGTGAACCCCCTTTAATACCTGTTCCATCAGACGCTCAAATGTAGCTGGAGCATTACAGAGTCCAAATGGCATAACTCTAAACTGCCATAAACCATCACCCGCACTAAAGGCAGTCTTCTCCTTGTCCTTATTGACAATTCCGACTTGCCAATAACCACTTTGCAAGTCCAATGTGGAGAACCACTTTGTTCCGGCCAGCGTGTCTAGGGTATCGTCAATCCTGGGTAGTGGATAACTATCCTTTTTCGTAACATCGTTTAGCTTCCGGTAGTGCACGCAAAATCTAGTACTACCATCCGTCTTTTTAACCAGAACTACCTGTGAGCTCCACGGGCTTGTAGACGGTTCGATTACCCCACTCTGCTGCATTTCTTTGATTAACTCCTTAACTTCGTTCCGCTTGGCCAGTGGTACACTTCTGGGCGCCTGCTTTATAGGTCTCGCTTCGCCAGTATTAATTTCATGCCTCACTGTGGCCGTTCTCCCTTGACCCTTATTATTTATGGCGAAAGCGGAGGCGTGTTTCCTCAGCAGTTGTTTTGCTTTGTTTCTATCGGATGCTGGCAACCCTGTTGTCCATTTCTGCGCATGTTGTTCAAATATTTCGCGTTCTTTGAGTGACAAGCTAGTAGTTTTCGACTCGGACTCGCAATTTATAATTGCCTCTGCTGGAGTACAGCTGCCCATATAGAATTTTGGACTCACGATCTTCTCATTGGTTGATAAATTTAGAACTCTGACTGGAATTTTCTTGTTCGCACGCACTTCCATGAGGGCTTTTGCTGTGATTAAGTCGCTCTTTATTTCTTCTGATTCTACTACCCACAATCGGTTGTCCGCACAATTTTCCTCTAATCGAGCCCATATCAGCGCTTCAGACCGTGGTGGAATTCGCTGATTCTCCTCAGCAATCAGTTTTAGCACCTGGAGCTTATTCTCATAGCCAACATCTAGCTGTATGTCGACATCACGCCAAATCATGATTTGTTGGCCCGTGTGCAGGTTTATACCATGTGTTATCATGAAGTCTGCACCAATGATCACCTCGTCAACAATATCGGCAACAAGGAACACATGCCTGACGGTAATATTAGCTACACACACCTTTGTCTCTTTCTTACCATAGACGGTAGCGGCCTCTCCAATAGCTGTACGCAACCTCACGTTATGTAGCGCTTGAACCCTTCCTGGTACCAAATCAGGCCTTATTATGGACTGCGAAGCTCCTGTATCTATTGTTAAGGTTCGCTTCTTCCTATTGATGTATCCACAGACAGTTAAGTTGCTGTTTTTCTGCTGCATTACTGATATGGAGATTGTGGGGCCATCGCTTGTGGGAGCCAGCTTTTGCCCCTCAAAGCCGGCTCGTTTTAGTTTAACGGAGACTCTTGGGTTTGTGACTGTTGTAGGCCTCCTCTTTTGCTCGGCCTCTGCGGAGATACGGACCTAGTACGTTTTCTAGGGGCTCTACAGTCGCGCTGGTAGTGACCTGCCTTTCCGCAGTTAAAACATTTTGCTCTTCCTTTATTTGAATTTTCGGCCAGCGCTTGCAGAACGGCTTTCTTTATCGCACTAACCAATCCATCTCCTGACTAACTAACCACCTCTAACTCCCGTATTTTGTGAAATTACCCTGGCTGTCTCTTGGGCCAACGCAAATGAGACGGTTTCAGCGAATGATGCCTTTTGTGTTGCGCACACAGTGAATTTAATATCAGGATTACGAATTCCGTTCACAAATGCCTCCATTTTAAAGTGATCCAAAAATGAGTGACTCTCTCCAGGATAGCTAAGCTGTACCAACCGCTCAATTTCCATTGCGTAGTCCTGTAGGGTCTCATTGGGTCTCTGTGCTCAGCCTTTTAGCTCCATTCTGTGGATCTCCTTCTTATGCTCTCCACCATACTTACGTTGCAGAGCCGCCATAATGTCCTCATAGTTATTTCTTGATGTAGCGGGCACAGTTTCCAGGACTTGTGCAGCAGCGCCTTTTAATGCCAAGATTAACTCAGTGCTTTTTCCTCCGCGACCCATGCATTTCTGTTGGCTACAGTTTCAAACTTAAATTGAAAAATGTTGAAAGGCGTGCAGTTGAAGATTACGTACCCTAGCTTCCAGACTGTGTAGCTTCTGATCGACACCATTCTCCAGCATATCAGATTTCTCCTCACCTCTTTTTCTAGCACATCAAATTTCCTGTTGACGCTGTGAACTTCTCTCTCCATGTCAATCAATTTATCTTTCACGGACTCATGTATATCGTCCAGCTTTTTATTTGTTGCTTTAGAGCCTTCTTCTATTTTCTGCATCATCATTTCATTATTGGCCTTGGAGCTTTCTTCGATTTTCTGCATCATTGCGGCAAACATAGAGTTTAAGTTCATGTTGCTTGTAGCTGAACGTGTACCCATCTCCAGTTCTTCTTTTTCTCCGAACTCTTGGTTATTGATGTCCAGGTAAAGCCGAATAAACTCCTCCAGTAGCCTTTTCTGCAGCTCTGCTTTGTTACCAACTGTGGGCAACTCCAGTTTGGCCAACTCTCGTTTTAGCTGTTCCACTTTAAGCTCGTCGAACTTCATTTTGCAATCCCACTTCTGACACCAATTGTTACGTTTTTACCTCTTTAAAAACGTTTTCCGTGGATTCTTTTGTTGCAATGAAATTAAACGCACGATTTTTAATACTCAACAATTTCTACTTTATTTAATTTAATACCACTGTACTATGCTCAAAAGCAATAGTAAGCACTTAATATACTTTTTATACTTATGACACTTTACGCTGTCACTGTTAAATCCAACTACTGACTGACTGCTGACGTTGATGCGTGCAGCTTTTATACTCTTAATGATCATTTCTCGAATAATTTGTTTGTTTGTTAAAGTTGTTTACATTATCGTACACTCAAATTAAACGTAAACACAAGCCATACACACATACACGTACCCAATGTTCAAATGCCGACAGACAACAACAGCAATAATCATGATCTTATTTGTTGTCGCTTTGCTAGTAAACAAGTAACTATATATGCATGTATGTATAGCTGTTATGTTTTCATTTAAAATGAGCAAACAAAAAGCAAATAAGAATAACAACAATGTAGTGAATAAGAAATAGTAAACAATTCAGTACATAACAATTCAGCTAATAATGAACAACTCAGTAATAAGAATCAATAATTCAATAATAAAGAATAACAACAATTCGGTATATTCTAGAGCAATTACAATAGGACTATTCACTCCAAATTCGTAACAATATATATATATATATATATATATATATATATATATATATATATATATATACAATCAATAATTCAATAATAAAGAATAACAACAATTCGGAATATTCTAGAGCAATTACAATAGGACTATTCACTCCAAATTCGTAACAATATATATATATATATATATATATATATATATATATATATATATATATATATATATATATATATATATATATATATATATATAGTAGAAATATCATATATAAAGTAGAAATATCATTTATGTAGCTTTTGGTTCTGCTTCAGGTTCTGGTTTTTTTTGTTACAATATCTTCTTCCGGTGTTTGTATGGCCGCTATAGCACCTTTACAGTTTTCATACTTCTGATTAAAGACCGAGAATATTCTTACTGGTGGCGGATAGTATGGTCCCACTCTGGTCTCTAGAATTTCATGCGCCATTTTCTTATTCAAAAATCTGTAATAAAAAATTTAGCCTATGCTATTAACTATCAGCAACTGAACTGAAAATAATTTTTATTTGTACTTAAATGCCATTTTTTCGGATTTGTAAGTCACTAATAATGGATGCCCAGAGTTGCATTTGGAATACAAGCAGGCGCGCAGTGTTGCACAGACAATTTTCGACATAATTTGGATGAAATCATCTCATTTGAGATAATTTCGTCACATGAAATTTGTATGCGAAATCATGTACCAAATTACGTAATTTGGGCAAATCATGTAATTTGGCCGAAATCACGTATATGGAAACGTACTATTAAATATAGTTGATCCGGATAACCTAAATATGTATATCAAATATGTTACCAAAAATAATGGAACGGTGGTTATTGAAATAGAAAATAATACGGAAGGAGATAAAGCGAGAAATATGATTAAAGAAAAATTAGGTGATGAATACGAAATTAAAATTCCAAATTCGGTTTACCCAAATGTGATAATAACGGGTATTAATTTTGAATATAATAATGATCGACTAGTTAGCTTAATAAAAAAAAAAAAACAAAATCAGTGCCTAAATAATACTAAATTAAAATTAGTCAAGCAATATGAAGTGAAGAAAAACAATAAAAGCTATTACAATGCGATAATGGAAGTTGAACCAAATGCATTCGCTAACATTTTGGCAATGGAAAGAATATACATATGATGGGAACGATGTAAAGTATATGATGGTATTAGTGTAATGCGATGTTTTAAATGTAAGGGTTTTAACCATAAAGCAATAAATTGCATAAATAATGAAATTTGTATTAAATGTCATGGCCAACACAGACTTTCAGAATGCAGTGCTAACCCAATAAGTAAATGTATAAATTGTATACGTGCTAATAAAGATTTTAGCCTAGGTCTGAATGAGAATCATGACACGTTGAGTAAATTATGTCCAGCTTACCAAAATAGATTAGAGGCAAAGAAAAGAAAAATTGGGTATTAGAAAATACAGAGTGATGGCAGTGTGCAATTAACAACAAGATGTAGAAAACGAAATAACAGATGGATAAAATGTATATATGTTAATATAACTAGTATTTTGGTTAACAAAAAAGAACTTGAGAGAACAATTGAACTTCAACAAGCAAATATAATACTGTGTTCTGAAACATGTGCAACATCCAACATTGAAGACGCCGAGATTAGCATTCCTATATTTAACATTGTTCGTTGTGATTCATATTCTCGACATACGGGTGGTGCAATAATATATATACACAAATCAATTCAATATAATGTAATCTGTAACAAAAGCTTTAATCAGAATATGTGGTGCATTATAATTAAATTAAAAAACTTTCAAACGAAATGGAAGATTGGGGTGTTATACCATTCACCAAATACCAGCAATTCAGAACTCATTGTGTATTTGAGAAGTACAATAGAGACTTATTTCGAAAACTGTGATAATAACTTGATAATTGGAGATTTTAACATTAATATAAATAATGATACATATTATAGTACCGAGTTATGCAATATTTTTTCGTCTATGGCTATGAAACAACTTATAAATTTTGATACTCGCATTACAGAAATGACAAGTACTAGAATAAATCTACTTTTTTCAACATCGGATGAAGTACAGACTATGTGCATAAATAATCACAAAATAACTGATCATGAAACAATATCATTTTTAATACTGATAGAGAAAGAAGTGAAGATGAGACTTAGAATAAATATTACCAGTTGGGAATTTTATAGTAAAAAAAATTTAATTGAAATGCTGAGATATAGTAACGTTAATGAATTAAATTATGGTACCATAGATGAAGAAGTGGAAAATTTTAATAGTGTAATATTAGAAATTATGAATAATCTTACTTATAATAAATGTGTTCATAAAAAAATTATTAACAAATGGTATGATCAAGAATTAGCACACCTTAATAGAAAGAAATATGATCACTTTTACATAGCAAAAAGAACGGGAGTGTGGAATGAGTATTATAGGACAAAAAACTTGTATAAAAAGCTAATAAAAATAAAAAAGAAAAAATATATGGAAAATAAAATCATTACCGCAGGTAGAGACCAAAAACTAATGTGGAAACACTTAAAAGAAACAGTTAATATGACACAAATATATCAATCCATAAAGAAAATAAAGATAAATGATAAATGGATAGAAAATTAAGTCGATCTAGCAGTCACTTAATAATTTTTTCGTGGACAGCATCAATAAAATCAACAATGAAATTGAGAAGACAGATTTTGATTTCTCGGGAAATGTGAACTTAAATTATGAATTTGAATTCAAAGAAGTTGATACATTAAATATACTTAATATTGTAAAAACTTTAAAAAATAAAATTGGTGGAAAAAAACTTCTGTCTGAAGGTGTTATGAAAGATTCAGTGGCATACATGGCATATTTTTTCTCTGGCATTATAAACGACTGCTTACGACTTGCTCACGTTCCTGAAAAATGGAAGGTTTCTACAGTGGTACCAATAGAAAAAATTAAAAACACAACACGTCCAGAAGAGCTAAGACCAGTAAATATATTACCATCCGATGAAAAAATTATGGAGAGTGTGGTTAAAGAACAATTACTAAGTTTTTTAAATCAACATGATATCATTGTCCCTCAGCAGTCTGGTTTTCGAGCAAATCATTCATGTGAAACAGCGTTGAATATGATACTAGCTGACTGAAAGATATGATGGCGGAGAAACAAGCTGTGGTAGCTGTATTTTTAGACTTGAAACGAGCGTTTGAAACGATAGATAGGCATATATTGCTGATGAAGATGAACCGGATCGGTATAAGAGGGCAAGCATTGAAATGGTTTGAGAACTACTTGACAAACAGAAAACAGAGAACAGTGGTTGGAAATAAAACTTCATCAGGTCGGAGAGTAGATATTGGTCTGCCACAGGGGTTGGTGCTTGCACCATTACTTTTTTTAATTTATATTAACGACTAGCGGGCCCGTTGCCTGCTTCGCACGGCAAAACAAAATAAGAAAAGAAACACATTTGTTTTTAATAAAGTTGGTTTTGTTCCCAAAAACACACTCACTTCACATACGCACCGCACACACATGCGTTATCGGATTTTAACCAAACTTCATATAAACCATATATGGGTCACTCCCTACGTAGTGTATAAGTTTGGTTGAAATCGCTCGACGCGTTTATGATTAGTTCGGCGACGTACATATACGGACTTATTTTTATATATATAGATTTACCAAACTGTTTAAAATTTTGTAAAATAGTATTATTTGCTGATGATGCTCTTTTGTACTTTAATCACTTATATTTGAATGATGCGATAAATGCTGTTCAAGCAGACATGGACGAGTTATATATATGGTTATGTGGGAATAAGTTAAAACTGAATTGTGAAAAAACTAAATACATGATATTAAATCGAAATTTTGAGAACTGTGATAGTGTAAAACTAAAAATCAGGGCCTATGAAATTGAAAAAGTGATGCAGATAAAATATCTAGGTATAGTTATTGATAATAATCTTAAGTGGGAGGAACATGTAAATTATATTGAAAATAAAATAGCAAAGAAAATAGGTTTTATGTATCGAACCTGCAAATATATTGATAGGCAGTACAAATTAACAATATATAAGTCAAAAATAGAACCTTATTTTACCTATAACCCAACAATAATTTTTATGTTAAATAATATGTAAATTAGAAGATTACCAATACAGCAAAATAAAGTAATGAGATTTATTCTAAACAAAAGGTACGATACATAAATTTCTGAAATGATACGAAGCTTATATTGGCTTAATATAAAACAATTAATAGCATATCACACTCTAAAATTTGTACATAAGTTAAGATTAGGGCAATTACCAAATTATCTTTATGAGAGAATGCAATATAATTTTAAAATACATAGTTATAATACGAGACATAGAAATAATATAAGACTGCCTAAAATTAAGACTGATCTTCAAAAGAAAACTGTATTTTTTGAGGGATTCAAGATGTATAATGAATTGCCAACAGAAATTAAAGACTGTCAGAATGAATATATATTTAATAGAATAATAAAAGCGTATTGTAAAAGATTATTTGTTATAGAATAATGAAAAATAATTGTCAAATTTACGCTAATGCTGATATTGTATCTAGATCATAAAGACCGTAATAATAATAATAATAATTAATAATAATAATAATAATAATAATAATAATAATAATAATAATAATAATAATAATAATAATAATAATAATAATAATAATAATAATAATAATAATAATAATAATAATAATAAATACGCAAGGGCATACCAAATGAAAGGTATGACGAGAGTGACGACCTCGCGGACCCTAGTTAATAAATCCAGGCGCGACGGTACCCATATTGGGCGGCTTCCTGGTCAGTGATGACCCATAGTGGGCAGCTGTTATCTTCCACGTACCCTGCGGGATCGTGGGCCCTCCCAGGGGATAAATGGGACCCATCTCTCATGGTGAAAACAAACGAAAATGAACATAAATAATAGTGAAATGCGATTGCCCGAGGAGGGCGCCCCTACTGGAGCTGGTCCTGGAATGGGGGACAATGCGAGCGGCCAGCGGCCGGGGAGCGGTCGACGACCCGGTCGGGGAAACCCCGAATTACAGTCGAGGATACAAAGGAGTCAAAATACAACTGGAACTCTACCTACTGAAAGTGCTACTCAGAATCTTACTGAGCTCACCCAAGTAGGGCTGCCAAGGCGTAGAATTAAGTGGACCCAAGAAATGAACGTGTCCGTCCTAAGAGCCTACTATATGGCAACACGCGACGATAGTTTAATAAACTACAGGCAGCAAATGTATGAAATTTTTATCCAACAAAACCCTCACCTGAATCAACTAACGCAACAAAATCTAGCGGATAGAAGAGCTACAATAATTAGAACCAATTTGATTCCCCCAACACTACGGGAAGAAATACGATTGAGCGTAATTAATCAGCAATCACCACAACACACACAAATAGCAACAGATCAAGAACATATACCGACAACACCACCAATATCAAATCAAACAATACCCAGCCAGGACGGAATATATGTGCAGAGCGATGCAACCATCCCTCCCATAAACACCCCAACACAAGAAAATGAAAGTACGCTAACAACAATCAGGACAATCTTCAATGAAGCAAAAATTAAATTTCTTGAAATGGAAGCAAAATATAGGCCCTACCTTCCAAAACACAAACCCAGCAGGAAAATGATCCAAATAACAGAAATGATTAATAAAGAAATATTACCTGCAGAAATACCAACAGAAAGCAACTACAGACATATAGTGGGACTAGCCTACTGCAGTGCATATACAGTAACACAATTAATGAAACCACCAAAACATGGTCCAGGAGAAAGGGACAACAATCAAAGCACACGCGAACGAAACTTAAAAAGTAAATCCAAGGGAAAACAACAGGATATACGGCCACGATGGCAAAGACGACTACAAGGAAAAATAGACGACCTAAGAAAAGACTTAGGCTTCCTCACCGGCTACAAAACCAACAAAACTGGCAGAAAAACCAAAACAAAACTTCAAAAAATTAAACGAAGACATCTAATGCACACGCAGTATGATCCACCTAACTACACTATGGAACAAATACGTGATACCGTCAGGCAAAAGCTCGCAAAATACACGGAAAGAATGCGTAATTACACAAAAAGTTATAACAGAGCAAAACACAACAGACTCTTTCAAATGGAAGAAAAACGTTTCTACAACTTGATCGCAAAACCGCCCGAAAGTCAAACAACCCAGGTTAATAATGTTGATATAAACGATATCGAAAATTTTTGGAAAGAAATCTGGAATAAAGAAGAGACACACAACCTATCACCAATATGGATCGACACTATCCGTGAAAATATAGCCACTAACACACCAATGATCTCTAGTGGAATTACTAACGATATCTTCAAAAATGCGATCAGAAAACTCCATAACTGGAAACAACCAGGATGTGATAAAATACATAATTACTATTATAAGTATCTAACGTCACTTCACAGCCAAATGATCACGATATTTAATGATCTTATAGCTCACCCAGATCATATATCACCAGACATGTGTGTAGGAGTAACTTATCTGAAGCCCAAAGTTGACCAACCAACATCAGCTTCCCAGTATAGGCCAATAACGTGTCTAAACACAGGATATAAAATTTTCACCTCCTGTATGGCCATATTAATCAGCAACTTCTGTGAAAGTAACAATATACTCGCAGAAGAACAGAAAGGATGTCGTCAAGGAACAAAAGGCTGCAAGGACCAACTAGTAATCGATAGCATAACAACCAAACAAGCTATACGAAACAAAAAGAACCTTTACACAGCATTTGTCGATTACCAAAAGGCATTCGATTCAGTGCCGCACTCCTGGCTCCTAGATATATTAAGAATATATAAGATCGATGATACCTTAATAAACTGTATTAAATGGCTAATGAAGTTCTGGGAAACCACACTGCACATCCGAGACAGAAGCAATAACGCCATATCCAAGCCAATCAAAATACAGCGTGGTATATATCAAGGAGATTCCCTCAGCCCTTTACTTTTCTGCATAGCACTAAATCCGCTATCCACACTACTCCAACAAAGCCAATACGGATACAAACTCGGCCCAGATACCAACAAAATCTCACATTGCTTCTATATGGACGACCTAAAAATTTACGCTAGCACAAAACCAAACCGAGACAGCCTCCTAAAAATAGTTGAGATGTTCTCAGTTGACATAAAAATGAAATTTGGAATAGACAAATGTAGAACACAAAATATCACAAGAGGAAAATATACATCAACTGCGAACTTCACAACAACAGAGAATGAGCAAATAACTCCACTTTTAGCAGGCGAGCACTACAAGTATCTTGGTATATTACAGAATACCACCATTGATCATAAAAAACACAAAGAAAACGTCAGCAAGGAGTTCGTAAATAGACTCAATAAAATATGCAAAAGCAAGTTAAATGGACGAAATCTAGTAAAAGCAATAAATACCTACGCTATTCCATTGCTCACGTACACATTCGGTATTATATCATGGTCGGATACGGATTTAAATAATATGGATATGAAAATTAGAACAACCCTAACCAGAAATAAATATCACCATCCAAAAGCATCGTTGGAAAGAATTAATATCCCCAGAAAATTAGGAGGCAGGGGTGTAATAAGTATAAAATTACTAAGTAGTCGTCAACTATATAACCTCAAAAAATACTTCATAACCAAAGCAACTATATCCCAACTATATAGGGACATAATAAATTCGGATGACAATCTTACACCGCTCAACCTAAAAAATAGTACTAACAACCAACCAACCACAATAGAAACCCTTATACAGAACTGGAAGTCAAAACCACTACACGGAAAGTACCCAAATATGATAAACCAACCATATGTAGATAAGACGAAAACCAACAATTGGCTCGTATACAGCAATATCTTTGCTGAAACAGAAGGGTTTATAACAGCTATCCAGGACGGAGTAATACCCACAAGAAATTACAGAAAATATATAATCCAAGACCGAACGATAACAAACGACAATTGCCGTAGATGTGGTAACAGTCCGGAGACCATCCCACACCTGCTCAACAGCTGTCCAACATTGCTCCAAAATCACTATAAGCAGAGACACGATAATGTTGGGAAAATAATACATATAAATGTAATAAAACAACTCCAGATCAACGAAATAACAACATTCTACTATAAATACAACCCCAAACCAATCATAGAAAATAGCCACTATATCATCTATTGGGATAGATCAATCCTAATCAATAACCCCACCGGAACTACTATTGCCAATAGACCAGATATGATAATCATAGACAAACAAAACAAAATAGCCCAAATAATAGATTTTGCAATACCATACGATAATAACATACGGGAAACAATAGCCACAAAAAAAAATAAGTACATACCACTAGCTCAATATATCCAAAACACACAAAATTTGGTTCAAATAAACATACTTCCAATTATAATAAGTTCAATTGGAACAATTCCTGAGGAAACAACCAGTGCAATAAAAAGGTTAAACCTGGATTTAAAGATACTCACGGAAATGCAAAAGGCAATCCTTATTAACGCAGCAACTATAATGAGGGAAACAATAGAATAACGGATATAGAACGTGAACTATATCCCAACAGAGCGTAACCTTTGGTCTAAGACCCGGTACGTGAATTCCAGCTCAAGCTGAGAATGTAAAATTCTATATAATAATAATAATAATAAAACACAACAACGCAGATGCCCTCTCGAGACGACCGTGCAGCCTAGAATGCAGATATTGCGTTAATGCCGAACATGATGTTCGGCTGACGCAGATAAACTCTCATGAAGACTGGCCAACGGGGCAGAAAAATGACTAGGTACTCGGGAAAATAATGGCTGCTAAGGAGAGTGATAGCCGGCCTGCACGCAATGAAATGGCGGCTAAGGGCTCACTTGCTAAGGCTTATTGGGCGCAATGGAACAGCTTATAGCTGGTAGACGCGTGCTTGTACCGTATATGGGAAAGATCGGATGGCAAAACAACTTCCAACTTAATAGTCGTACCATCGTCCAAAATACCGGAAGTTCTGCGAGAGTTCCATAATGGTCCCAATGGAGGTCATCTTGTAGTTAACAAAACACTGGAAAAGCTGAACCAACGTTTTTACTGGGTTGGAGCGCAACAATCAGTAGCAGACTGGATAGCAAACTGTAAGGAATGTATAGCGGCTAAGGGTCCAGTACGGAGAACTCGAGCGCACCTGCAGCAGTACAATTCGGGCGCGCCCTTTGAGCGAATAGCTATGGATGTAGCAGGCCCTTTTCCCTTCAGTTCTGCTGGTAATCGCTACGTACTCGTGGTGATGGATTATTTCAGCTAATGGCCCGAAGTATACCCCATACCAAACCAGGAAGCTCAAACTGTGGCAAATGTTTTCGTCAACAACTGGATGTGACGATATGGTGTTCCGATGGAGTTGCACTCCGATCAAGGTAGGAACTTTGAGTCTGCCATTTTCAAGGAAATGTGCGAGCTATATGGCATAAGAAAAACTAGGACAACGCCGCTTCATCCGCAATCTGACGGCATGATTGAGAGATTTAACCGCACATTGGAGGAGTATCTACGGAAAGTAGTGAGCGAGCATCAGAGGAACTGGGATGAGCACATTCAAAAATTCCTTTTGGCATATAGGTCGGCTGTGCATGATTCAACATCTAGGACACCAGCGAAAATTGTGTTTGGGACGGAGCTGAGATTGCCTGGTGACTTGGAATTCGGCATTACACGTATACCAGGGGATGAGCAGACCGGGATTGCTACGCAGGAGAGACAGCACATGCACGACCTGCACGAATTCGTACGAATTCGTACGTAAAAGAATGGCCAGCGATAAAATGAAAGCCAGGTACGACGGAGCTGCAAATTCTGATGGATTCCGCGAGGGACAATTGGTTCTACTATTTAACTCACAGAGAAAGAAAGGACTGTCTCCCAAACTACAAACACATTGGGGTGGACCATACAAGGTGATAAAGAGACTGAACGACGTTGTGTATAGAATACAGAAGCACAATAGCCACCGCTCTACAATGAAGGTGGTACATTTAGAGCGACTGGCGAAATACGGAAGCAGTGGTTCTGTGCCTGTTCGGGACGAACAGGCTTAAGTGAGCGGCAGTGTTACGAATTTGGAGTGAATAGTCCTATTGTAATTGCTCTAAAATATACCGAATTGTTATTCTTAATTATTGAATTATTGATTCTTATTTTTGAGTTGTTTATTATTAGCTGAATTGTTATGTACTGAATTGTTTACTATTTCTTATTCACTACATTGTTGTTGTTAGTCTTATTTGCTTTTTGTTTACTCATTTTAAATGAACACATAACAGCTATACATACGTGCATACATAGTTACTTGTTTACTAGCAAAGCGACAACAAATAAGATCATGATTATTGCTGTTGTTGTCTGTCGGCAGTTAAATATTGGGTACGTGTATGTGTGTATGTATGGCTTGTGTTTACGTTTAATTTGAGTGTACGATAATGTAAACAACTTTAACAAACAAACATGATGATTATTCGAGAAATGATCATTAAGAGTATAAAAGCTGGGCGCATCAACGTCAGTAGACAGTCAGAAAGAGTAAAGAGTCAGTTAAAGTTAAACTCAGTGAGAGTCAGAGTTCAGTAGACAGACAGTGTTGAGTCTGTGATTAGTGAGTTGTTAGACTTTACCGTGATCGTGTAAAGCGTATTAAGTGGTTACTATTGCTTTTGAGCATAGTACAGTGATATTAAATTAAATAAAGTAGTAGCTGTTAAGTACTAAAAATCAAAGAATCGTGCGTTTAATTTCATTGCAATAAAAGAACCCACGGAAAACGTTTTTAAAAAGGTAAAAACGTAACAATTGGTGTCAGAAGTGGGATTGCAAAATGAAGTTCGACGAGCTTAAAGTGGAACAGCTAAAACGAGAGTTGGCCAAACTGGAGTTGCCCACAGTTGGTAACAAAGCAGAGCTGCATAAAAGGCTACTGGAGGAGTTTATTCGGCTTAACCTGGATATCAATACCCATGAGTTCGAAGAAAAAGAAGAACTGGAGATGGTTACACGTTCAGCTACAAGCAACATCGACATAAACTCTATGTTTGCAGTGTTTATGCGGAAAATGGAAGAAATTTCTAAAGCCAATAATGAAATGATGATGCAGAAAATTGAAGAAAGTTCTAAGGCCAATAATGAAAGAATGATGCAGAAAATGGAAGAAAATTCTAAGAAAATGGACGAAAGCTTTAAGGCCAATAATGAAAGGATGATGCAGAAAATCGAAGAAAACTCTAAGGTGCTGAAAGCTGAGGACGCGAATATGAGGGTTAACATCCTTAAAGATAGATGGAATTACAAGGAGAGAGAAGTTCGCAGCGTCAATAGGAAATCCGATGGCCCAGAAAAAGATGTTCATGAGAAACTTGATATTCTGGAAAATGGTGTAGATCAGAAGCTACAATCGCAGGAGGAGAAATGCACTGAGACGATCCTGGCATTAAAAGGCTCTGAAGCACAAGTCCTGGAAACTGCGGCCGCTACAGCAAGGAACCAAGATGAGGACATTATGGCGGCTATGCAACGTAAGTCTGGTGGAGAGCATAAGGGGCAGATCCACAGAATGGAGCTAAAGCCGCAAAAGGCAAGGAAGACCATGAGGATGTCGACAAAGAATTGGAAGCCAAAGGCGACAGTACAGCGAACGGTGGTGGCAAGAATCGCGGCTCTGCAAGGCAAGTATGGTGGAGAGCATAACGGGCAGATCCACAGAATGGAGCTAAAGCCGCAAAAGGCAAGGAAGACCATGATAATGTCGCCAAAGAATTTGAAGTCAAAGGCGACAGTACGGCGAACGGTGTTGGCAAGAATTGCGGCTCTGCAGCGTAAGTGTGGTGGAGAGCATAAAGGGCAGATCCACAGAATGGAGCTGAAGCCGCAAAAGCCAAGGAAGATTATGAGGATGCTGTCAAAGAATTTGAAGCCAATGGCGGCAGTACAGCAAACGCTAGCAGCAAGAATGGAGGAAAGGCTGGCGAAAAGAAGGCGAAAAAGAGCAAGACAGCTGATTCCGAGGAAGAGGAAGAAAATGAAAGCCAGGCGCGATGGAGTAGCGGATTCTGATGGATTCCGCGAGGGACAACTGGTCCTACTGTGTAAAACACTGAGGAAGATAGGACTGTCTCCCAAACAACTTGTAGCTGAACGTGTACCCATCTCCAGTTCTTCTTTTTCTCCGAATAAACTCTTCCAGTAGCCTTTTCTGCAGCTCTGCTTTGTTACCAACTGTGGGCAACTCCAGTTTGGCCAACTCTCGTTTTAGCTGTTCCACTTTAAGCTCGTCGAACTTCATTTTGCAATCCCACTTCTGACACCAATTGTTACGTTTTTACCTCTTTAAAAACGTTTTCCGTGGATTCTTTTGTTGCAATGAAATTAAACGCACGATTTTTAATACTCAACAATTTCTACTTTATTTAATTTAATACCACTGTACTATGCTCAAAAGCAATAGTAAGCACTTAATACACTTTTTATACTTATGACACTTTACGCTGTCACTGTTAAATCCAACTACTGACTGACTGCTGACGTTGATGCGCGCAGCTTTTATACTCTTAATGATCATTTCTCGAATAATTTGTTTGTTTGTTAAAGTTGTTTACATTATCGTACACTCAAATTAAACGTAAACACAAGCCATACACACATAACCCAATGTTCAAATGCCGACAGACAACAACAGCAATAATCATGATCTTATTTGTTGTCGCTTTGCTAGTAAACAAGTAACTATACATATATGCATGTATGTATAGCTGTTATGTTTTCATTTAAAATGAGCAAACAAAAAGCAAATAAGAATAACAACAATGTAGTGAATAAGAAATAGTAAACAATTCAGTACATAACAATTCAGCTAATAATGAACAACTCAGTAATAAGAATCAATAATTCAATAATAAAGAATAACAACAATTCGGTATATTCTAGAGCAATTACAATAAGACTATTCACTTCAAATTCGTAACAATATATATATATATATATATATATATATATATATATATATATATATATATATATATATATATATAAGCCGATAGGCTAATTTTTAATCGTCCGTTTACAATGTATTAATAAAGTATTAATACAATAAGATACATTGTTTTGTTACATTCATAATACTTTGTATAAATTATTTTATGATACTTTCCAGTTATTTATTGTGTGGTTACAATTACACTTACTGCGATTTACAAATATAACAGTACACTTATGATCTGTTACGATTCATAAATTGTTGCCAACTGTAGATGAATTTCACAAAGAATAATTAAGTACAGTCTATTATTGTTTTACTGATGTTTCGTCAATGAATTTATTTACGAATGAAAACTTTGTAATTAGTTCATCTATTAATAATTAATGTTTACACTTTCTTAGATATTATATTCCTACTATGTAGGCTTTTAGTATTCAGTAAATTGTTAGTTTTTCTTTCATCAGTTTTTCTTTTAATAATAATTAATCTTGCACTTAACAAACTATTTTGTTATTTGGTCTATTAATAGATGTTTCGTCAATGAATTTATTTATGGAAGAAAACTTTGTAGTTAGTTCATTTATCAATAATTAATTTTACACTTTCTTAAATATTATATTCCTACTATGTAGGCTTTAGAATTCAGTAATTGTTTTATTTTCTTCTACTATGTAGACCTTTTATTTTGTAAAACAAATATAATTTACAACTAAATTCTATTCTTTGTTCATTAATAATAATGATAATTGTGGTAATATTAACAATTTTAATTTGGCAATTAATATTAACAATTTATTTATTATAAAATTTATTTATTATAAAATTTATTAGCCATTTTATCAGTTTTTCCTTTTAGAATAATTAACTTTTACACGTTAACCAACTTTATTTTTTGTCTATTGATAACAACAAATCGTAGTAATCTTGGCAATTTTTAATATTAACGATCCACATTCACAATCCCTTCAGTGTCTCGTTGTTCACCGTTTTATTATTTTTTCGCGTCTGACGCTAAAACTTCGACCAACTCTCAATAGCTTCAACCAACTCTTCTTTTTCTTTTTCTTTTTGCCCGAAAAAAATGTATTAAAAAGGTGAACACGATGAAACAGCTGATCGATTAAATTTTACTGTGACATTTGATATGTCATACTCTTAAATTTTACTTATATTTAAAGTATTTAACATATATCTTAACTACTCTCCCCTTTAAAAATCAGACGTCCTCGTCTGTAATATTTTAAGTATAATTATGAAAGTAAAAATTTCAAACTTAGTTGTTAAAGGTAGGGTTTTTTATCAGTTAGGGAATTCACAAGCTATGTTATTAAAAGTAAAGTCTTACGTAACGATATTTTTTCAACTACGATATTCTCTAAGGCCTCTTTTGAAGTAATTTTCAAAACAGGATAATATGATTATATTATGGTTGTGAATGCCCCAAATGTTTCTTTTTAAATTAGACAATATAATTTTTAAATTATGAATAATATTTTAATCAAAAATTCTTTACAATAAAATTTTTAAATAGATTTTTTAAACAATGCTATTGGATAAATTGATAATTTTTTTCAATTTAACAACTGGAAATAATACAATAACAGAAAACAATTTCATATTTAATTTTTGTAAAGTTTTTTTTTACAATTAATTTTGGATTAAAATTTGTTCCATATCAAATTTTTATTTTAACGAGATAGCAGTACATCATAAATTATTTTTTAAGTCTTTTCAAAGTTCCCCAATGGAGAAGAAAGATTCCGATTCTGTAAAGTCACTTCGATTTAACAATGCTATTATTGGGGAAAAAACTCGAATCAACAGTTGATTAAAAATGCCACAAAAAAAATTTTTTTTAAAGAAATTTAATGTTGTCTTTCTGAACTATTTTATTGTCGATTTTAAGTGTTGTTCCTAAATCTTCCTGAACTATTTTTTCGACATAGGCTTTATTGAATTTGTTACCTAAGCGCTTGTTGACTTTAACATAAACCTTATCACCGGGATTGTATGTTCTAACGGGTGTGTTCCTGTTGTGGTAATTCAAGTCGAGCTTCTGTTTGGCTACAATTTTCGCGCTAATTTGTTCCCTGAGATCATCTGGTATAGTTTTAATAATGTCGATTGGTCTCATTCCAATAGTAGAATGAATTGACCTATTGTACTTTGACGTAGCAAGGAGTACCAGGTCTAGTGTGTCTGTTGAAACGCCATCTAACTTGAGGCATCTAGCGATTTCTGTTAATGTGCTATGAAAGCGTTCTACCTGTCCATTAGATGAGCTGTGAAGGGGTGGAATCGCATAAATATCAGCACCAAAGTTATTTTTAAGAAGTGTTCTTATGGTTTCGGAATTGAAGGATTTTTCGTTATAACACACTACTACCTTTATGTCTCCGAAGAAATTTAACGACTCTATAAATGCTGGCTTCATGTCAATAATAGATCTCGAAGCAATGGGTTTAACGACTGCAAACTTTGAAAATTTGTCTAAGCAGGTTAAAAAAAATTCCTTATTTGTACTATAAATATCAATGTGAAGTATTTCCCCTATAAAAGATGGTATTGGGGTTTCTGATATTTGCTGTTTTTGCGGATGTCTCGAATATTTGGCTTCTCTACACGTTTTACATGAGGATACAATATGTTTTAATTGTTTCTTAATATCTGGGAAATAATAATCTTGGAGTACCTGGCGAATGTTTTCTTTGAGGGATCGGTGCGCTCTGTTGTGCTCATTGTTAACTATTTCCAATTGATCGCTAGGGTTAAAAACATCAGTTACATATTTATTCGTATGGCGAAATTTTACTGAAGCGTAATTGGAAATCAAGAAGTGTTGAATTTTTGCCAAACTTTGTAGGTCGCAATGAATTGCATTTACAACTCGAGGATTTATGCAGCTTTAAATTGAATCCAGTAGATCGTTAACAGTTTTATATGAAATTCGATGACGTAGGCGATTTTTAAAAATAATTTTAGTTTCTTTGCTCACGCGGTTTTCTTGCACTATAATAATTTGATTTTGAAAACAAAAAACTGGATTCTCAACGTTTGGAATGATTTCTGTTAATGAGAGCTCACTAGCACAGGCCTGAATGGAAGCGGAGTCGGTAATCGCATTTAGAAATTGTCGTGACAGTGCATCTGCAACGACATTATCTTTGCCTGGTTTATAAAAGAATGTGGGTGAATATTCCTCGATAAAGGCTTTCCAACGTTTAATTTTTGAATTCGGGTTTCTCTCAGAAACAGAAAAAGTTAGGGGCTGGTGGTCGGTAAAAATGTTAATATTTTTTACCCCATACAGATAATATCTCAGGTTTTTAAGTGCCCAAACGATCGCTAACAACTCCCGCTCATTTGTAGCATAGCATTCTTCCGCAGGGGATAATGTTCTCGAAATCATTGTTATAGGTCGCCCGTTTTGGGAAAGCACTGCACCAATTGCTTGGGAAGACGCGTCCGTTGTGAGGTCAAACGGCTTTCCAAAATCGGGATATAGAAGAAGAACGTCTTCAGAGGCGAGAAGTTTTTTTAGCTTTTCAAATGCGCACAAGGCTTCATTATCCAGTTTAATATTCACAAATTTCGATTTCTGGGTACCCACATGTCCATTTTCCCCACGTAGATATTTAGTCAAAGGTTTCGCGATGGCTGCGTAGTCTTTCACGAACCGCCTGTAATAGCCTGCAAGCCCTAGAAATGACCGCAAACCTCTTAATGTTGAAGGGACCTCAAAATTTATTATTGCTTAGATTTTACTGGGACATGTTTTAATGCCCTTGGTTGAAAAAATAAAACCTAAGTATTCTACTGAAGTTTTGAAAAATTTTGATTTTTCCATTGATACTCGCATGTTGGCACTGAGTAGCTTCCTCAAAATCCTGTCAATATCATAAATATGTTTCTGCTCACAGTCGGAAAATATAATGATATCATCTATATAAACATGACAAGATTTCCCTATTTCCTCGCGCAGAATGTCATCTATTGCACGTTGGAAAATACTTGGGGCATTTTCAGCCCAAATGGCAAACGACAAAATTCATATTTGCCATTACTTATGCTAAAAGCTGTTTTTTCCCTGTCGTGCTCTATTAAGTTAATTTGGTGGAAACCACTTTTTAAGTCCAATGTTGTGAAAAACTTCCCTCTTCCCAGGTACGAAATGATGACGGAAGGATCTGGAATTGGATACCTATCACATATAGTTTTCGCGTTCAGTTTTGTAAAATCAAAGACCTGCCGTTTATTGGGCCTACCATATTCGTCTACACCTTTTTTGTCTACTACCCAAACCGGGCTATTATAGGGAGACCTCGACGGTCTAATTATACCATCCCTTAAAAGTTTTTCGACTTCCGTGTTAACAAAATCAATCATGGAAATTGGGTATGACTGGTATCTAGAGTATATTGGACCATCATCCTTTGTCCTAATAGAGGCCGAGATGTTTGTATTGTACGGTAGTGCTTCATTTGGGTTTGCGAATACTGAAGCATTCTCATTTATAACTTTATGAAATTCTGCCTCCACACTTTTTGGAATCGCTTCACATACCAAATTATTAAGAGAATCCAAATTCAAATACTGCAAACTTTCGTGTCCACCTTCAAAAAAGATAGTGTCATTACCCGTATCCATTAATAAAATTAAATCCCAATATACCGTCGAACATTGGTATGTCTTGTAGCAAAAAGAATGTTTCTGTTTTATTAAATATGTTTACTAAGGTTGAGTAATCTATTCTACTAGCACCGTGAACAGATTTCACAAGAAAAAGTTTGGAGAGTTTTTTTATACCTCGCAAACTTTTTATATTTCTTATATAACTTTTGGTGGATCCAGTATCGATTAAAAGTTTTATATTCTCCCCCCCCCCCCTATTGTTCGTACAATATAGGGGAGAATTGATTTTCCCCTAAAAAATTAATTTCGTCTTCAAAAGAAATGTTTTCCAAAGTTTGGTCTCTTTGCAAAGCATAATTGTTGGTGGTATCATACGCTGATGAATAAGTTTGTTGCGCTTCGTGATTTAGATGGTTTATTCCCTGTAAGCCGGTAGACACACGAAAGTTGTTGGATCTGGCTGTACGCATGCTTACATCTGCATCTAATGTTTGATTAAGAGGCTGTAAGATAAGACTTTGAGCGTTTGATGGCTGGATAGCTACCTGAGAATATGGACGAATTTGTGGACGAAACCGTTGTGATTGATTGGAAAGTTGCTTGTTATTGAAGTTTGAGTTTCTCATTGAGTGTCTTAGATCATATCCTGAAGCCTGGTTATTATGCATCGAATTAAAAGAAGGTCTAAAGTTTGCTTGCGGGAAATGATTTTGCTGTAATCTGTCAAGACCGTGATTGTAAATCGTAGCAAAATGGTATCTATTTTGGTTTGTTTCCAGCTCTTGGGCCAAAGCTAAGGCAGTTGGCAAGTCAGGTGGTCTGCATGAGAATAGAGTGTCGCAAAGTGGTTTTTTAAGACACGAAATAAATACCCGCAATGCATCCATTCTATACTTAATATTAAGCGATTCAATTAACGCAACGTTTCCTTCATGCGACATTATGGCTTTATTAATTATAGAAGTTAATTTACGTTCAACATCATTATAAAAGTGAATAATTGGCCTGTTACCCTGCTTTAACGTAGAAAGCTCCTGTTCTAACGTATAAATTGATGTTTTATCTGAATATGCAAAATCTAACCTAGCGAGTATGGCATGAAAATTTAGAGCTGTGTTGTAGGTACTTAAAACAGTCAGCATTACCGATTATTTTATTTCTAAGTATAGCGACTGCTTGGTAGTATTTAGAACTACCCCGATATGGTTCAAATAATCTATGGGCTGTAGCAGCTGCTTGCCGCCAGGAGACGTACTTGGAAGTTTCGCCTTTAAACTCAGGCACAGATTTAATGATGTCCAGTGATTCATCGCAAAGAACTCCTTGAACGATTTCAACATCTTTATACTCTTCAGCAGTTGGTGGGGGCTGAAGCGCAGTAATTTTCCTATTTAGATCGTCAATTATATTTTGAAACTCCGCTCGAGTTTGCTCTGTCGCTTGTCTAACATTCTCATTCAAAAGTACCTGTAAATCTAAATTGTCCATAGCTTCTTTTTTATCTACGTCGTCAAGTCTAAGCTTCTCAATGAGATCTATAGCCTTGTCAACTTCCCTAAGAATTTTCTTTATAGGGCTCATAAATTTATGTAAAAACTTGCGTCACAAAATATTATAAACGTCACTGACAATTTTATCTACTTCTTTTCATTATTTAATGACACAAGCTCTTGTAAGCAACTTAAAGCAGTATATTATAATATAAGAGAAAAAAAGAAGAAAAATTTAACGACTTACTATAATGTAAAACTGTACTACTTATAAACTTAGATATAATATATTGATGATTTTGCTGCTTTACTGTTGCTTGTGCTGCTGTTTGTTGTTGCTGTTATTCTCCTTCTCCAGCTAATTTTGTTTGTTTGCACTTTCACACCTTGTTGCTTCTATTTTCACTTATTTCTCAATACTTTTATTTTTAAACTTCCAATCACGTACATACATATGTAGCTTTTTCAATAGTCTTAATAAAGTTTTTAGCGAAAACAGTTATATTCCATTGTTTTTATTGTTCCTTTTGTTGTTAGTTTTATTGTTGGGCGCCAATTATTTTATGATACTTTCCAGTTATTTATTGTGTGGTTATAATTACACTTACTGCGATTTACAAATATAACAGTACACTTATGATCTGTTACGATTCATAAATTGTTGCCAACTGTAGATGAATTTCACGAAGAATAATTAAGTACAGTCTATTATTGTTTTACTGATGTTTCGTCAATGAATTTATTTACGAATGAAAACTTTGTAGTTAGTTCATCTATTAATAATTATTGTTTACACTTTCTTCAATATTATATTCCTACTATGTAGGCTTTTAATATTCAGTAAATTGTTAGTTTTTCTTTCATCAGTTTTTCTTTTAATAATAATTAATCTTGCACTTAACAAACTATTTTGTTATTTGGTCTATTAATAGATGTTTCGTCAATGAATTTATTTATGGAAGAAAACTTTGTAGTTAGTTCATTTATCAATAATTAATTTTACACTTTCTTAAATATTATATTCCTACTATGAAACAGCTGATCGATTGAATTTTACTGTGACATTTGATATGTCATACTCTTAAATTTTACTTATATTTAAAGTATTTAACATATATCTTATATCAACTTATACGGATGTATCGTATCGTCATAGCAAAGACTATAAATATATAAAGATGTTTCACTTCGTACATTTGAAATTTGAAAATAATTTATTCTTCTTATGATGAAGGGGGGAAGCATGTAACAGGGAAAGCATAAATTTCGTACTCATGCTAACTGAGAAAACAACTCAGAGTATAAAGGAACACACATTAAAACAAATGTACATACACATGTAGAAAGTGCGTGTTAAAAAACTTGTTTGCGAATATGTTATTTCTTTTCGTTCACAACACATTCTAGAAAAATAAAACCAAAAAACCAAAAGAAGTATATTTTCATACAATTTACGTGGAAATAAGCTACGTAAATGCCAATCTTACCGTTTGTTTAATTGTAGGGTAAGAATCGTTGTTTTATTGTTGTACAAACTGCTACTACGCCGATTCACACCGAATTATAATGACATTATTTTAGAAAATTCAACTGTGTGCATAATAAAACAAAAACTTATGTTTGATAACTATTAACTATTAATTAATTTTATTTATATATATATATATGTATATTTAATGGTTTAAAATTTTATCTTTGTCACTGCTTGATGATTTATATATGTATGTATTTTTCCCATGAAGAATGCTTTCATAATAATATGAATCGATATAGCTATAATTGTACAACATGAAACACTTATTCTTACTCTACAATTACAAAATTGGTAACTATGGCTTTTCTTCAGCTTATTTGCCCATAATGTGTATGAAAAGAAGACTAACTGCCTGTTTCACGATGTCGAACGACATCGTTCGTGGGCATAAATACATTAAAACTAAAAACAACATTTTAAAATTTGTTGCTGTTTCAAACGTATTTATACGAACGAACGATGTCATTCGACACCGTGAAACAGGCAGTTAATTTATTTTTTTTATTTCTAGATGTTTATATGTAGAATGTATATTATAGATGCACACACGTACTCACTCATGCATATATGTATGTATGTATGTAAGGATGAATTGCTGAGATAACTTAGCAATTGTTCTCAGAGAACAAGAAATTTTCTGAAATTTTCTCTTTGTAATTTTATAATAACAAAAGGATTTTCGGAAAATCCCATCAAAAATTTAGCATCGGCAGCACAATGTATGTATGGTCATAGGCTTCTTTATACTAGAATATAGTTTAATATTTAAAAAAATTATTTTGGCATTTAAATATAAATTTTGTAGATATGTTAATTTACTTTAGTGGTGTAAGAAACTATTTATGTAATAATTAAACTTTTTAATGTATGTATATATAATATAAATTTTTTTTTAAATTTTATTTAGTAGTATTACAAATACTTTAACATTCACTATTTACATCAAATTACATATTATTAATATTTATATTGAATCTTTCAAAATTTACACATTTCTTTTTGAATACATTCTCATTTATTTCATTTTTCATATTATTTGACAATTCGTTAAATAGTTGTAAGCCTTTGTAGAAAAGGGACCATTGCATTTGTGTAGACATTGCTCGCTCAATCCTAAAGTCATTAACATTTCGTAGTCCATATGGTTGACATTCTCCTATATATCTTATTTTTTCGCACAAGTATTCTGGCGCATTTCCATCTTTCATTTTTCTAATAAATCGGATAGTGTTGAATTTTAGCCTTTGTTTAATATTCATCCACCTAAGGTCCTGTAGCATACTCTCTATGCTGGTGTATCCGTTACATTTTAGAATTATTCTCATCGCCTTATTTTGTAATTTTTGCATCCTTTCAAGTTGTGTTGTGTTGCAGCATGTGTAAATTATTGTCGAACCGTATTCAAAATGCGGTTTAACTATGGTGTTATACACATTTATTGCAGTTGTCTTTGATATTTTATTTCTTATTCTTTTAAGAAAGCCAATTTTTTGCATACATAGTTAATATGTTCATTAAATTTTAGTCTTTTATCTATTATAAAGCCAAGGTATTTTACATATTCGACTTTTTCAATGACTGTGTTATTAATTTCAAAAGTATCGGTATTGTCCATATTTATTTCTATTATCTTAGTTTTTTTTTCATTAAGTTTTAATTTATTTATTTTTAACCATTTGCTTAATTTACTTATATCGTGTCTCATATTTGACCTACAATCCGCATCATTATCCCCAATGGTGTATATAAGGGTATCATCAGCATATAGTACTATTTCACATCTTTCAAGTATGTTTGGCATATCATTTATATATATAATAAACAGTAGTGCACCCAAAATAGAACCTTGTGGCACACCAAAATTATTTTCTATTTCATCTGATAGTTCTTCGTTAACTTTTGTAATTTGTTTTCTATTACTAAGGTATGAAATAAACCATTTTAGTTCTATTCCTTGTATACCGTATATATGTAGCTTTTTTATTATTATTTCTCTATCGATAGTTTCAAATGCTCGTTTAAAGTCTATAAATACTGCCATCATCTTTTTATTATTCATAGTTTTCCATTGACTTACCACATAGTTTAAAGTGGTTTCACATGAGTATTTTTTTTTTTTTTTTGAAACCTGATTGGTATTTTGAAAGAATATTGTTATTTTCTAAATATTTATCTAATTGTTTTTTCACCACTTTTTCAAGAATTTTTTCAAATGTCTTCAAAGTATTTATTGGACGGAACTCTTCTCCTTTCTTCGTTTTATGCACTTTTTCTATTGGTGATACAATTGATACTTTCCATATATCAGGAAAAACTCCTATTTCCAGGGATTTATTTATTATTTCTAGCATTACATCTCCTATTACATTCCAGTTTTCTAGAATCATTTTATTCGAAATTTTATCATGGTCATTTTTATTTTTCATCTCTTTTATTTACAAAATTAAAACACAATATTTTTGTATTATGTATACACTAATTATTTTAAATAAATGCATTGAATATTAAATTCTTTTTAAGATTTTTATTACAAATAGAAATTGAAATTTAAAAATGAGGTTTAGATAGTTTTTTTATAATTCTAATACAAAATAAATAAAAGTTTATTTTACACATGGTTTAAGACTTAAACTTTAAGTATTTATATTTCAGTTGAATATTTTAAATTAAAAACTAACATAAAATTAACAATACAACTAGTTTGATCTAATACACGTTATTTAAACGGAATGTGATTTTTTTTAATTATAACTAAAAATTTACTATTTTACAGGATTACAAACACATGGGCAATGTGTTTCGGTCATTAAGCTACAAGCGCATCTGTGTCGATTGTTTATTTCATATATGAGCTGCAATCGAATTTATGGCTCTTGCCATAGTTTTTGTTTCATCAAAATCCTTCACATACACGTTACAATACTACGAAGAGACAAGAAAAATTATTGTTAAAAAAGTGATTTGGTTATCAATATAGTATAAATTGAGGTATTAAGGCCTACCTATAATGTGCTTAACGCAACTTAAGCAAATGTGCGAATACACATAATCAAATGTATACAACTATAATGTACTTAAGTAACTTTTCGTCAAGTTTCGTCAAGTGTCATTTGCTTAAGGAAAGTGCGTTCAATTTCGCTCTTGCTTAAGCAAATGACTCATCAAGAACCCATTCTTCTTTCTGTCTCGATTTATTTCCCGTACTGAGGAGCGTTTTCTTTTCTTCATCGTCTCTCTTATTTTTTGAAGAACACATATTCCATCAAATGCACAATTCATTAACTTCACTGTCTTAAGAAATTTCAGTTTTCTATCCATTTTTAAAAATTTTCCAATAAACACTGTACACAATAGATACATATAATTGTTTACAGTTAGAAGATGCAACCACTGTTGCTTTTTTTAGTACTTTTTTATTTTAGTTTTCGTTTACTTTATAAATAAATAAAAGATAAACATGGATTTACTTGTTTATGGTAATATATTTATAAATTTTACAAATTAAATGAGATTTCGTCAAAAATATTACATTTTAAAGAAATAAAAACGAAAATAGTTTTCCAAAAGTACAAATGTTTGCAACTAAGTGTAAAAAGTTTTTAAGCTCAATAAGTACAATATAGCCACTTAAAAGTCTTCAGTAATTTACTTAAGCATTTGACATGCTTTTCGTTGAATTTTGACGCTAGCTTAAGTTTGGTTAAGCACATTATAGTTGGGCCTTAAGTTTTGAACGTACTATTTTTTCCTATATATATATATATATATATATATATATATATATATATATATATATATATATATATATATATATATATATATATATATATATATATATATAATTAAAATAACAAGTTTAGTTATTTTATAAAAAAATATTTTTTTTTGTTGAGTGTCTTAAGGCACTCAACAACCTCTTTATTATTTCAAAGTAAAAACAACAGTAATTCTTTCTTATTTTCTACCCTAACTCTATACTTCAAATTTTAATGATCACGTCACTTTTAACGGCGCGTGTTGCAGTTTGGTGTGAACTAAATTTTGGTATATGACACCTAGACATGGTGTCAGCACATTTGGTGGGAATGCAAAAATATTTTATAATTGTAATTTAATGGTGTCAGCTTATTTGGTGGGAATGAACAAATATTTAATTTAAACATGTTTTGTGTTAACTCCTCCCTCCTTAAACACAATCGTCCCGATTGTTCAAAATACATGAAGATTGTAAATGCTTGATTGTTTTTTCTCAGCTTTCGGTTCTTCATCAGGAGTTTCAATTGTTTCTGGAAGGGCTTCTTTTCCTTTCTTTGAATGATAGAATCTTCTCCACAGTTTAACACTTGCGATGGTTTCCATAGCAGCAATTAACACAAGCGCCAAAACTATTGTCATAATATTGTTTTTGGTTTCTAATAGGCTTAGTCGTTTAATATTTTCAATGTTTATTTTCTGCAACCGTTCCAATGAGAGTACCTCCTCTATCTTGCCGCCAATCCCCTTTGGTTGTAGAAAGGCTGGAAGGGGTTTACTGCCGCTTATTTCGAGAGAAAAATATTCTTGCTCATCAATTTTTATTGTTGTATTAAAGTGTTTCACAAATATGTTCCATTTAGTTTTATTTCTTCGTCATTTGTTGTGATCTTGCCGTTGTATTGGTTCAGTAGTATAAGATCGCTTCCAATTTCTTCTATAGTGGCTACGTGATCATTATTTACCTGGGTGCAGTTCCCTATTCTATTCTTAAATAAGTTGGTTATGCAATAATCGTCCCTTAATTCTACTATATCATTTTTATTACATATGGTTATGTCATTATAATTTTTACATTTTTCTTTAATAGCAAATAAAACATCTTTACATTTTAATATTTTATCAAATTCAATTTTGTCTATTAGATTTCCAAATTTTACAGGTTTTGCTAGGTATATTTCACAATTATCAGTATGTGTAATTGGAATGCTTAGAATATATAAAATTTCTTTATTATTTGTTACAATTTTCACATTGCCAAAAGTAAGTAATTCATCTACGTTAAATATTGGTATATTGTAATCTGTTAGTACATCATTCAAAGCTTCAATTTCTGTTTTGGATAAGATAAAGGAATTTACAATATTAACCTTTGCCCATTGTATGGCATATTCAATGTTTTGTAATTCTTTTTCAATTAAGTTTAATTTGCGTTCTAAGCTAATTGTTAATTCAGTATTCCAATCTTCTTTTCTAACCTTCAATATCTCATTTGTAATGTTGGATTGTTACGAGTCTAGTGTTAGAGTAGTCTAAAATGTTAAGGTCCTTTTCCTGTTTGCGTTTAAGTCGTTCAACGTTTGTGAGCCTTGTTGTTTCGTAATCCTGTGGTGAAAAGTCAACTGTTCGTCCAAAAAATAAGTCTACTGTTTTCCTATTTGTGGTAGTATGGATAGAGTGGTTATATTCATTAACGGATTTTTCTAATAACTCATCAAAATCTCTACACGTTCCCCCTTCCTTGAGGCATCTCATTATATCCCCTAAGGTCGAATGGAAACGTTCTATCTGTCCATTTGGAAGGGGTAGGAAGGGGTAGTAAAAATATTTATTTTCAAGTCGTCTTTCATCATAAATAAAATAGAAGGTGAATTCAACGAAGGTTCATTGTCCATTACTACATTCTTTGGTACTCCGTAGAAAAACAAAAGTTCCCTAAGTGGTCTCCTAATGGCCTCAATTGACCTGCCACTAAGTTGTTTCACTTGTACGTATTTTGAGAATTTATCAGAATTAATTTTTTATCAGTTGAAAATATGTCTATATGAATTGTATGACCAGGATATGTTGGTATCGGTGTTTCCCCAAGTTCCGGTATATTTGGATGCCTTTCATATTTATTTTTTTTGCAAATTGAACACAATTTTATTATTCTTTTTATTTTTCGTGCCATAGATGGAAAATAATATTTTTTCATAATTTGCGCTCTATTTTCCTTTTCATTGCGGTGAGCCCTTGAATGTTCTTCTACAATTATGTTCTCCTGATCATGTTCAGATATTATGTCTTCAACTACTCTTTGTGTAAATCTACATTTGTAATTTGAGAAATTATCTGCGTAAATGTTTTGAATTTTGCCCATTATTGGCTCTGGAGTTTTAATGCCATTTATAACCGATGGGTTAAGATACTTCTTAAGAACATTTATGAGTTTCTGTTCATCATAACATGTTTCGACCATTAGGTGTCGATGATAACCTGGGAAGACTATTTTGAATTGATATGAAGGTACTTCTCCTATGGTTATAAACATTTGATTTTTAAACACGTTAACTGGTGTTTCAACGCTTGGTATAAGATTTTCGCTTGAACTTTCAGCACTGTGTTGAGTCATAGTAAAAGGACTTGGTTGATCTTCAATAGCGTTCAACCCTGAGACATTTCTAGATAACGCATCGGCCACTACGTTAGTCTTACCTGGTTTATATCGTAGTTCGTAATTATATTCCTCAAGCATACATTTCCATCTTTTCATTTTAGAGTTGCTATTGTTATTGCTGAGAGCATAGGTAAGTGGTTGATGGTCGGTAAATATTATTACCTTTTTTGAGCCGTAGAGGTAGTTTCTTAGCGAAGTTAGTGACCAAATAATAGCCAACATCTCTTTTTCATTGGCTGCATATCTTTCCTCAGTTTTGCTAAGTGTCCTGGAAATAAAGCTTATGGGCTTGTCATCTTGGCTGAGCACTGCTCCAATAGCGTAATTTGACGCGTCTGTTGTCAACTCAAAGTCTTTATTAAAGTCTGGATATACTAGTATCACTTCCCGTGAAACTAGAGCATTCTTTAGATCGTCAAAAGCCTTTTTTGCCCCTTCATCCAAATTGATTTTGGCTTGAGAAGATGTCGTCTTCGATGCTCGTCCTTCCTCTCCTCGTAAAAGAACTGTAAGTGGCTCTGCAATATCAGCGTAACCTTTGATAAAACGCCTATAATATCCTGATAGACCCAGGAATGAGCGAAGCTCCTTTAATGTCTTAGGGTGGTTGAACTTTAATATTGTTTCAACTTTCTTTGGGTTTGTTTTTATCCCTTTCATTGATACCATAAATCCAAGGAACTCCACTTCGCGTTTAAAAAATTCACATTTATCTAGTTGGATTTTCATGTGAGCCTGTTTTAATGTTTCAAATATCTGGTTCACATGTTCTATATGTGATTTTTCGTCTTTACTAAAAATGATAATATCGTCTACGTAAACATAGCATATTTTTCCTATGAATTGCCGCAAAATATCGTCAAAAGCCCTTTGAAAAATAGATGGAGCGTTCTTTAATCCAAAAGGTAACCTAGTGAACTCAAATTTACCATTGTTAATGGAGAAAGCTGTCTTTTCTCTATCTTCTTCCCTAAGGTTAATTTGGTGGAACCCGCTTTTAAGATCTAAAACTGTAAAGTATTCGTTTCCGCCTAAATTTGCCAAAACGTCATTAATATCTGGAATAGGATATTTATCCGCGATTGTCACTGCGTTCAGTCTTCGGAAGTCTACAACAAGTCTATATTTTCTTTTCCCTGAATGGTCATCCTTTTTGGGTACTACCCAAATAGGAGAATTATATGGGGATCCTGACGGTCTTATAATACCATCTCGCAAAAGTCGGTTAATCTCGTCTTCCACGACATCTTTTAGTGCCATTGGATATGGATAATTTTTTGCGTATATTGGTGTCCTGTTTTCGGTCCTGATATCTGCTACTACTACGGTCGAATAAGTTAGTTTCTCATCTGGTTCCGCAAATAGTTGACTATGTCGCTCCACAATGTTTCTGAGAGAATGTTTTTGGGTTTGACTTAAATGTTCGGTCCGTAAATCTATGTTGTTCACGCTTTGTGAAATGCGTTGCTTTATATTAATTCTTAGTCCATTTCCTATTGTAAAATAATTTTCCGCAATATGGATAACGGCTGACAGTTCTTTCAAACTATCATTTCCTAATATGGCATCAAATGAATCAAAACCTGGTAGTAAATAAAATTTAAGCGGAGTGTTATCGATTCCTGAAAATGTCAAAAGAGTATGTTGCGTTATCTAAATTGCACCGTTGGCAGATTTTGCATAAAAAATTTGGTTGTTGTCTATTGGGGTTTGTACAATGTCCGGTCTAATGTAGTTCTTGTTGCTGCCTGTATCTAATAAAAATGAAAGTACATTGCCGTTCCTCATTTTTGCCTCGAAATACGGCAAAGAGGAACAGTTTAACCTAAAAAATTAACTGCAAGCTGAACGTCGTCTGGTTGCTCATCTTTCATTTCTCCTGGACCATCGTCTTCTTCACGAATATGTTGTAAATATTCCTGGATGTAATCTTCTTCATTATTTGTTGGTTGTACATCAACTTCATTTCCTTCAGGTGGATAATCTGTCCATCTATACCACTCATCTGCTGGTACATAATCGGCGTTTATATGAAAATTCCTTTGCATCTTGTTAACTGGTCCTTGAAAAGAGGTACCCGCTGGTCTTTTTGGGTTTTGATTTATTGGTGGCCGGTTCATATAATTTACCTGTCTTGTTTGGATTGACCGATCAACATCGGTCATGGTTCTATTCCAGGAGTTTTTCGATAGTTATTATATTCATTTCGGTATGATTGCCCTGTGAATCCATTTGAATTAAACTGGAATCTAGGAGGATTAAGGTTTGAGCGCACAAAATTCTGATTCTGACCGTTATGGTTAACTGCAGTACGGTACCGTGGTGGTAATGGTGGCCTTGTAAATCCTGTATGAGTAAGTTCAGGATAAAATGCACGTCCACTGGTTAAATTTGGCATCTCGACTTTACTCCTTTGCCCGTTAACTTTTGAATTTTGAACCTGAGCATAGTTTCTTCTGTAAGTCATGTTGTCCAATTTAAGGCAAATATGTAGAGCCTGGGGTAAGGATGTCGGTTCCCTGATACTTAATAGCCGAGAAAGGTCCCCGTTAAGACCCCTAATGAAAGTATCTAACGCCTTTTCCCTGTACGTGTTAGTCATAGCACATAATGTTTCCTCATTAAAATCTAGGCAGGCAACCTTATCTAAGATTACAGAAAGGTGCTGATACACCGTTTGATAAAAGTCATTTATAGTTTTGCTTCCTTGACAGAGAGCAGTCATTTGGTACTCTAGTGTCCCAATATCTCGTCTGTCTGAATAATGTATCATTAAACATTTTCTAATTTTAATCCAATCTAGCGGTGTCCTATACGATTCTAATGCCGTATCGGCATCTCCTATTATTTTAGTTCGAATGACGTGTAAGATGGCATAGTAGCGTCCGGTGCCGCGAAAAGTTTCAAAAAGTGACAATACCCTATCTACCGACTTTCGCCAGGAATTAAATTCTCCTGGTTTCCCAGAAAATTCGCGTATCGAACGGACAACGTCGGGGACTTTTTCTAACTCTTCTAAATTGGAACTAACTCTGCCTATCGGTTGATCAGTGCCTTCATCTAATAAATTGTCATGTCTTTCTCTTAGCATCTCCTCGACCATGTCCCTAATCTGTTTCTTCTGTGCTTCTTTCAGGACAGAAAGTCCATTTGAACTGGAAGATCCACTTGGTTGCGACATTGTGAGAGCCCTGTTGAGTCTCTGTGTTATTTCGTCTATGGAATCGTCCGGCATGAAATTATTTGAAGGATAGAATAACTCGGAAAATAAATTTTTATAGCACTGGAGGTTTTAGTTTAATTTATGATTCAAAAATATAATTTCATTAATATTTATTTGATGTGTTTTCTTTTTTTTTTTTACAAGCGAAACATTTATTTATGGCTAAGTATTGATTATAATTTTCTTATTTGATACGGGTAATAAAAAAAACAAATCTTAAAGTTATCTTACTCTATCAGCATCAGGATCTTCATATTCTTCAGGGATTGTAGAACTCGTTGTTGGACTCCTCTTCTATTGTGCCAGTTTCTATTTATAACCTTTTTGTTTGATTTTAGTTTTGTTTTTTCTGTGTTCTATTTATTCAAATTCTAGTTGTTCTTATTGTTAGTTTAATGTCACTATTATCATTTCGGTTTCAGGTTTACTTATATTTCTAAGTTTCTTAGAGTTTTTTGTTGTTGTTTAATTCTATTATTCTTTATTTAAATTTAGCATCACGTTTAGTTTTTTATTTTTAACTTTATTTTTATCAAGGATTAATCACTTCCAATTTTTTCGACTTATTCTTTTATTTTATTTAACGTTTTTAATATTAAGCTTATTTGTTTTACACAAGTTCTGTTTGTTTATGAATAATTTGTTTTTTTTTCTATTTGTTAACTAATTTGTTTCATTTACTCCTTTTTTTATTTAGCGTTTTTATTATTAAGCATATTTATTTTACACAATTTCTGTTTGTTTATAATTAATTTATTTTTTTCTCTATTTGTTAACTAATTTGTTTCATTTACTCTTTTATTTTTTTATTTAACTTTTTTAATATTAAGCATATTTATTTTACACAATTTCCGTTTATTTATGAATAATTTGTCTTTCACGTATTTTTTTATTATTATTATCCTTAACTAATTTTTCGCGTTACACGAGCTTGACAGGCGATGGCTTAACGCTCCATCCCGGTTTGTTAAAAAACTACTGAGGAACCTGTCAAGGCTTGACTGCGTTTTACCAAGGACATCCGGGTCCCTGCTTGGGCGCCAATTAAAATAACAAGTTTAGTTATTTTATAAAAAAATATTTTTTGTGTTGAGTGTCTTAAGGCACTCAACAACCTCTTTATTATTTCAAAGTAAAAACAACAGTAATTCTTTCTTATTTTCTACCCTAACTCTATACTTCAAATTTTAATGATCACGTCACTTTTAACGGCGCGTGTTGCAGTTTAGTGTGAACTAAATTTTGGTATATAACACCTAGACATGGTGTCAGCACATTTGGTGGGAATGCAAAAATATTTTATAATTGTAATTTAATGGTGTCAGCTTATTTGGTGGGAATGAACAAATATTTAATTTAAACATGTTTTGTGTTAACTTATATATATATATATATATATATATATATATATATATATATATATATATATATATATATATATATATCTTACCTTGACTTAAATAATTTGTAATCTTTTAGCCAGTCATTAGCTGCATATGTCTACAAATTGAGATTTCCTAAAGGAGTATTTTCAAATAATAATATGGAATCTATCCATTGCACGTACGACCACTTATGATCATATTTAAATACTTGTAACGTGGGCTAGCAAAGAGTTCGAATATTTTTGTATTGGAATTTTGGAAGGTGGCAGATTTGATAGCTTATACTTGCCTAGCATTAGTAGATTCTTCAGAAACTTTATCCACAGTGTTTCATCCGCACTGAAGAATTTCCATGCTAAAGTATTCCTTTTACCTGGTTTCCGTTGTATTTTGGCCAGCAAAATATATTCAGTTTTGTAAGTAGTATTTGAAAGACTGTAACTGCTTTCATTATTGCTTGTGAATATAAGATAGGAGTCAACGATACATAAACGAATTCAATGTTCTTGATATACATAAGTATGTATTGTTGTGATTGTATAAGACTGACTTCTTTATTATATTTTTAACCATGGAGTTATTGTTGTAAATTTATATGTATGTATATAAGTATATATACACCTTGCAGAAGAGAACACGCCTAGCTTTTCCAGAGTACGAAAGAGAAGTAAGCACAGAATACACAGAATACTCAACTTTGACGTATAAGAAGGGTCCGAATCATATTTTGCATAAACTTTGTATAAATCATAAAGTTTGTGTGAAGAGATATCTATATAAAAACAACTAGATTAGCTAGATTTGCTAATGTGTTTAAATAAGTTTTAGAATTTCACCATTCTCATTTAAAGTTCATTCAAATACATTATTTCAAACCCATGTCCCCAGTAAATTGTTTTATCTTTACATTTGGAGGTGGCTTGGTCAGAATGTCCGCAGCCATCTCTTCAGAAGATTTGTGTTCAAGGATGACCTACCCGGAAATAATACTGTCCCTTATGAAATGCTGCCTGATATCTATGTGTTTGGTTATTGGATGATACGACTCATTTAAGGCAAGCTGCATTGCACTCTGAATGTCACAATACAATGCAATTACTGGCAGCTGTTTTTTAGTAAGCTCCTCCTCAAGACCTCTTAGCCACAAAATTTCTCGAACTGCCACCCCCAAATCCATGTACTCGGCCTCACAAGTTGAAATTGCGGTGGTTTGTTGCTTTTTGGAGTTCCACGCTCTTCAGGATCAGCTGCATAGTCAGCGTCGCAATAGCATGAAGTTTCAAAATTTTTCGCTTTCTTAAATGATAGTTGGAAATTCATCGTACCCTTCAAGTACCGCAATACTCGCTTTGCTGCAATCCAGTGTTGTGTTTCGTAAGTATTATTACAACGGCTAAGCAAATTGACAGCGTAGCTTATGTCCGGCCTGGTAACTTGTGCTAAGAACAGTAAACTGCAAAAAAGTTCCTGATATGGACAGTTGAATTTTTCAGAAAACTGTTTTTCATCATCTTTGTTGATTTGAAATTTTATATTTGGGTCCATTGGAGTCATAACCGGGTTACAGGAAACCATTTCGAAACGTTCCAACAATTTTTTTATATAGGATTGCTGGTGAATTTTTAGACTTTCTCCAATACTGGAATTAAGCCTTACTCCCAGAAAAGATTTTGCGCACCCTAGGTCCTTCATCTTAAAATCATCTTTCAATTTTTTAACTAATGTGTTTTTTATACTTTCGTTTTTCTACAAACCTATCATGTCGTCCACGTATATCGCCAAAATAATTACGTTCTCACTGTCTTCATTTGCAATATAAACACATTGATCAGTTTTCAGTTGTCTCATATCCAAAGATATCAATTTTTCACTTAACCGCTTGTTCAACATTCTAGAGGTTTGCTTTAAAGCATACAGTGGTTTATTCAGGCGCAAGATACTGCCATCTGGAACCGATATCCCTTCTGGTGCTGTAATGTATATTTCTTCTTCTAAACTTCCTTGAAGAAATGCTGTGGAAACGCCTAGATAGTTTAATTTTAAGTCGAATTCCAAAGCGAATGATAATAAGTACCGCAATGTGTTGTATCTTATCACTGGTGATAAGATACCGTTACGCTGCGCACAATCTCTCGCAACTAGCCTTGCTTTGAGTTTGATATTACCTTCATAATTTTTCTTTCTCTTAAAAACCCATTTTGTTGAAACGATTTAACTGCATCTTTATTGCGCACAACGTTCCATGTATTGTTTTTTAGTAAGGACTTGTGTTCACTTTCTATTGCTTCTAGCCACTTATCTTTTTTAGCACTGTATAGCTTCTGTGTAACTAATTGGATCTTCGATATTACCTTGGGCTAGATATGTGACACAATCCTTAATGCGTGGCGGTTTTCTTTGTCTTGTACTACGTCGCGGCGTTTTATTCACGTTTTCATCACTTTCTGGATTTATTTCTTCTTCATGGTCAGAATTTTCTTCATTTTCATCATCACGGCTCTCTTTTCGATCTGAATTTTGGGTTACTATTACTCTTACTAAATTCGGATTGTTTCTTAAGTTTATTTGTCTGTAAAGGTGTAGAAAAAGATCCATTAGTAATACATAGTTTTGAATAAAACATTGCGACTTTTGCGTATTTGTTTCTTTTCCGGATCATATAATTGATACGCTTTTGAATTTTTGCAATATCCCACCATTCGGTTATGTTCTAGAATCCGAATTCACTCGAAAGTGGATTACTTTAGCATTTTTGGTGTTCTGCAATTCACATCGCCATGTTTTTATTCGTTTTCAATTAGAGTAGAAAGGGGTGGGTGAAAGTAAAACGAATCGTACTTTATTCTTATAAATGCTAACATTATTAAGAAAAATACAATTTTGGTTTTTAGTTTGAAGTGTTTTTTATTGAATTTCATCAAAACAATTTAATTTTTCACAGAAATGTTAATGCAAACAAATTTTTTTAAACTTTGCCAAAAAATTCAATTTGGTTTTGGCAGATCTCACTTGAGTAAAAAAACATTAAAAAATACAACAATTTTGTTTATGTTCGAAAACACAAAATTGCCCTACATACTAAAGTTTGATATGTAAATATTTTTTGAACTAAATCTTAATGCATTTAGATCTTATTGAAAAAGAAAAATGAATTTTTTGAAGGAAATCAAAACTAATTTTATATATATAAATCTATTTAAACAATAATTATGAAAATACGATTGCATTTAGTTGTGAAATCGCAATGTAATAATCAGGCAATATTTTGTTTTAACAACATATGGTGCCAAGACAACGTAGTCGATATGCCTATAGACGGCGAACAGCCGCGCTGATAAACAACGCAACTAGAAGATGAAAAGAGAATAAAATTAAAAATCTCTTTTAAAAAATTGTAAAATCAAAGCCAGATTGTAAGGACTTTGTATTTGTTGATGTGAATTTAAACTAATAAGAGCATGTTTCATGTTCAAAAGTTGTACGATGTAACTGTATATCAAATCAAGCAGATCAACCAAAAGCAAATAATTTTATTTTCGTTCGTTGTCTTTTTTGAGAGTATTGAATAATTTTATTTTCATTCTATGTTTCTTTAAGAGTATTAATTTTGTTTTTATTCGCGTAGAAAATTAATTGAAAAATTTGAATATCTTTATTTTCATACTCTGTAAATTGTTTGACACCCAATTTTCACGATGATTTTTTAAGACGTCTTTTTTTATTTTCTTTTAAAGTTGCTCCCAAAATCATGTCATATTTTCATGATGATTTTTAAAACATGCCTATTTCTTCACTGTTGTTGTAAAAAACTCTTATTTGACAGACAGAGTTGTTTTTTAATTTATCTTTAATTCCTTTTATTCCTATAATTTGGGCGCCAAAAACGGAATTTAATAACTTGAGAAGTAAAGTATTTAAAAAAAGTAAATTTTCTTAAAAAAAATCAAAATTGGGTGCTATACAGAAAAACCTCGAAGAAAGCAATGGAGGTAAAACTAGTTGACTAAAACTAGTGAGTGGGTGAAGCAATGGCGGAAATGCTGAGTGGAGCGAGGTACATTTTTGTTTCTTATGAACGACTTCTTGGGAGATAAGTCGTCTTTTCTGAACTATATCAGAATAAGCCGAGAGACATTTAATTTGATACTCGCAAAAATCGAAGGTGATATAGTAAAACAAAATACCATCTTGAGAGAAGCGATAACTCCAACAGAGAAGCTGGTAGCCACACTCCAATACCTCGCTACTGGAGAGTCTATCAAAAGCACAAATTATCAGACGAGACTATGTGAAACCTTTCTTTGTCGTGCAGTTCCGGAAGTTTGCCAGGCAATTTGGAAACACAATTATTTAACATTTAAAGGTTTTTGAGTAGGTACATATGTATATGAAAAATATCTTATTTTATTGTGCCTATTCATAGGATGTAATACTTTGGTTTATTATTTTGAAATTAAAATAAAACAAGTTAAATTATTATAAGTTCCTTAATTGAAATAAATTCGTCTTTTATTAAAATATAACTTTAAAAAGTATATATCATTACTCTTGGCAGATTGTGAACAAAGAGCTAGACCGCTTGACACGGTTCATACATGTAGGATTACGTATATCATACAAGTTTTCGTGTTCCTGATATTTAGATATTAAAAGCTCCACAATTTCGTTTTTCCACATGGTTTATATTTATTTGCACTTTTTATTTATATATTAATATATGTATCTTTTATATATACACAAAACAAAAAACAAGCACTTGTCGCTTTAAAACAAGAAAAATAAAGAAGAACACAGAGAAATAACCACCTTAACAGACGAATACAAGTAAAATATAATAGTAAAATTGCGAATGACAGATGTATTTTTCTTCATTGTTGTAAAAAAATCACGAAAACAGAAACCATGTTTCTTTTGCTACCCCTTTTTCTTATCTACCTAATATGCCTACAAACAAAAAAGACATGTCTTAAAGACAAGTAAAAAAATCATCGTGAAAATTGGGTGTTACTTTTGTAATTTGTTAATTTTTTGCCGACCGCCGTCGATTTTTACGTAGCTGTGGCCGTTGACATTTAGATTTTTTTTCGAACATAAACTTCGAATGTGGAAAAACATGCTGAATTCAGAACACCAATTTATAAATTATGGGGATTCAAAAAATTTTTCGTTTTCAATCCGAGTCGAAACCTGGAACATACCCGATTATGCACATTTTTTAACTGGGGTCTCATTTTTTTCTTAATTCTTTTGGCGTCATTACCATATATGCGCACCCAAAAACACGTAAATAATTAATGTTTTGCTTCTTACCGCTCCAAACTTCTTCTGGAGATTTATCATTGGGGCCCTTTTTGGTATGATGTTAAGTAAATATGCTGCAGTGCTTGCAGCTTCAGCCCAAAAATTTTTATTCAAATGTGCATCATATAACATGGCTCGTGCCTTTTTAACTAAAGTCCTATTTATTCGATCGTCGACGCAAATTTTTCTAAGCTGACTGTTGCAATATTCCAGCCCGTTTTCAGATCTAAGTGCTTTTCCCGTTTACCCGTTTGGTTTTCCACTAAATTTTTGAACTCTCTAAATAACTTGGAACCTCTGATTTATTCCGCATCTTATACAGAAAAATCTTTCTGGAAAAATCATCAAGAAACAAAACATAATAAAGTGCACCTCCCATTGATTTTTGCTTCATGGGACCGCAAACGTCTGTATGAGCTTCAACTTGCTCATTTGTTTTTGTTTCCAAAGGCTTATACGATAATCGTGTTTGTTTACCCTGTAAACAAGACGTGTACGTATTCATACCAGCGCTTTTGCTGTAATTTAAAGCTGACAATTCGTTTCAAAAATCAGGCGGCAGTAATTTTTTAATATTTTATGATACACTAAGTTTAAACATGCCTTTTTCTGAACTCCATTTTATTATTTAATTTTTGTTGTAAACGATTTTTGCTGATATCAATTACCTTAAGTGTGTGGTTGTTAGCTACAGTCACGTAGTCTTCTTCTTCAAACTTTTTAAAGTCAACAAATGCATCTTTACAGCTTGCCATGTGGGAAGTAGCACCAGAATCAATTATCCACATGCTGTTACCACTATCGAATTTTGCTGGAAAACTTGCTGCCAATATTTTTTCATAGTTGCCGCCATTTTGCTTGTTCTTCGGCAATTTACAGTATTTGGCAATATGGCCCTCTTTCTTGCAATTATAGCAAATAGTTTTCTTACCTTTTACAGGAAGTTTTTTACTTTTATGTTTAGAGAAAAACGACGATTCAGAACTTGTATAGGTGTTATAGTTGACAAAATTTTGTAACAACTTTGTTTTTATTGTATCGGCAGTGACTTTAATGTTGCCGCTTTCGATGCCCATAATCATGGGTACGAAATGTTCGGGCAAACCGCTTAGCAAAAGACTACCGGCTCATTCATAGTCAACTTTAAAACCTACTTGGTTTAGCCTTTGAGCAGTGTCAATAATAGTGTCTACATACTCGCTGATATTGTCACAATTTACTAATTGTGCTGTGGTTAATTTTCTCAATAATTCTACGACTTAGACCAGAATCATCATACATATGTGGTCTGCAATTTTTGCCAAATATCTGCTGCTGTTTTCACATCTTGTATGTGTACATATAGACTCGGTGAAATATACAATACTAATCTGGAAGCTGCCTTCTCCTTTATCTCTACATTCTCCTCTGTACCTTGAACCGCTTTCCAGTAACCCTGCGCGTGTTCTACTGCGAACTTCCATCGGTGATAATTTTCCCTCCCAGTCAACTTCTCGACCTCAATTATTTTTTCGATTTTGGCGTATGACTGGCCCCATAACCTGTTGTAAATTTATATGTATGTATGTATATAAGTATATATACATCTTGCAAAAAAGAACACGCGAGTTACGTATATACTTCCACAATCACCCCTCGTAGGCATTAACTCAATCATAGCCAAATACAATAAACAAAATATGAACTAAGTCAATGACACTTTAAGAGTGTCTTTGGCACAAGTTAAAAATGCTTATTGTTTTAATTTTATTTCCGCAAACGTTTTGAAATTTGATTCTCTTCCGTTCTGAAAATACAAACAAATTCATTCAATAAATTTTACTACAATTTTGAGTAAAGCAACCCTATCGTATTTTATAAGCCAAATTACATGTGATAGTTATCAAAGAACAAATTACAACAAAGACAAATGTGCAAATCATTCTGACAAACACTAGCAGAACGGAACAACATGCTGTTTTCGAAAGCCGCTACACTTTCTTCATCAGCGTTCTTGTGTTTGGTCCACTTCTGTGGTGTCAGTTGATGTATATTTCAGCTATTCATACAAACCTGATTCATCGTATCACAATTTGTGAAAGCTTTTTTGTAATGAAAAGCCCAAAATTCCTGAAGAAGAGAACCGATGGTGATCGAAATATGGAATAAAAAATAAAATTTAAAAAAACAAAAAAAAGGAGTTTTATTTAATATATGACCTAGAGCCTGAATAAAAATAAAACAAAAATTACATATAAGGTCGAAAAAATTAACAAATATATACATATATTTATGTATATGTATAACAATGGTAAGACTGTTGTAAGTTAGTGATGTGTAATATGAGCTTTTCATTACAAAAAAAGCTTTCACAAATTGTGATACGATGAATCAAAAAACAATTCTCGTATTACATTTACAGTAAAGGTTTGTATGAATAGCTGAAATATACATCAACTGACACCACAGAAGTGGACCAAACACAAGAACGCTGATGATGAAAGTGTAGCGGCTTTCGAAAACAGCATGTTGTTCCGTTCTGCTAGTGTTTGTCAGAATGATTTGCACATTTGTCTTTGTTGCAATTTATTCTTTGATAACTATCACATGTAATTTGGCTTATAAAATACGATAAGGTTGCTTTACTCAAAATTCCTGAAGAAGAGAACCGATGGTGATCGAAATATGGAATAAAAAATAAAATTTAATAAAACCAAAAAAAGGAGTTTTATTTAATATATGACCTAGAGCCTGAATAAAAATAAAACAAAGATTTTTTTTCTTTAAACACGTAATTGGCGCAGTCGAGGGGTAAAAATTCTAAAGAAATTTTACCAAGAAAATAACCTCTTTTTCCTTTTAAAAAACTAAAGTTTAATAAAGGAAAACCAAGTGAACTATTTTAAACTAAAGTTTAATTTTACAAGAAACTCTATTTAAAACTGAAGTTTTAATAAAAGTAAAAACAAGTTTAAGTGAAAATAATATACATAAGTTGAAGATTGAAGTGAAGTAATTTCAAACAAAAATAATAAGTGAAAGAGCAATTTACCCGAAGTAAACTACTTTATTACAAAAGCTTACAAAAATGAGCAGATTCGACGCAAACAGAGATTTGGCACAACCAGCCAACGAAACGCAAATGGCACAAGTAATTGGGGCTCAGGAGGAGATAATCAACCAGTTGAGGGCACAACTTGGAATACTACAGCAAAACCAACAGCATGAAGTCCACCATGAATACCGTTTAACACCTAAGGAAATTCTAACCCAGTTTAGACAACTAAAAATCTTGGACAACAATCATGATGTAAACGCCTTTATAAAATCAGTGGAAGCCGTATTTGCACTATGCCCAGAAAATAATCCTCAACTTATGAATTTAGTAATGGCGATCATAATCAACGAAAAAATAAGCGGTGAAGTCGGAAGCTACATCAGAGAATCCGATACTAGCGCAACATGGAATGAAGTAAAAGCGAAGCTAAGGAAGTACTTTAAACCAAGAACAACGTACAGCGACGTCTTCAACAGATGCAGAAACATAAAAGTAAGCAACTTAAGAGATTTATTTAATTATTTTGATAGAGCTAAGTATGAATTAAGCCAAATATATTTGTTTGATGAAGATCAACCAGATATTTATAGACCGGATAGAGTAGAGGTAGATTTAGCAAATATACTTGTAGAAAAAATAGATATTCCAATGAGAATACATTTCGACCTTAACACTACTCTAAATAACATTTTGATGAGATATTCACAAATTAAAGCATTAGATGACCCCAGGGCTATTCACCTAAACCATAGGAAAACCCCAAACACTAATAGAAACCACCAAAATTATACAACAACAAATACTAATAAATACAATCAAAATAACACAATTCCAAGCAAAAACGATTACAATCAAAATTATACAACAACAAATACTAACAGATGCAATCAAATTAACAACCATCCAAACAGAAATGAATACAACCAAAATACTAATAGATACAATCAAACTAACCAAACCCCACAAAACACTAATTACCAAACTAACCAAGTTACACCAAACACTTATTTCCAAAATAACCAAGTTTCTCAATACAATAACAGGCATCAAGTTAAACAAAACAGACAAAATTTCCGTGCAGATAACGACACCAATCAAACAAGGATAAGTCATATGAGCATTGACAACCGTTTTCCTGCTCCAAGACAGGAACTTAATGAAATAGGAACTATTAATGAGATTCAAACTCATGAAGAAAGGGAAATAAATTTTTTAATATCGCCTCAAAATCCACCTTACCAATAGTTAGGATTTCTATAGGCACTCAATCAATCAGATGCCTTATAGACACAGGTTCCACCACTAGTATTCTTACAGAAGGAATGTTAACGGAACAATACGCAAAGGTTAAACCTGAGAAACCCTTATTTTTTAAGACATTGAACGGTTCAAATGAAATTGAATATGTGGTAACTACACCATTTCCAAAAGAATTTGGTTGTCATAATAATTTTCCAATGGAAAATTATTAATTTTTCAAATGAAAACTTTTCAGTTATAATAGGACAGAATTTTTTACAGGCCCTTAAAGCAATAATTAACACTGACCAAAAATACATACAAATATTAGATAATAAGTTATATTTCGAAGATTACAATTATCCTACTTATTTTCAAAAGTCTGCAGTCTACAACACTTAGAAAATATTGATATTAAAGATAGTTTTGATTTTTCCTACATGAACGAAGAAGAACGTCAGGCAACCCTAAGGTTGCTTATTGAATTCGGAGATTTGTTTTTTAGAGAGGGAGATATTCTGTCATGCACAAATGTGGTTAATCACGAAATAATAACCACAACGGATAGGCCATTATATTCTAAAATATATAGATATCCTCAGGTGCATGAGGAGGAAATTAAAAGACAGATTAAGGATATGCTTAGACAAAATATAATACGCGAAAGCAACTCACCATACAATAGCTCCTTGTGGATTGTCGATAAAAAACTCGATAATTCAGGGACAAAAAAGTACAGAATTGTTATCGACTATAGAAAATTAAACGAATGTACGGTAGACGATAAATATCTCATTCCTAACTTGAACTCACTACTAGATAAACTAGGAAGGGTACAATACTTTACAACCTTGGATTTAGCTAAGGGCTTCCATCAAATCATGATTAGAGAAGAAGATAGAAAGAAAACCGCGTTTTCTACACCTTTTGGGCATTACGAATTTATCCGTATGCCATTTGGTCTAAAGAATGCCCCATCAACATTCCAAAGGTTGATGAACAAGGTTCTGCACGAACACATTAATAAACATCCGGACATCCGGTTGCATATGCCTCTAGAACGCTGAATAAACATGAAACTAATTACGCTACAATTGAAAAAGAATTACTGGCAATAGTATGGGCCTTAAGATACTTTCGACCATACATTTTTGGAAGACAATTCGACTTAGAAAACGATCACCAGCCACTGAAATGGCTGATGACAAAATATTCAGGTAAAGACATAAATCCAAGACTACAAAGATGGCTTATTGGCTTGAGGGAATATGATTTCTTGATTGAGTATATAAAAGGAAAAACTAACAATGTCGCTGATTTCTTGAGCAGAATAAGTAACGACGAAATTAATGCTCAAGCAGAAATGCTCGGAGATGACGAAGAAAACAATAGCATGTCAGTCGAAGTGGAAACAGTCCACTCGCAAGAAGAAGATCTAGGATATAGCATTCCAATTTTGGACACAGTCGTCAATAGGTTCAAAACACAAATTATTGTTGCCCAAGAGAAACAAAATACTGTTGAAATTATATTTAATTGTAATAGATAAAAATGATATCGATCAAAACAACGTTTTGGATATCATTAGAAGAGAAATAGGGAGAGGAAAAGTAGGCATATATTTCCACCTTAACGATCATGAATACTATTAAGATTGTTCGCTGGGTTGTGATATACGTGTTTATTCGTCGCTCTGTTCTGTGAATCAAATAAAGTGTGAATTTTCTCTTATTAAATTCCAGTAAATAGATTAATAAAATCTTGAGCCAATTATATGGTGATCTCTGCTTTTGGATGTAAATTTTTGTTGTTCGTCAGTTTGTAATAGACATAAACTTTTTACATTGTGCAAAAAGTATAAACATACACATTCATACATACAGACATTTTAATTGCACACTTCATAATCTAAATCATACACACAAACATTCACTTTAGCCTTAATCATCATTGGTACTTGTTTAGTCTACCGTGTGATTTGAGTTAATACTACTTATTACTATATAATACAACTATCAGTGTCTTAAATTGGTTCGTGTATTAGCTAAGCTCTAGTGCCGCCATCTATTTGTGGAGTACATTTTTGTTGCCCATCAAACATTTTATAACCTAATAGTTAAAAATATACAATTATGGCTTGTCAGAATAAAAACTGCAATATTTCTGGAAATGAACGTATGATTTCTTGCTGGTTGTGTCTTGGAAGCTATCATTTAAAATGTACTGCTCTTAAAGCCCGCGATGCAGATGCCCTTGCTGATCCTATTAAATCATTGCAGTGGTCTTGTCCTAACTGTAAAATGGTAAATGTCGAATTCTACAAGTTTTTTAAATCCTACAACGAAGACTTTAACAAGCTAACAAATGATTTTTTAAAAGTACACAGTAGGCTCTCCGAACTTGGTGAACTCTTCAACGGTTACCCTAACTTAGATAAGTTTGTCAATAAGAACCAATCTGTTCCCATAACACCGAACACACCAATTGATAAGACTAAACAAATTCCTCAAATAACTATATCAGGAACACCATCTTCAGGAAATTTAATGGAACATAATAATATTTTCCCTCAATCAGATGTTGCCGCATCAGTATCTCCCAATAATAATGTCGGTAGGATATTTTCTGAAAAAACAATGGATCCTGTTAATAACTTAAACTCTGATTCTTCTACATCGCAAAACCTTTTACATCGTGAACTTCGCTCTATTCCACCTAAAAAAACCATTTTTGCTACTCGTTTTTGTCACGACACCACAGTTGATGATATTATTGGTTACATTCAGTCGAAAACTAATTTGGTCCAGTCTTCACACGTAAACGTATTTAAAATCAACTCAGCAAGAGCCTCTTTTAAAATAATTGTACCCGCCGAATTGTTCGATGTTATCGTAGATAGAAAATTTTGGCCGAAATATACTTTTGTACGCGAAGAAAAGCTTGCACGTATCCCATCCTCTAACACCCAAACCACAAAAAACTAAAGTCGTCCGAATCTCTTAACATATTATATCTTAAGAGTTTTTATACTGAATTTCAAATTGCTGCTCTTACGGAGACATGGCTTAATGATAATATAAGTAATTCCGAAATTATGTGTGATAAATATCAAATTTTTAGGCGTGATAGAATCGGCAAACAAGGTGGAGGAGTTTTAATTGCTGTCTCCAGTTCTTACCAGGCGGAAGAAGTAATAATGGATAGTTGCTTTAATATTGAGATTATTGTTGTTGCAGTTCAAGTTCTAAATTTAACGCTAATTGTAACCTGCTGTTATATTCCTCTCAACTCTGGATCTCAAATTTATGAAATGCATGCTACGGTAATCAAATCGGTCGCAGACAATCTAAAACCAGCAGATATACTGATTGTTCTGGGTGATTTCAACATTCCGTCTGCTTTATGGTTTTCATCAGATGATACTGAACATATGATCCCAGTTACTCCGAATGATTGGACGCAAGACTTTTTAATATGCCTTACAGAGTATAATATATACCAGATAAATAATATATGCAATCATAATAAGAGATTACTGGATCTGATCTTTGTAAATACTCCTTCTATGTTTGATGTTTGTCGAACCGACCCGTTTTGCTGTCCGGAAGATCGCCATCACCCAACTTTGCTTCTTACCACACCGTTTCCGAAGAAAAAATCAGTAAGAAACGTATGTAAATTTTTCTGTTTCAAACGTACAAATTTTATTCTACTTAATCAGCTATTGTGTGATATAAAATGGGATGATACACTATCACTCAATAATGACGGAAGTGATTTCGAGCATGCTGTTCAAAGATTTTATTCTCTGCTTAAGGAATGCATAGCAGCAACTACTCCACTAATGAAAATATTTAATAGTAACCGCCCTCCCTGGTTTACCAGTATGTTGTCTTGGCTCAAAAATAAGCGAAATAGACTTCATAAAAAGTTAATTAAAAGCAATAGTCCTCTTGACCGTTTTCAATATAAAATCGCATGTAGTCACTTCAATATTGAAAACAAGAAATGTTATGAGAGTTACTTGTGTATAATGAAATCTAACATTAAAAATAATCCTAAAACGTTTTATAATTTTGTTAAATCAAAACGGAAAGTTTCTTCATATCCTACTACAATGAAATATAATGGTACTTCATACTATAATGATACTTGATATTGCTAATAGCTTTGCTGAATTCTTTGCCTCCACATTTTCATCAAACACGTATAAAAAATCATCGTACCCATACGATATTACGTCTAATTCTCCAATATATATCTCTTCCTTAGATGAGGCAACAGTCCTTAGTAATATAAAATTAATAAAGAGTTGCGATAAGCCTGGTCCTGATGGTATTCCGAGCGTTATATTAAAAAAATGTGCTGAATCACTGGTCAAACCATTGACGTATTTATTCAACTGCTCGCTGAAATATGGTTTATTTCCTAGTTGCTGGAAGGAATCTTATATAATTCCCTTTTACAAATCAGGCAGCCGTAACAGCGTAACAAATTACAGAGGTATATCAAAATTAAATGCTATTCCTAAACTGTTTGAAAAAATAATAACTGACTGCCTTAAACACGAAATATCGTCGATAATTTCTCCAGCGCAACACGGATTTTGTAGTGGTAGATCTACATTGACAAATTTGATTGAATTCACAACATATATAAACTCAAGCTTTTATAACAGCCAACAAACTGATGTTATTTATACTGATTTCAGTAAGGCTTTTGATAAAGTGAATCATGAGCTATTGATCGAAAAGTTGTATGCTATTGGATTTAACGGAAATTTCCTGCAGTGGATTGAATCCTACTTAAAAGGTCGTAAACAACGTGTTATATTTAACAACTCAAAATCTCAATATATTGAAGTAACTTCTGGTGTTCCTCAAGGTAGTCACATTGGGCCTATTTTATTTTTGCTCTTTATCAATGATCTTCCTAATGTTATACAATACAGTAATATACTGCTCTATGCTGACGACGTTAAACTGTTTTTAAATATTGCAAAACAAGATGACTCCACGAATCTTCAAACAGATTTAGATAACTTTTATGATTGGTGTAAAATTAACCATATGGATCTTAATATAAGCAAATGTAAATTAATGACATATACAAGATACTCTCCGCTTTCAACGACATATTTTATTAATGGTGCTCGACTTATTGCTGTCGATTCATGCTTAGATCTTGGAATATACTTCGAAAAGAAACTAACGTTCAATACGCATGTAACGTACGCCGTAAATAAAGCTAATTCTGTTTTATTTTTCATTAAAAGATGGTCAAAAGAATTTAATGATCCGTATATAACCAAAGCTCTTTTCATATCCTTGGTAAGACCGATACTCGAATACGGATCCGTGGTATGGGACCCGCAGTACAATTTATATGTAAAGAAAATCGAATCTGTTCAAAAGCAATTCCTTTTGTTTGCTCTAAGGTCTCTTCAATGGAATCCAGCTGAACATTTGCCGCCATATAGAAGTCGATTAGCACTTATTAATATTCCAACGTTAAAAAGTCGAAGAATTGTATACAATGTTGTTTTTTTCATAAACTTATTTCAAGGAAAACTTGAGTCAACCTATCTTCTGAACCAAATCGAAATTAACGTCCCTGGAAGGCAACTGAGATTATATAGTCCTTTACACCTAAAGTTCCATAGAACGAATTTCCTGAACTTTGATCCAATGAGAAGAATCTGCTCAGAAGTTAATAAATTTTACAGTCAAATAGATTTGTCTGAGAATGTAAATATTACCAAAAAGAATCTAATTAACTATCTTAACTCAAATAATTATATATATAACTGTTTGTAACTATTATAAAATATATGTATGTTATCGTTTTAATTTCTCAGCTGTAAATATTAGCTGCAAATAAATAAATAAATAAATAAAAAATAAAAAATAATGTTCAAAAAATTATCGAAGAAGAGTTCTCCGAAAATACTGATGTAAAATTTGTCAAATGTTCACTATTAGCAATGGACATAGAAGACGAAGCTAACTTGAGGACACAAATTGCTTTATTTCACAAAAACGAAAGCGGTCACTGTGGAATAAAGGCAACCTTTGAAAAGCTAAAGAGAAAACTGTATAATCCTAACCTCAGAGAACAAATAGCTAACTTTATAAATATTTGCGACGTTTGTTCTGGAGGAAAATATGACAGAAACCCGATAAGAAAGAAATTTTATTTAACTGAAACACCGAAAACGATTAATGAAATTATCCACGTAGACACTTACGTTAATAGCAAATGTGCATTTATTATTTTTATAGACAAATTTTCAAAACATGCTACATGTTTTCCTCTCACAGACAGAAACAGCAGAACACTAGTAACACAATTAGAACATTTTTTAGCAATCAAAGGTAAAGTTAACAAGAACGAATTCAACAATGAAAATGTAAAAGAGTTTTTGCAAGCAGAAGGTATAGAATACCATATTACAAAGCCAAACAGTCATACCGGTAACAGTGACATAGAAAGGCTTAACAACACTATTACTAAAAAAATAAGAACCTTAAATCTCGAGAACTATCTATCAATCACCCAACAAATACAAAGAGCGATTAGGATATACAATGACACATATCACAGCACAATTAAATGCACACCGTTACAAGTTCAAAATTACACAATTGACCACAAAACAATTTATGAAAGATTATCTAAAGTTAAAGAACAAAGAATAACAAAGGCAAATAAGAATAGGGAAATTTATACAGAAACCCGACAAGAAGGTTTTATAAAAAACTATAAAAATTTAAGACACAAAGAACAACCAAAAATCCAGGAAAATGCTTTTACAAGGAGTACATACTGACAATATAAAAAGGCCCAACAAATTTAACAATATTATAGTAAATTAAAATTAACAACAAATCAATATTACAGGCAACATTGTGGATAATAATGACAATAATGGTATTAGCACCAACCCAAGCCAATATACTGCTTCAACCAATAACGGAAACTAACGGCTACATAGAGATTAACAACAGTAATTTTAGTATACCAATAGAGTCAGATTTAATTTTACACTATATGGATGTAAAAGAAACAACAGGTATTCTTCTAGAAATGAGAAACGATTTAAATACTTTGAATACAAATGAACAAATATTTATAAAAAATGAAACAGATACACTATTAAGCAAGTTAAAAACAATAACACCAAATAACAGACAAAAACGTGGACTGGTTAACTTAGTAGGAAATGCATGGAAATATCTCTTCGGCATTATGGACAACACTGACCAAGAGGACATCACTAATCATTTTAATACAGTTGACACTAATATACATAACTCTATAACAAACTTAAATCAACAAATAAAAATTAACAATCATCTAAACAAAACAATACAACTTATAAGAGATACTCTAACACAAAACCAAAAGAACACAATGCATTTCATGGAAGGACTCCACAAATCAGTAAGGGACATACTAAAAAGGACCATTTATCTTGAAAGTTTACTTATCTTAACGACAATAAGAAATCACATAGAGCACATACAGAACTACATAACAACAGCACAAAATGGTGTAAGTGACGCTAGCATTTTGACAAAATAAGAAATCGAAGACTACAATATCAATTTAAGTAAAATTAAATATTTAAGTACAGCTATTCTTGAAAAAAACAGTGAATTAATTTTTGTAATTAAAGTACCCAAAACATTTCAATATGTACAAATAATAACTATAATACCCATACCATATTTAGATAAAGAAATAGAAGCAGGAATTGAAAATACATTCAAATATAATAATAAAACATTTACATATGTATAAAGAAAACAATTATATAAACGAATGTAGGATATCAAAAGATTGTACAATAAAAAAACATGTAAACTTATAAAGAACAATAATACGGAAATCATAAACAACGACCAAACGATTATAGTCAAAAATGCAAAAAACAACACAATTACAAATAATTACAACAACACAAAAAATATATTAAATGGAAATTTTTTAATACAATATAATAATTGCACCATAATGATAGCAAACAAAAAATTTTCGAATCAAAATAAAATGTATTTAGACAAAATAATTGTTCCAAAATTCAAAAATATAACATTTAACAGTACACTTACAATGGAGGAAGTAAAACTAAAAACTATTCAGAATTTAAAAGAAATAGAAGAAATTAAATATAACAATAAAATGACATACTACACTATACCACCAATTGTGGTTGTACCGCTAATAATAATATTAATATTTTTATTATATGATAAATGTAAAACACCAAATAAAAGAATTCAGGAGAATCCTTTATCTACAGGGGGAGGAGTTACGTATATACTTCCACAATCACCCCTCGTAGACATTAACTCAATCATAGCCAAATACAATAAACAAAATATGAACTAAGTCCATGACACTTTAAGAGTGTCTTTGGCACAAGTTAAAAATGCTTATTGTTTTAATTTTATTTCCGCAAACGTTTTGAAATTTGATTCTCTTCCGTTCTGAAAATACAAACAAATTCATTCAATAAATTTTACTACAATTTAAGAAAGGGCAACGACAATTGAAATACAAAAAATTATGAATCAATAACAAAAACAAATTTGTATATACAATTGTCGTTGAACAAAGAAAAAAAATAAATGACCAAACAAAATTGACATAAAGAAATTTTACGATCAATTTTGTTTGATCAACACTTTAACCATAGGAATAAGTTTTAGAATATAAGAAAAATTGTACATAAAATAAGTTGAAAATGAATAAAGCGACAGTTGAATATCAGAACTCATAGAATAAAGATTTTTTTAACACGTAATTCGCGTGACTTTTCCAGAATACGAAAGAGAAGTAAGTAAAGGCCGTATCAGATAAAACTTTGTAGCGTTGCGTGACGTTTTTAACTTTGACAGAAAAGCGTAACGCAAAAGGTTTATGACACAATAAAAACTTTGACAGAACGCGAGTTATGTCAACGATAACAACAACAACAACAACAGAAGCACCAGCAAAACCACCAAGAAGTATAACGAACTATAATTAGGTCATTTAATAAACAAATAAAGAAATGTATATTTAATTCTTTAGAAAATTATTTAGAACATATTTTAAAACTACCAAGAAGTATAACAAACTATAATTAGGTCATTTAATAAACAAATAAGCAAATGTATAATTAATTAGAACATATTTTAAAGAAAAGCTTAAGCAGCAAAATGTAAATTTATTAAAATTCTTTGGAAAACCAATTAAAAAAGCAAACAAAGCTAGAATAAGCAAATTTGTATCATTATTAACAATTTCGAAATTGTAACTAAATTAAATTAGAATAAGCAAATTTGTATTATAAATAAGTTTCATTTTAATAAAAAATGAGTTAATTGTGATTCAGTGGTGAAAAGTGAAAGTTGTGTTTGTTTTTTTAAACATGTAATAATTAAAACCATAATTGGCGCAGTCGGCATAGGCCTGGAGGACGATTACCATAAAACACTGTGAGGGAATATCACAAGAAAAAGGAATCGGCGAGTTTTAACTCCTTACCCCAGGATGAACATCATCAACATACTCTTGGCATGGTAAGTCGAAAATTGAAATGTGTGCACCAAATAAATAAATATAAAATAATAAATAATAAAATTATAAAAGGAATTGTGGAAAAAAAATATATAATAAATAAAATTCTTTTCCTGTTCTGAAAAAAAAAAAATTATTAAATTAAAAAAAGAAAAAGGAAAAATATATATAAATAAAAAAAATAAATAAAATAATAACAGATTTGAAAAAAATAATAAATAAAAAAAATAGTGATAAAAAGAATACACATAATAAATAAAATGAAATTGTTTTAAGAAAATACTGAAAATTGAAGAATAAAATAATATTTAATACAAGATATAGTATATACATATATTAAAAAAAACAGGCTGCCTTAGAACCATCCTTGTTTGAAACTTTGACTGCATATCACTAGTTTCTAAACAGGAGTGATGAGGGCATATCACTACAGTGTTACTAAAGTGGTTTGTTGATTGGCAATTTAGTAGTGAAAGTCCATTCTTATCAAGAACCTTGACTGCATATCATTTGATATCATTTGATAGAAGTACAGAGGGCATATCTGTATAGTGGCATTCATACCAATTGTCAACATAAAAAAAAGAAAAAAAAAAAGAAATATACAAATACATATCTGCATATCTTTGTGTAATACTCCAATCGTTAGTCCAAACCAAATTAAAATTAAAAACCTATTGAAGTGAACTTGACTGCTTTTCCATAAAAAAAAAGAAAAAAAAATTTTAACTTGTCTTGCTTGTAATGAATAAACGGAAAACCACTAGAGATATTTTCCATAGACCATACCCAAGTACTTTAGGAAGATTATTCAAAAGCAGAAGTCTAAACTCAATCTCTGAAGAATCTGCATTAGAAAGTATTACTCTTCCAACCAATATGTCTAGTCCCGCAAATCAAGGACCTTCAGGGATTGTAGGTCCGACTTTTCACTCATTCGAATCACTCCGCATCCCTGATGCAATCAAGGATCTCCCAACTTATGAAGGCAATCCCCGGTTATTAAACGAATTTATTAACAACGTTGAGGAAATTTTACTCCATATTAGGACTTACGATGCAACACCACAGGGCCAAATATTACTACGGGCAATACGTAACAAAATTGTTGGGCAAGCCAACGAAGTTCTAAATATGTATGGGACACCTCTTATCTGGGATGACATTAAGCAGAATCTTATTTTGCATTACTCCGACAAAAGGACTGAGACGTCATTAATTAGAGACTTGCACAGCATAAGGCAAAAATCTAATAACGTAGAGAAATTTTATAGTGAAATTATAGAAATCCAAGCATCTCTACTAAATAACATTCAATTACATGAACAAGACGAACGGGTAATTCGATCAAAGAAAAATCTTTATTCTGAAATGTGCTTAAACAGTTTTCTTATCGGGTTAAGAGAACCTTTAGGTTCTACTATTAGAGCATCTAAACCAGATTCTTTAGCAGAAGCATTCTCCTTGTGCATTAAGGAACAAAATATTTTTTATATGAAAACTGACCCTAATACAGCTCAGTTTAAATGGCAGCCAAGACCAAATTACAATTATTCCGGTAACAGGTACAACAATAGGTTCACACTTTTCTCATCACAGTTAGCTCATAACACTCATAATACACGACCTCAAAACACGCAGTATACACGATCCCAAAACACTCAGTACACATACCCAAAAGAATATATAAACTTGAATTCTCAACCCCTTCAACGACGATTCAACCCTAACTTCGCTAGCCAAAACCCATTTAGAGCCTCTACTAAACCAGAGCCGATGGATGTAAGCTCCGGAAACATAAAAGCACAGGCACCAACTACAACACAGAGGTCATACAGGACAGACCAGACGATGCAATCTGTATCATCAAGGAACCCATACAAAAGAGGAGAACTTTATAACTTACAGAATGAAGAAGAGGTACCACCACAAATCCCGGGATACCAACAAAGGCTGGACGAATTCTATGAAACAAACGAAGACCACTTTAATATTGAGGATGAAACAAATTTTCCCAATTTTGCCTCAAAGAACCAACAGGGTACTTAGACATTAATAAGCATGGGTTCGAACTAGGCTACGTCAATATATCATCGCCTTTTGGAAGACCTCTAAAATTTTTAATTGACACTGGGGCTTCCAAATCCTTCATAAACCCAAAGTTTATAAACCCTGAAGACCAAACAATATGTAAACCCATTATAATACAAACAATTTTGAATAAGTATGAATTAAACAAGCAGGTAAAACTACCGACCTTTATTGAATTTAACCACACAGGTGAAATGACATTCTTTTTATTTAACTTCCACAACTACTTTGATGGATTAATTGGCCTTGATATTTTATCACAATTAGGAGCCAAGATAGACTTAGAGAAAAAACATCTAGAAACAAAAAATGCCATAATTCCCTTGCAATTCAAACCAAATTTTTCATCCGGTAAGCACATTATACCTAGTAATTCTAAGTTCCTTATAAGAACCCCAGTCCAATCTGGAGACATCTACTTAAAGACTACCTATATTACAGATTCACTTTATATACCAGAGGGCATATATCGTGCGGAGGATTGGTACAGTCTTGTAGAAGTTATAAATAGTTCAGACGAAAAAAAACTGTTATACATAGAACAACCATTAAAAGCAACAAAGTATCATACTCAAGAATTCATAGAACTTTTTAGTTTTGAAACAGATGAAATAGGAAATTGTGAAGATTTAGATATTTCAGAAATACTTAGGACTGAACATTTAAACAACGAAGAAAAATCACACTTAATCAAACTTTGCCGCGGTTACTAGGATATATTTTTGATTAAAGAAAATACACAACTGACCTTTACGAATCACGTAAAACACAGGATCACAACAACAGATGACGTCCCTATATACAAAATCTTACCGATACCCACATGTACACAAGGCAGAAGTTCAACGACAAATACTAAATGACGGTATATATATTTCGGAAAAACCTTTAAACGACTTTAATTTACAACTTGTTTTTGAAAAATCATTAAACACTCCAGATATGGTAGTAAAAATGCCATTTAAAAATAAGCAACGCCGAACTTTTAGGAAACCACTGTATTCAGAAGAAATAATAACCGAGATTTTCAAAAAGTTTCTTAACCCGAATAGATTGTCAGCCGTATTCGCAGATGAAGACACTTTTCGTATAATTCAATCTGTCTATTCAAAATTTTTCGCAAACAGCAAAGTATTTAGACTAATAAGATGTAAGGAGATGTTAGAAGATATAACAGAAACCGACAAGCAAGAAGAACTTATTAGAACTTATCACGAAAATAATAACCACCGTGGCATAAATGAAACACTACTTCATCTGAAAAGAGAATTCTATTTCCCCTACATGAAGAATAAAATAACGCAGACAATTAACAACTGTGATAAGTGCCAAACACTTAAATACGATAGGAACCCTCCAAAAGTAGTTTTTGAAAAACCTGAAACTCCCATAAAACCATTGGACATTTTACATATAGATATCTACAGTATCAATAACCAACAAATCCTGACAATAATCGATAAATTCTCTAAATTTGCGGCAGCATATACACTTCCATCAAGAAACTCTGTCTGTATATTAAAATCCCTAAAAACTTTCATTAGCCTTTACGCCATCCCAAAGAAAATAGTAGCTGATCAAGGCTCCGAATTTACAGCTAATATATTTAAAGAATTTTGTAGGCAATTCCAAATTCATTTACACATTACTTCTTTTCAACAAAGTACAAGCAATGCTCCTGTCGAAAGACTACACTCAACCCTAACTGAAATTTACAGAATCATAACAACGACTAGGAAGGAAAATAAACTCACTGAAGACCATAATGAAATACTAACAGAAACTCTTATAACTTACAACAACTCAATACATTCCGCTACTAAACTAACCCCATTTGAACTATTTTTTGGCAGAACCTTCAAATTTAATAACATTCAATAACGAACACGAATATCTTACCAAACTTAATGAATTTCAAAACACTTTATACCCACTCATTAAGGAAAAAATGCAGAATGACACCAACATTAGGATAGACAAATTAAACAAGGAACATTCATTCTAGCAAAATTGAATGTAATTTCCAAATTCATTCTAAGCAATGTAGAATTAAACGAAATTCATAAATATATGGAAAATCAATCAATCGAAATTAATTCTAAAGAACAAATATACGAAATACTTGGACTCCAAGCAAATTATAATAATTCGAATATTATATTCAATATACAGATACCCAATATGTCAGAACAAAATTACCAGCTTTTCCACATATTTCCACTTCCTATAAACAAAACTAAAAGCATAAAAATTAAACCCTATATAATGTACAATAAAAACCACATTCAATTTTTCGATAAACTTTGCCCAAGAGTAGAGAACACATACTACTGCAACACCTCACCCTATACTGAATACACAACTAACTCCACATGCATCACCAAACTGCTAAACAACAAAGAAGCCTTGTGTGACCTAGAAGACATTGGTGACATCAAGCTGATCACACAACCCGAACCAAATTATATACTCCTCCTCAACGCAAACAAAACCATGGTAACAACCAGCTGTGGTCACGATCCTTTTGGAGTTAGCGGCACAACCCTACTATACTACCAAAAAACTGCACAATTAGCATTAACGGTGAAAATTACAAAGATAACATTATGGAATACAAAGATGAATTTTCAACACCACTTGCGATTTTTTCCGAAGTAACGCCTAAAAATATAACAGACAAATTGAGCCTCCAAAAACTAAGAGATTATCAAATACAAGGCTATGAGGCAACAACACGCAAAAACAACTATATTTATTCAACAATTTTCGCATTAAATATCATATTTACCATTGCCACCATCATCCTTGCCAAGAAAACTAACACCCGATACATTCCGAACCTTGATTTTAACGTTCCGGCCCCTACGTTTTCCTTGTGGCCGTCACTTTACTCTAAGGGGGGAGGAGTTATGTCAACGATAACAACAACAACAACAACAGAAGCACCAGCAAAACCACCAAGAAGTATAACGAACTATAATTAGGTCATTTAATAAACAAATAAAGAAATGTATATTTAATTCTTTAGAAAATTATTTAGAACATATTTTAAAACTACCAAGAAGTATAACAAACTATAATTAGGTCATTTAATAAACAAATAAGCAAATGTATAATTAATTAGAACATATTTTAAAGAAAAGCTTAAGCAGCAAAATGTAAATTTATTAAAATTCTTTGGAAAACCAATTAAAAAAGCAAACAAAGCTAGAATAAGCAAATTTGTATCATTATTAACAATTTCGAAATTGTAACTAAATTAAATTAGAATAAGCAAATTTGTATTATAAATAAGTTTCATTTTAATAAAAAATGAGTTAATTGTGATTCAGTGGTGAAAAGTGAAAGTTGTGTTTGTTTTTTTTAAACATGTAATAATTAAAACCATAATTCGCGCGCATTATGTGTTTCAAAACAGGTGGTTATGAATTTTGCTAATTATTTTTTATTATAAAAATTAAAGTCAAAATATTATTTGCTTCTGTGTGTTTATTTTGTTATCACCTATTGTAATTTATTGAAAATACACCACTATACCATATAAAGCTTTTTATTCTCATCAATTCATTTGTTTTCTGGATTTTCAAATACATATTCATATAAAAAGTTTAAATCTTGTTAATAATAGGCTGCCACTGATTTTTTACAATAAAATAATCTTATGCTATATACTAACATATAGCATGCAAATAGGTACTATTTTATAAATCAGTTAAAAAACAAGTTCATATACTTCAACAGGAAATAAATTTATAAAATAAAAAAATAAGTACTTTTCATATCACATCACATTTTAAAATCATATTCTAACAAAGCTTTGATTGTTAAAGCACGCAAAAAGATGAGAGTTGCCGAACTTTTTGCGTCACGCTGCGTTAAAAGTGTTTTATGTGGCACATTTCGTATAAGTATGTACATCACAGAATATAATATAATTTAGCCTATGGTTTACATCATCAGAACCACAGAATAATATACAGAATACCCAACTTTGACGTTTAAAAAGAGTCCAAATCAGACTTTTAACACTCCGTCAAGAGTGAGATAGGAAATAAATTTAATAAGGGTGATGCAATGTACTAAAGGCAACAGATATACATACATCACAATTGCGAACATATGTTTGGAAAATGAGGATTTAGTTTTGTTTTATTTTCTGTTTTGTGGTGTGAAATTTTATAAAATTACATTAAAAATGTAAGTAAATAAATAATAGAAAATATATGTTCAAAAAAATTTATGTGCAAAGTGGTGTAAATATATTTCCAACTATAGCAATAGTGGAGAATGTTAATGCAATAGTTGGAAACAATAAATTCAGGAATATCTGTTTGCGTAAAACGATAGGCAGTGAAAAACTCCAATAGCGAAAATGTTTCCAACTATAGCAATAGTGGACAATGTTAATGCAATAGTTGGAAACAGTAAATTCAGGAATATCTGTTTGCGTAAAACAATAGGCAGTGAAAAACTGCAATAGCGAAAATGGAAATGTTTCCAACTACAGTAGAATCTCACAAATTAGAACCACTTTGTGCACCGGGCAGTTCGAATTTCTGAAAAGTTCGAATTTCTGGACATTTTTTTTACAGAAAATGATGAAATTAGTATAATAAAACTAGTTACGCAAGCTTTATTTTAACACAAAACAGTCTTTATTTATTAACATTTAATTAATTGAACATATTAAATTCATAGAAAAACTTTTTAGAAGTTATTTGATTATTATTTATTTAATTGGATTTTGACGTACAATCGGTAATACTTGTTTGTTTGTTTTTTTTTTTTTGATTTATTTAAACTGGATGCAACGATATCGATTTGTACAAGCATACCAAATTTCACACACATATGACCGAATTGTACACATCAATAATAACTCGGTGATTCCCCGTTTTATTATTACTTTAATGAGCGGAAAAAAAATAATTTGTAATGAACATACAAAACTAAAACTTCCAGAAATTAGAACCCCTGTTCTAGTTTTAGAGCGTGTAGTTTGGTTTTTCTCCTTTTTAGTTCTAAACCATTGAAAAAAAATATTTTCTAGTGGAAATAAAAACAAACAAAAAAATCTTCCAGAAAATAGAACCACAGGTTCTAATTTCAAGGTGTCCAATACATTTAAATGGCCGGTTCTAATTTCTGGACGGTTCGAATTTGTGAGGGTTCGAATTTGTGAGATTCTACTGTATAGCAATAGTGTAGAATGTTAATGCAAAAGTTGGAAACAATAAATTCAGAAATATCTGTTTGCGTAACACAATAGACAGTGAAAAACTGCAATAGAGAAAATGGAAATGTTTCCAACTATAGCAATAGTACACAATGTTAATGCAATAGTTGGAAACAATAAATTCAGGAATATCTGCTTGCGTAAAACGATAGGCAGTGAAAAACTCCAATAGCGAAAATGTTTCCAACTATAGCAATAGTGGACAATGTTAATGCAATAGTTGGAAACAATAAATTCAGAAATATCTGTTTGCGTAACACAATAGACAGTGAAAAACTGCAATAGTGAAAATGGAAATGTTTCCAACTATAGCAATAGTACACAATGTTAATGCAATAGTTGGAAACAATAAATTCAGGAATATCTGTTTGCGTAAAACAATAGGCAGTGAAAAAAAGCAATCAATAATGAAAATGTACACGAAGTTAAATTAGTCTTATAAACTTAATATATATATAATAAAACTTAATATTCATTTATGTTTCGTTGATTGCCATTCTATAATTACAGCAATTACGGCGGTATTGAAAAAAACGAAGATGTTTTGCATGGAAACTTGTTGCACCGTATGTGCACATTTGCAGCTATTACTCTGTGACTGGCACAAAGATGGCAAATTCTTTAACTCAATGTAAGACAAATATGAATTGATATATTGATAACTTTGTATCATAATTTTTCTTATCTCATCGTAGTATTGTAAGGTGTATTTTTTTGATCGTGAACAGCTAGAGCAAACTATGTCAAGGGCTGATATGAAATAATCAATTTGTTAATTTATGTATGTATTATCTATACATTAAAAAAGTAGAAAGAAAATATGAAAAAAGTAAAAAGAATCTATAATTATATTAACTTGCAATGATGTGTTTGCAATCCTGTAAAATAGTCAATTTGTAGTGAACTGTGTGTATAATAACTCCTATTTATTCCATATCAAATAAAAGTCTTAAGAGAAATTTATGTTCAATGCATTTATTTAAAATAATTAGTATATAGTGTATAACACAAAAATATTGTTTATTTTTATTAAAGACTAATTTAATATTATTTTCAAAATTTTCATTCCCATATCAAATAAGTCTTAAAGAATGCATTTATTTAAAATAATTAGTGTATAGTGTATTATACAAAAATATTGTTTAATATTATTAATGTTGTTAATTTATATATTATCTATACATTAAAAAGGTAAAAAAATATGAAAAATTAAAAAGAAACTATCTGACTGTCCCACGATGTCATTCGACATCGGTCGCTCGCATAAATACATTCAAACCAAAAACAACATTTTAAAATTTGTTGCTGTTTCAAACGTATTTATGCGAGCGATCGATGTCGAATGACATCGTGGGACATGCAGTATGATTATATTAACTTGCAATAATGTGTTTGTAATTTATTGGAAAAATATAGTTAGAATATACTGTGTTATTAGATTGCTACCAGTTGTTGTTGTTTTACATGGATATCGTAGTAGATTAGGTTTCTTAATTAATTACCTAGTTTGTGGTAGTCTGTAAAGGACGAAAAAGAAAGACGTGTAAGGAAAGAAATATATTTATATTATTACATCATCATTAAAACAAAATTTTAATTAAGAAAGAATTCTATCCACCACCGTCGCCAATATCATAAAAAGCAAAATTAAATATGTACATATATACACATACCACAAATATAAACTGATGATGATTATTTTTCAAATGAAACTTGTTTTTTTTCACAAATTTCATTTAAGAAATAATCATCCCTTAACAACTTTATATTTATATGAAATATTACCACCACATAAAGTTTTACATGTATACGTTAGGTACATAAGTAACACATTTGTACATTGGATAACAATACAACTAAGTACATATATCCAATATGCAATGTATATTCTTCCAGCAAAGATTTATTACATTGGATAGCAATACAATTCTTTCCAATGTACAAAGTCTTCCGGCTTGTACCACGTATCACAAGTAAACACACACAAACACTTATTTTGACTTAGAACTTACCTGTAGGATTCCTCGGAAAAACGTGGAGTTTCGCTCCTGCTGGACATCCCATAACACAATGTCGGCTCCTAAAAAATAGCAATACATAATGTAACACTACCTGAAAAGCAGGATTCTTTCAATACTTAAATTTTTTCCTCTGCTTATTTTTCCCCGTTGTACACGTACATAAGGATGTATGGATTGACAGTTTATGCCCCTATTGCGGTTCACCACTCAACTCAGTTTGGTCGTGTGAGAGTCAACCCAACTTATGCACAACCAAACTCATTTTAGTTATTGCGATACACAACTGTTTTTAGTTGAGTTTGTCATAAAATTGCCAACCTAAAATATCGAATTGCCAACTTTAAATATCACGTTTGACAAGTGAAATTTGAAGAAAATTAAACTGAAAGTGTTGTGGGAATAAAAAGTGTAAAATATTTTATTTATGTATTGTGAAACAATTTGTTAATTAAGTCTTAAAAGGTTAAAAAAAAGAATTCTGTACATATATTTAAAAACTTGTAATTCTTAAAAAAATAATACTTGTGAATTTTAATATATAAAAAAATAAGATGAAATTTATCTACAACAGCAAACAATAAAATATTATTAATTTTTAAATTTATTCTTAAGTTTTTCTATTTTTAATTTATCGCACTCCAACTTAAGATTGTGGAGATCAGTAGCCTCATTTGCTTGTCGTTCCAACAATGCAAATTTTTTTAATGTTTGCAGTGGATGCTGCAACGCCAAAAACTTGGCCAGATGGTGCCGCTTGCTCTTGCAAAGCCAAGAGTTGTGAAACAGTATCATCAAGGCTATTTAATGGTGCCGCTTCCTCTTGCAAAGACAAGAGTTGTGAAACAGTATCCTCAAGGCTATTTAATGGGATTTCTTGTGATGGGCCTCAACTTGTCGCCTGAGTGTTTCTTTTATTGTTTGCAAGTTTTTTCTTAATGCTTGCTTTATAGTGGATCCAAACCTGTGAAAGATTATAATTATATTAAGAATATTGTAATTGTTCAATATTATTTTACTGACACACTTACACGTCGCCATTCTTGAGATGTTCTTGTCGGTGGTCCCAAACTATTTAATTCTACAGCAAACTCTTCCCATAACTCCTTGCACTTTTTTTCCGTTGCACCAAAATTTGGTTTTCCGTGAGCAATTTCCGGATTCCTGTCCATAATCTGAACAAGCCGCTCAAATTGGACTTTCGTTGTTATTTTCAAACTAATAAAAGTGTTTAAAAATTGTGAAAAAATTATTACAAAAATTGATACTTACGATTGCTACATTTTGATTTAAATTTTCACTGCTTTTAAAAAATTTCACTCTAACTGATAATGACACAACTACAATTAAGCAGTTGTGTGTATTCAACGTTTTTTACGACCAAACTTTTACAAAGTTGAGAACGGCAATACCACGAAAAAAAGATACACAACTGAATAGCCAACTGGCAGTTTAGTTGAGAACGGCAATGCGAAATCACCTAAGACGACCAAACTGACACAAAAGTGGTGAACCGCAATAGGGGCATTAGTTTTATGTATTTTTTATACATATTTCTTTGCTGTCAATTATTTGGCGCAAATGTTTTTCTTTTAATTTGCGCCAATTTCACTAAACATTTGTGCCCCTATTGCGGTTCACCACTTTTGTGGCAGTTTGGTCGTCTTAGGTGATTTCGCATTGCCGTTCTCAACTAAACTGCCAGTTGGCTATTCAGTTGTGTATCTTTTTTTCGTGGTATTGCCGTTCTCAACTTTGTAAAAGTTTGGTCGTAAAAAACGTTGAATACACACAACTGCTTAATTGTAGTTGTGTCATTATCAGTTAGAGTGAAATTTTTTTAAAAGCGGTGAAAATTTAAATCAAAATGGAGAGATCGTAAGTATCAATTTTTGTAATAATTTTTTCACAATTTTTAAACACTTTTATTAGTTTGAAAATAACAACGAAAGTCCAATTTGAGCGGCTTGTTCAGATTATGGACAGGAATCCGGAAATTACTCGCGGAAAACCAAGGTTTGGTGCAACGGAAAATACGTGCAAGGAGTTATGGGAAAGAGTTTGCTGTAGAATTAAATAGTTTGGGGCCACCGACAAGAACATCTCAAGAATGGCAACGTGTAAGTGTGTCAATAAAATAATATTGAACAATTACAATATTCTTAATATAATTATAATCTTGCACAGGTTTGGATCCACTATAAAGCAAGCATTAAGAAAAAACTTGCAAACAATAAAAGAAACACTCAAGCGACAGGTTGAGGCCCATCACAAAAAATCCCATTAAATAGCCTTGAGGATACTGTTTCACAACTCTTGTCTTTGCAAGAGCAAGCGGCACCATCTGGCCAAGTTTTTGGCGTTGCAGCATCAACTGCAAACATTAAAAAAATTAGAAAAAAAATTTGCATTGTTGGAACGACAAACAAATGAGGCTACTGATCTCCACAATCTTAAGGTGGAGTGCGATAAATTAAAAATAGAAAAACTTAAGAATAAATTTAAAAATAATATTTTATTGTTTGCTGTTATAGATAAATTTCATTTTATTTTTTTGTATATTAAAACTCACAAGTGGTGTTATTTTTTTAAGAATTACAAGACTTTTTCTTGTTGAACCTTCGTAGTGAACAGACGTGTTAGCGGAGTTTTCTTTTTACATACTAAACAAACAAAAATACAAACAAAAAAAATATTCGTAATAAGTACTGATTCGTAATAAGTACAGTTTTTGTTAAATTTGCTTTACTTGCATTAATATTATTTTTCGTATAAACTGAAACAACAAAAACAAACAAAAAACCACAAACAAAGTGACTGAGGAATACTCCGTATGAGTACCTCAAAAACAAAAAATTGTGAAGTGAGTTCTAACGGTAGAAATGCCTATTTTACTGTGAGTTCTGAAGCTCTTAATGCAAACAATAAAAATAAAAAATTTGATGATAGTCTTTTTCTAACGGCAAAGCCAATTTTACGTGAGCGATCAACTTCGCTTACTCCAATGCCAAGTAGTGATTCTATAACATTACCGCTGCCTAGTACTTCTCTATTTAAATCAGCGCCATTATCCGCTCCGGGCTCGTGTTCATCTCTTAACCCAGTTATAACCATAGACAATAATATTGAGAAACCTAAAGTGCCTGTCGGAATGGACAGATATATCACAGTAGTAAAGCGCGGGCGAAGCCCAAATTCATCTAAAATCTCATCGGTTCCCAAGATATCCAGGGATAACGACGCCGCAACAGTTAACCGTCAAAACCGTTTTAAAATATTGCAGGATGACAATGACAAACCCGAAGCATCCTCGAAAAAAACCTCAAAACCACCACCAATCTATCTTAGACAAAAAAATTCTAACACACTCATTAAGAAGTTAATCTCGGTCATTGGTGAAAAGGCATTTCACATTGTTCCAATTAAACGTGGTAACATTGATGAAACTAAAATTCAAATATATGAAGAAACGGATTTCCGTAAAATGGTTAATGAATTAGAAAAAAATAAAACAAGTTTTTACACATTCCAGCTTAAGAGCGCTAAAGGCTTACAGGTCGTTTTGAAGGGCATAGATTCTTACGTTGTCCCTGCTGAAATAAAAGATGCTCTCACCCTCCAAGGATTCAAGGTAAAAAATGTATCCAAATAATTAACAGGGAGAAGATCCCCCAACCTTTATTTCGCGTGGAACTTGAGCCAAATTATATATTATTGAAGAAAAATGAGACCCATCCCATTTATAATTTGAAATATCTGTTATACCGGAAAATCACCGTTGAAGAACCACACAAGCGTTCAGGACCCGTACAATGCCATAATTGTCAAGAATATGGCCATACAAAAACGTATTGTAAATTACCTACTGTTTGTGTTGTGTGTGGTGAATTACACAACACTGCTATTTGCAATAAGCCAAAGGATCAAAAGGAAAAAAAGTGCAGTAATTGTGGAGGTAATCACACCGCTAACTACAGAGGATGTCCTGTATACTCTTTCGTAAAACAGGCTATGAGTCAAAAGCCTAAAGTAACCCCAGCTCAAACAGGAAATACGTACTCCGCTACTTATCCTCCTATGGCCCAACCAATCTCTACACAAGTATCGTATGCTGACGCTGTGAAGATCAACTCCGTTCCCATGCAAAAAGTGTCACCACCAAATGACACAACAAATACAAACGCAAGTTTTAATTTTAATCGCCTTGAAGCTACTATTGATAATCTGGTGCAAACTATAAACAACTTTACAAGTAATATGACTAGCATGATGCAAGAAATGCTGCGAATGCAGAACACACTTATTCTAGCATTAGTTAACAAACCATGAACACGTTAAAATTATGTTTCTGGAACGCAAACGGCATTCGCCAACACAAATATGAACTTGAGCACTTCCTCTCGGTAAAAAATATTGATATAATGTTGGTATCTGAGACTCATTTGACTTCGAGAAGCCTTTTTAAAATTAGTGGCTACCCCTTATATGATACAAAGGACCCGAGAGGAAGAGCATGCGGAGGATCAGCAATTCTAATAAAGTCAAAACTAAAGCACTATATTCTTGAGAACACTTGTGAAGACCATCTACAAGCAACAAATATTTGCGTCGAAAATTTTTGTTCAAATCTCGTAATATCATCAGTTTACTCCCCTCCCAGATTTTCAATCAGTGAGGATCAATACGAGGATTTTTACAAAACTCTTGGCCCTTGTTTCATAGCAGCTGGCGACTACAATGCAAAACATACGTTCTGGGGATCGCGTCTTATTACAACTAGAGGTCGATCATTGTTCAACACAATTTCAAAAATGCGTTTGGATGTCATTTCGAGCGGGGAGCCCACTTACTGGCCTACTGACATACAAAAAATTCCAGATGTTTTAGATTTTGGCGTCGTGAAAAATATCTCTAGGGATTTAATTCATGTTGAAGCTTCTCACGATCTCTCCTCCGATCACTCGCCAACGATCGTTACAATTTGTAGCCCACTAAGAAGTGATTTACCTCACCCATATGTGAAGATGATTAATCATGTTAATTGGTTGGGGTTCAAAAAATATCTCAGTAGTCATTGCACGGGAAACATCAAGCTAAGAACTCCCGATGATATTGAATTTAACATTGCCAATCTTACTGAAAATATTAAACAGGCTGCTAAACATGCCACTACTTCCTATCCGCAGACTGGGTTTAATAGAATTTATTCTGCGGATATTGAACGTCTTGTATGTGAAAAAAGAAGAGCTAGAAGGGAATGGCAACAGCACAGATCACCCCAACTTAAAATTAGACTTAGAGAATGCACTAAACGACTCCAAGAGTTGCTTGCATCTGAAAAATCTGCTTCTCTTAAGAACTATCTGGAAGGTCTTGATGTTACAGCAGCATCTAATTACTCCTTGTGGCGCGCTGCTAGAAAACTTAAAACATCAGTTGAGTTTAAACCACCCCTGCGCACTTCTACCGGAGGTTGGGCAAGAAACAATACTGAAAAAGGTAACATATTTGCTGGGCATTTAAAACACGTATTTACCCCAAACACATGTACTGGTGCTGTTGATTTGCCGAGTGTAGTTGCTCTACCCCCTCGACCCATAAAGTTTAAGATGCGTGATGTACAAAAACTAATTGCTGAAACCAATCCAAAGAAGGCCCCGGGTATTGATGGAATTAGTAACAAGATGCTGTTGAATTTGCCTCGTATTGCTATTAGAATCCTGTTATTTATTTTTAATGGCATTTTACGATTGCAGTATTATCCACACAGCTGGAAACTTGCCATGGTCAAAATGATTCTAAAGGCGGGCAAAGATCTTACTAAGGCTGAGTCATATAGGCCAATAAGTTTGCTGTCAACAATTTCAAAGCTCTTCGAAAAGCTTCTCATGACAAAATTGTCCCCAATTCTAACTGATAATGGGTGCATACCGGACCATCAATTTGGTTTTAGAAGTCAGCATAGCACCATTGAACAATGTCATAGATTGGTACATTTTATAAGAAGAACATTTGAAGAAAAGAAGTATTGCTCTTCCCTCTTTATTGATGTTTCTCAGGCATTTGATAAAGTTTGGCACGAAGGCCTTATTTTAAAATTGAAGACGTATCTACCAATAAACATAGTAAATCTTTTAGAAAGTTACATTCTTGCCCGAAAGTTCACTGTTGTGATTTATACCTGTGATATGCCTTTGAGCAGTAATATCCTCACTTCTACATTTTCTGATGATACAGCCTGCCTTAGTATGCATGAAAACCCTCACGAGGCATCCCGATATCTTCAGGAACATATTAACCTGTTGGAACTGGGGTTGAACTTATGGAGAATAAAAGTAAATGAACAAAAGTGTGTTCATGTCACATTTACGCTACGAAGAGATACTTGTTCCCCCATTCGAATCAACAATCAAGTTGTTCCTCAACATTCACAGGTGAAATACCTTGGTATGCACCTCGACCGACGCCTCACATGGAAAATCCACATTGACTCTAAACTGACACAAATAAAACTTAAGTTAACCCAGATACATTGGCTGATTGGTAGAAATTCTACCCTCAGTCTAGATTGTAAACTTTTATTATACAAGTCGCTTTTGAAACCCATTTGGTGTTACGGAATTCAGCTATGGGGCACTGCTTCAGCTTCCAATATAGACAGAATCCAACGAATGCAAAGCAAAACTTTAAGGTTAATAGCATCGGCTCCATGGTACATGAAAAATTAAATTCACATCGTGATCTAAATATGCCACTTGTGACTGCAGAAATTGCAAAATATGCAGGCAAATATTTAACAAAACTCGAGTCCCACCCTAATCCCCTTGCTCGTAACATCTTGAACTTTACTGGACACATCCGCTTAAAAAAGAGGGATACTACGGCATTAATACGCAACACTGCAGATGAAATTCTTTGAAAATATTTTTTGTGCTTAACATGACATTTATGTATTATTAATTATTATCACTAAGTTTATGTCTGACACTGGTTGAGCCTAATAATTATATATATATATATATTTAAGATTTGAATACTTATTGTTAGTTCAATTTTTGAAGATACAATAAATAAATTTTAGCAGAAAAAAATAAAAAAAAAAGAATTACAAGTTTTTAAATATATGTATGTACAGAATTCTTTCTTTTAACCTTTTAAGACTCAATTAACAAATTTGTTTCACAATACATAAATAAAATATTTTATACTTTTTATTCCCACAACAGTTAAAAAAAACACTTAGTTTAATTTTCTTCAAATTTCACTTGTCAAACGTGATATTTAAAGTTGGCAATTCGATATTTTAGGTTGGCAACTTTATGACAAACTCAACTAAAAACAGTTGTGTATCGCAATAACTAAAATGAATTTGGTTGTGCATAAGTTGGGTTGACTCTCACACAACCAAACTGAGTTGAGTGGTGAACCGCAATAGGGGCATTGAATAACAAAAATTTTTATTTGCTTAAATTTTTTGCACAACACAAAATTAACATCAAAATGTAAACATTAACCCTTTCAGCCCCACTGTTGCCTACAGGCAACATTGTACACTTGCACTCATAGCTACCGAAAATCTTATTTTATTTTATAACGGTTCTTTGCGGTTAGCAACTACACATCTCGTTAGTGTGTATGCAAAGTTTCATGCTATAAGCTTTAATAGTATTCATTTGCGAACGGTCGTTTAAACCGTATACATGCTGTGAAAATAATTTGCAAAAAGCTTGTTTGAAAAAAAGTTAAAAAAAATAATATTAAAAGCAAAATTTTTAGTGTAAAAAGTGAAACTTATCATTAAAACAGGTGAGTAAATAATATAAAAACATAAAAGTGAAAAACAAAGTACAAGCCTTGTCCTCAGAATATTTTTGTTTGCAATGTTGCCTGTGGGCAACATTGGTCCATTGTATTCAGATTTTATATAAGAATATTTTGCTTTATAGAAATGAGTGCAAGAGGTTTGACAAAGCTAGAAATAGAAAACATTATTAATTTTAACTGGGATGAATCTGCCGATGAAAGTGAAGATGATGATATTGAAAAAGATGAGTTTTTGGAGAATGTAATTGAGGAAAGAATGCAAAGCCTAAAGGAACAGGAGTTAGAAGTAGATTTGAATAAGAAAATCGTACAGGATGAAAATGAGGATGATATTGATATGAGAGAAGAAAATCCGGATGTCTTGCAAGAAACTTTAGAAAAAGTGGATTTGACAAAGTTAAGATGGAGAAGTAACATAATAAGTGCTTTCGATACTACATGGAAAAACAAAGTTTCATGCTATGAAACGAAAGAGCCACAAGAATATTTCAACCACTTTTTTGATGAAGAAATTGTTCAAAATATCTGTACGGAAACAAATAAGTACGCAATGCAAAAAGATGGCTTTGAGCTAAAATGTGAGGTATATGAAATAAAAAGATTTATCGGTGTTTTGCTATACTTGGGTGTTGTAAACCTACCGCACATGAAAATGGCATGGTCGGAAAACTACAAGCTGGAAGCTGTGGCAAAAGCATTTTCCAGAAATCGGTTTGAAAAAATTAAACAGTACTTTCATATCAACGATAATAACGCCCAAGCGGAAAAAGGACATGAAAATTATGATAAACCACATAAAGTTCGTCCTTTACTGGCGAAACTAAAAGACAAATTTAACCAAATATCACAGGATGAATATCAGAGCGTCGATGAGCAAATTATTGCTTATAAAGGTAATTTTTTATATTATAAAATCCAACAAATAGGCATAGTAATTATAAATTTAACAGGTCATAATAGTATGAAGCAGTACCTTCCCAAAAAGCCCCACAAGTGGGGATTTAAAATGTTTACCAGGGCTGGGGTTTCTGGAATCATATATGATTTTGCTATGTATGTTGGAGATGGAACATGCCCATCTTATGGCCTAGGAATATCCTCAGATATTGTAGTGTATTTGTCGAAAAACATTCCGCAGCACCAAAATTATAAACTGTTTTTTGACAATTGGTTCACCTCTATTAGCCTTTTAGTTGCACTGAAAGAAAGAGGTATTTTAGCTGTTGGAACACTAAGAGCGAACAGGATAAAAAATTGTGACCTGAAGTCTGAAAAGCAGCTTCAACAAAATGGACGAGGATCAAGCGATATTAAATTTGAAAGCGAATACAATCTAATTGTTTGTCGCTGGTTCGACAACAAGATTGTTCAGCTAGCTTCAAATTATATTGGCGAAAGTCCGGTAAGCGCATGCAATCGATGGTGCCAAAAAAATAAAACTTATGTAACTATTCCCCGTCCGGCAATAGTCGAATGCTATAACAAACACATGGGGGGAGTCGACCTCGCTGATATGTTGCTGGAACTATATAAAATCAACCACCGTTCAAATAAATGGTATACTCGAATTGTCTATTGGTGTATTAATACATCAGTGGTCAACAGTTGGCTTTTATATAGAAGGGACTTAAAATTTACGAGCGGAGAGAAGAAACACGTGTCTCTTCTCAACTTTCAACTAAGTATTGCCAATGAGCTAATGAATGCAACAAATGAAAAGTACGTTCCACGCAAAAGAGGTCGTCCATCCTCATTACAAATCGATATCCCCAACGACTCGCCTTCATCATCAGGACAACCATCCCCAGCTCTGTCATCGCCAGGTGTTTCATCTCCAGCAACTCCACCACTCTCTCGAAAGAGAAATTATATAGCTGAACCAGTGAAAAACATAAGGTATGATAAAACAAACCATTGGGTGCAATGGGGATCAAAAGGACGATGCAGGATGTGTTAAACAGGGTTCCCACGGTCAAAGTGCAGCAAATGTAAAGTATATTTATGTTGTAATACACAAAAGAATTGTTTTCTGGAATACCACATTTAAAATAAAAGAAAGAAATTAAATATAAATTCAACTAAAATGTGTTCAAAGTTAAACCATAACCGCCCAATGTTGCCTGTAGGCAACATCCTATATATCTCTAACCAGGATAGGTAGGACTTTAAAATTTTTCCTATACCATATATAATCGTATATAAACTAAAATATAGTAAAAAAAAATTTTTTGCCCGCCCCAAAAAAATTTGGGGCTGAAAGGGTTAACTAACAACTACTCAAGAGAGAGATAGCTATATGAAATCGAATAGATTATCTATCCCTTATCCACGACAACTTGAATCTCCTGTTTCGCTTTCTGAAGCAAGTTTATGAGTCATGCTGTTTACACGACTCATCTACCTGCTTCGATTTTATAATTTTTTTCTTTCCATTGTTTTTTAACTTTTATAAAATTTAAATAAATTAACTTTTCACTGAATTCAAATTTATTATTACGACTAGGAAACACACACAAAAAACAATTCTATTTTTTTACTTTTCACTTTTAAACTTGCTTTGTTTACAAAAATAATTAATTTTGACAACTAGTGCAGATAAACTTACGATAAAAATTTGAGAAGAGAGGATTTTTTTCTTGATTCGCAAGTAGATTCAATGGGCCGTGTGAATAAAAGGGTAGCTATAGCTTATGCTGGTAATTTTGTAGTTTTAACTAGTATTGAGGTGAATAAAAAATTCAGCTAAAGCTAGTACTTTATGTAAACTAGTAAAAGCTAGTTTTTCCAGCGTTGACTTAAAAAAGGTGTGAATAAAAACCAGCGATTGCTTAATATTACTAGTTTATGCTTTGATTTTTATAAGCATCTGGTTGAGGTGCTTGAATGTGTTTTTCTGCTTTATATTAAAAAAGTGTTGTTTTCATTTAAATATAAATATGCCTGCTTTTATGCATGTTCGCATGAGAACACATTCTCATCCATCCGACTATTTCAATTTATACAGATTTCGGGAAGAAAATGTTAAATGGTTAGCGGAAAACTTTTTGGAGGAAAGTCATGAAAGGAGAGGAGCAGCACTGTCGCAAACTAAGAGGATGGAAATTTTTCTCCGTTTTCTAAGCGATCCAGGTTTTTAAACGAGAGTTGGCAAAGAAGAAGGCATACACCGCACAACAGTTTGCAAAACAGTAAAACTCGTTTTAAAGAAGGTTATGAATAGAGCTCATCTGTGGATTAAATTTCCGGTGAAGAACGAAGAAATTAAACTAGCTCAAGAACAGTGGGCACTGCGATATGACTTTCATTGAGATATACGTTAGGATACGTTGGTTATATTTTAAAACTTTTAAATAACAAATGACATTATACGACGTTGCCACCATGGTTTTTTTAATTTACCGCGTAAATACCATTTGTGGGTATTTATTTGGGTATTTATGAAATAGATTTAAATTTAGCATTAATTAAGCGAGGACTGAATGCATATTCAATCAATTTTCATTCTGAAATCAGTTGAAAATAGCATATTTATTTTGCAGTTTTTGCAAATAATTCCATCTTTTAAAAAATTGGCGCAGAAAATATCACAATTTTGATGAAATTAAAAATTAAAATTAATTTAAAAAAAAAAAAAAAATATATATATATATATATATATATATATATATATATATATATATATATATATATATATATATATATACATTCATATGTATTTTCCTTCGCATACAAGCAGAGCCCTTCACCACTTGCTAAGATTTTTCTGACTCAGAGTACAATTACCCTTTTCCACTATCAGCATTTTAAGTGTTTTTGAATACTTTATTCCATTTTTTATAAAAACTTAGATGCCTCTCACCAACGAACTAAAAATACTAAATACTTGAAACTGCGATAGTCGAATGGCCCACGAAATTTTTAAATTAACCTAATTTGTCGAGCATAGCCCGTATGTGCAATCATGTTCCACAAAAGTAAACGTAAATTAACTTTATTTTTCAAACTCTATTTTTAGTTTCCTGCGGAAGTATAAGATTGCTGAGCAGCATTGGTTTCTTTAATTTTTAAATGTAACAGTAAAACGAAGCTTTTCCAGATATTAAAATATAAAACAATTTAAAAGAAAACATCATTTACTTTAACTTTTCTGGAGCTTGCCTAATTATATATAGAATAAAATGAATTATTTAATGTTGAAGTAAATTTGCAATTCATACTTTTAAATTCCGGAAACATTATGCCGGGATTTAAAAGCAAAAAGAGTGGTAGCTCTTAAATAATTTTTGCCAGCTGTTAAATTTTCCAGCTTATGCTATCGTTTTTCAGCACTAGCTATGTAGCACTAGCAAAGATTTATTCACACTTTTTCTAATTTTAACTACTAGATTTAGCTAGCACTGAAAAGATAAAGCTAGTGCTACTACTTAGCACTTTGTAGCATAAGCTACATTTTTATTCACTCTACCCAATATGAATCTACCTGCTTCGCTCTCAAAATTTTGTATGGCGAAGTAAGTTGATTCACTCATGATTGGGGTGTGAAGCAAGAATAAAGAGCGAAGCAGGTGACGTTGAAACCTGCTATTAAGGTGAATTCACCCGTTCGTTCTGTACGTTCCGAACGATTTTTTTTATATGTAGTTTGACGTCTCTATTTTTGAGAGAGTGAGAGAAAGAGAGTAAATTTAATGCGGAACAATTTTAGCTTGAATTGGTTTAATTTTAATTATCGTCCCGAACACACAATACACAGAATACTCAACTTTGACGTATAAAAAGGGTCCGAATCATATTTTGCATAAACTTTGTATAAATCATAAAGTTTATGTGAAGAGATATCCATATAAAAACAACTAGATTAGCTATCCCTTTCACACAAATTTTATGCACGTATTTAAAGTTGTCTGGTCTATTTAGTTTATGGTCCAGAAGGAATTGAACTGTGCTGCCAGATATATACATTTTCTATGCAAAATTTAAATGAGCTGCCACATCATACTATATGTACATATTTATGTATAATAATATACAAGTATATTTGCAAATTTTTTATATGTTGTAATGATTTTGGAAAAAGGCAAAATGTAAAGATTTAATAAAAAAACTCTGCTTTCAGTATTTGCTAAGCTCTGCAGCCGCTTTTCTTCAGCACCCAACAGTGCCGATTTCAAATGAGAAATTTAAAGAAGCCAATTCAGCTGTTCAATAAATTCTGATTTTATTTTACAAAACTTCCAACTTATATACTAATTTATTCCTTGGTCAGCACTAATGTAGCACAACAACAAATCAATTTACAATTTTTGACAAATTCTTCTTTTTTTTCTTTAGGAAAATAATTTATTAAAAAGTTTCAATACAAAAATCATATTACAACCTTCCCAATGCCAATAGTCCACTACAAAAAGTTTAATGCCCATTTGTGCTGACCAAACACAAAAACAAATTTACAATTTTAGCTGTTAGGCTTTAACAATGAAATTCTTAAAATTACTTATCGTAAGCAAAAATGAATTAAATTTCAAGTTCAATGTCTTGACGCAAATAAAAATGCTTATAGTGCTACAGTGCCTTAACTTAGTATAGATGCACTACACCCTCACCCTTTTAGGTTTGGGTATTATTAAAAATTAAACAGAATTTAGAAAAAGAAATCTTATAATTAAGGCTTATGTATCTATAATTATACATGTACGTATAAGTGTGATATACTATATATACATATATTTTCGTTGCTTTTAAATTGTATTTCATATTTAAATTGAAATTGGTATGTTCTTCATTATTTCTTATCTATATTGTTTTTGTTAATTCAAATACTTTTTTAGTAAATTCTTATGTACTAGTTTTGTTTTAGACTTATTAATTTCTAAAAGTACATTTAAATCTTCTAAATCCAATACTTTGTATGGGCCTTTGTATGGAGGTTCATACTTTTTTCTATTTAAGACTTTAACTAAAACTTAATCTCCTATTCTAAGATCTATTTTATTTTGCTTCTTTTCAGATTCTCTACCTCTTTTTCTTTTTACTTTGAGAATTATTTCTCTTGCTCTTTGCAATGAGTGATGAAGTCTAATCTTTAGTTCAGTTAAGTAGTTGTCAATATTATAAATCTTTCTGGCATCGTCTAAAATGTCGTTTGGTAGTCTAGGAAGTCTACCAAAAATTAGTTCAAATGGTGAATAGTCTGTATCGACATTCGGTGTCGTATTGAAAGCAAAAGTATAATATGGTATCCACTCATGCCAATTATTGTCATTCACAAAATTCAGAAAATATTCATTCAAAACGCGATGATTTCGTTCTATTGTGCCCAAAGTTTCATGATGGTAGGGTGTTGAGAAATTTTGTTTTATTTTTAATAATACACAAATCTCTCTCATTAATTCATTGGTAAATTCGGTTCCTTTATCTGTTTTTAGAATGTTAAATAAACCGTATTTTAAGACTATATGTTCTATTAATGATTTTGCGACTGTTTTGGCATCTTTTGATTCAATCGGACAAGCAACAACATATTTTGTCAGTTCACACTGCATAGTAAGTATGTATCTAAATTGTCCAGATGGTCTTAATGGTCCAACTGTGTCCACAACAATAGTATCAAAACCATGTGATGGTGTATCTGTTACAGTAAAGGATTCTTTTGTATTCTTTATTTGTTTATGCCTTTGGCATGAATCACATGTTGTTATGTATTTCTTTACCATTTTGTTCATATTTTTCCATATATATCTTTGTTTTAATTTGGAAAGTGTTTTCCTAATTCCAAAGTGTCCTCCATGTGGTGAGTCATGAAATTCTTCTATCAATCTATATTGTGTTATATTGTCTTTTATTTCTCTTGGCATTCTGTATATAATTATTTCTATATCGTTTTTCTTTATATTGTTATATTTTTCTTTCAACTCTTCGGCCGTTATATATTTAAATATTTCATCATTATCATATAGTACGTACTTTTTAAATTTCAATTTCTTTAATCTCAATAAAAGTTTCTCCAAAAATGTTCCTGAAAACATAGGATTTTCGCTTTTATTGCATATTATGCGCGTTATTTTATCATTTTTCTCTTTCAATTCTTTTTTCAAATCTTGCTGCAGCTTATTATCATATATAAATTCAATCTTTTGGGTACCCTTAATATTATTTATTGACGTACATTCCCACATTTGGAGGTGATCAGTCTCCTTTTGAGATATGCAGTCTTTTATAATATTTTCTTTTTTATGAACGTTCTTTTTATCATCATATATATCTTTCTTTTCATAATTGCTCTTATTTTTCATACTTCGTGTTATTGCCAAGGTTTTCTTTTCTTTTTCATCAATATAGATTGGAATCATGTCTCTTAATATTTTTGAATCTATGTTTATGCGTGATAGAGCGTCTGCATTTGTATTATTCGCTCCTTTTTTATATTTTATATCAAAGTCATAATCCGATAGTTCTAGTCTAATTCTGGTTAATTTTGAAGACGGGTTTTTAAGAGCAAATAAAGCAATAAGAGGTCTATGGTCTGTGACTACGGTAAATTTTCTACCATATAGATATGGTCTAAAAAATTGTATTCCCCAATGAATACCTAATAACTCTTTTTCAATTACTGATTTATTCTTTTCATGTTTGTTTAGGGTTCTGCTTGCATAAGATATGGGTAGATCGTTACCGATTTCACCCTGTGATAGGACTGCTCCTAGCGCTACATCTGAAGCGTCTGTGGTTAGAATGAATGGTTCGTCAAAGTTCGGATATCGTAGTATAGGCGGGTTTTTTAATTTGTCTCTTAGAGTCTCAAATGCTATTTGGCAATTTTCTGTCCAATTAAAAGTTCCTTTTTTTTAATAAATTATTAAGGCAAGTTGCCGTTTTGGCGAAGTTTGGAAATGTTTAGTATCTAATTAATTCATTCAAATATACATACGTATTTATTTTACTTGAAAAATTCACAATTAATTTTTAGAAAATGCATAAATTCAAAAATCTTAGAAGTTTAAAAAAAACGAATAAATTACATTGTGTATATACTTATGTATGCCCTGCATTGTTGCATTGATTGCATTATTTAAAATTTTTATAAAAGTATGAATCTGTTGGCGATTTTCATTAAAAAAAATGTGAAAAATATTAAAATGTAAAAAAAAATTATTCTATTAATCGAATATCAATCTCTATTTTTGAGAAGAAAACTTTTCTTATTTATATGCATGAAAATTTCAAATTAAAAAAATTTCTCTAATCTTTAATCTGATGGTCAACAATAATACGGTACTAATTATTAGAAAACTGCGGATAGGCTTGTGGTAAATTGAATAATAAATTCTTTATAACTAAAATTTGAATGACATTAATGCTTTTACGGAATGTAGTTTGGTTTTTGTTGCACATTATTGATTTTTTTGCTGGGGTATAGCATTATTTATTGGCTGCTGTTGTTGGGGAATATTATTAGTTCCTACCGGTATATTTTCATTCCGAGATGGTACAGTGTTTGAAACTGATTGTTTCTGAGCTGTAGAATCATTTGCAACACGTTGTTGTAGTGGAGGTAAATTATTAACTGTGGGTTGATGTTGTTGCTGTGGTGGCAAGGATGGATATTGTTGAACTGTTTGGTAAGCAGCATTTGGATCATGCACATAATAACCCTGCGGCATATCTGGGTGAGGTGAAAACAATCCCTGTTCAATCTTTCGCTGGATTTCTTCATTTTTTATCCTTTCAAATTCCAAATATTCCTCGTGCGTATATTGCGGTTTTTCATCTATGGTGTGCCATTCTGGATCAGTATTGTGTTCTTCTCTCTTTGTTTGTTCCACAAATTCTTGCAAACTAATTAGTTTGTCTCCATTGGTATCGGCTTGTTGAAATACAGGTTCACGCATACGCTCCATTTCTTCAGCCCGTTCAGGCATATCGTCTTCTGGTAACTCAGACTGGTAAACCTTGTCTAGTTCTTTTAACGAACAAAGCTTCTTTTGAACGCGCAGGATAAAATTTTTATCTTGTTTATTTACAGTACTCCTTTTAGTTTAGCAGGATCGAAAATTTTTTTTTCAGGATCTCCCAAATTTTAGTTTGGCAGGATCTCCCAAATTTTAGTTTCGCAGGATCGCCATGTAATGATTGTGGAAAAAGGCAAAATGTAAAGATTTAATAAAAAAAACTCTTCTTTCAGTATTTGCTAAGCTCTGCAGCCGCTTTTCTTCAGCACCCAACAGTGCCGATTTCAAATGAGAAATTTAAAGAAGCCAATTCAGCTGTTCAATAAATTCTGATTTTATTTTACAAAACTTCCAACTTATATACTAATTTATTCCTTGGTCAGCACTAATGTAGCACAACAACAAATCAATAGGGAATTTGGCGTTCTCACGGGAATTTACAATTTTTGACAAATTCTTCTTTTTTTTCTTTAGGAAAATAGTTTATTAAAAAGTTTCAATACAAAAATCATATTACAACCTTCCCAATGCCAATAGTCCACTACAAAAAGTTTAATGCCCATTTGTGCTGACCAAACACAAAAACAAATTTACAATTTTAGCTGTTAGGCTTTAACAATGAAATTCTTAAAATTACTTATCGTAAGCAAAAATGAATTAAATTTCAAGTTCAATGTCTTGACGCAAATAAAAATGCTTATAGTGCTACAGTGCCTTAACTTAGTATAGATGCACTACAATGTATTTAACAAAAAAGCTATTAGAACATGCACTCGACTTTTATTAATTTGTATATTTTATATTTTATTAAAATTTTGTTTAATTTAGAACACAGCAAATTGCAATCATCTGAAACTGTGCTGCCGGCATGTAAAAGTAACACACAACATTATAGAGTTGTTGCATATGGTAACTTTGTTTCTACAGAATATTTGTTCGACGCGGGTGAATATTCTGTGAGCAAACAATCAGTAAACTAAATTTGTCTGCTAACGACCAAGTGTTAACGTCAAAAAAGTTGACATGTCTAATTTAGCCAATGGTTTACATAAACAACGGGGAAAGTTTAATAGAAAATAATTAGTATAAAGTTTGTCTTCTTCACAGGGATCATATTTTTAGGAAACCGAAAAAGTTTGTCAGTGATGCCCAGTTGTTTTTATCACTTGCGTAAGAACAATTGTTTGGAGATGTGTGAATCAGTGATGTCAAATAAGGAACTTTTCATATTGTGGGGATTTTTTTGAAAAATTTCAAGTGTAATAGTATGTTTCCATATACGTGATTTCGGCCAAATTACATGATTTGCCCAAATTACGTAATTTGGTACATGATTTCGCATACAAATTTCATGTGACGAAATTACCTCAAATGAGATGATTTCAGCCAAATTATGTCGAACATTGTCTGTGCAACACTGCGCGGCTGCTTTTATTCCAAATGCAACACTGGGGCATCCATTATTAGTGACATACAAATCCGAAAAAATGACATTTAAGTACGAATAAAAATTACATTCATTTTAGTTGTTGATAGTTAATAGAGTGAAATTTTACAAAATTATATTAAAAAAGCAATTAATAAATAATTCCAAACATATTTCCATTAATAAGGTGTTAAATATATTTTCATTAATAGAGATATTATAAAAACAGAGTAATCTCAAGCCTATCTGTGTTTGATATGCGTAAAACAATAGACTGTGAAAAATTGCAACAAATTGAATTGTGAAAATTTAATTAATTAATTCCAATTCAAAAATATTCGTATTGTTTGCTAGTTCGCGTTACAAATTATAATAGGCCATAAGTGGTGGACGTGCAGTGGAGTTCTGCTAGATCGACATATGCAGCTAATACTCAATGACTGGCTAAAAGATAACGAAATATTTAAGTCAAGGTAAGACAAATAGAAAAATAATAACTCAAAAACTAATCCCTCTACAGTATCAATAATATCCTTTTAGCATCAGAAATACTAAGATCTTGAATATTTTCAACACTGATGTACATATAATCATCGCTCACTTCTGTCGTTAGTATACAAATAAGTAAGTTGACGCAAACAGTGATTAGATGCTCATCTTTTGGACTGTTTACTGATTCAGATGATTCAGTTAAGAAAGGTAAGTAAATGTTTTAGGGAAAATATTCAACAATATAACTGATTATCAATTTTATTTCATCCTTAATTTAGACCTGTAAGTTCTACAATCTTCACTTTGTGCCTTGGGTAAAACCATTAGTGCTTCAAGTCAATGTCTGATCAATTTCACTCTATCATCTGTTTTAAATGGCAATTCATTACATTTATTTGGAATAATTGTATAATACAAAATGTTTGTGTATCTGGAGTTATTATTTCTATAAATTTATATGTATAATGTAGTACATTAAAAATTATATTATACTATTGTCAAATTTACATATTCGTACACAAAAGTTTTACAAATTTCAACTTTTCTAATATTTTTGTAAAGAGAAAAAAATTTTTTAAAATTATATAAATAATGAATAATTTTACATTTAAGATTTGAAAACTTATTAATTATTAATATTTCAGATTCAATAAATAATATATAATAATAAACGAAAAAAATAAGCTTATTCTACACGGTCAGGTTTCTAACATTTGGTAGGTAGCAGATTCCACGTGTTCCCAAAATCTCGAAGGCCGATCCTTTAAATAAATATAGCACTAAAAAAAATTAGCAAAAATACATGCTAAAGCTCACCAATTTTCAAAGCTTTGGAGATTTTTTTATAGTATTTGCAATAAGAATTAACAAATACTTTTGTAAGCGATTCCTCCTCCTTCTTTGCAGACATATTTGGTGTTGACGTTGACACAAAATTGTAGCACTTGAAAAGTAGTCACATACTTTTTCTACTAAGTCATTTTTGTTTTGAATATAATTTAATAAAAACTCAATGTTATTTTCCATTTTTATAGATTTTTTTCTACTTCAAATTACTATTAAACAAAAGTTGTGTTTTTTATGTTAAAAATAAATAAACAACACAAACGTCAAATTGATGTCGAAAATTCGAACATGAAATCACTTAAAACATAATGGAAACACTTTGAAGTAATTTCGTCAAATCAACTTGATTTGCTCATAGTGGAAACGTACTATAAGGAAAAGAGGACAAAAATGTAGGGAATTTTTTATATATGTTATTCTTAAATTTCTTATGTTCAAATGTGTAAATATTTACAGGTTTAACTGCAAAATAAAATATTTTATGTTGCACAATATTTTTCCAACAGAATCTCTATTATAAATCCTAATAATCTTGCACCATCATTCGAGTTCGCCTTGCTGTATATTATACATATGTGTATACCATATACGTGTGTGTGTATTACACAGCATGACGTGCATATATAAAGACCACAGACTATAATAAAGACATAATGAAACGCCCTGCTGTTTTTTTTTGATTGTTGTAATGATCCGGCCACCTAGTGTACATATTTATTTGCATGGTATACATACATACCTATGCTTTCTTTCATAAGATCTAATTTAATATTCGTAAAAGTGCTAAAGAAAGACGCTAGAAGTTGATAATATAAAACACATTATTTATATACAAATTGATTTAAAAATTAGGCACATAAGTACATATACATATAGTTACATATAAGTTATCTCAAAGTGTACGCCTTTTTTCTCCAAAAGGATGTGCTGTTGCATGCGTATACTTACGTACATATGTATGTAAGTATACAAATTAATGTAACAGAAAAAATTCATCTTAATAAATTTCTTACCTAGGAGTATATGCCTAACAGCGGTAATTGCAAATTATTACAAGAATGTACGTATTTACTTTTTGTCATATGTTGTTTTGTTAATAAACACTTTAACTACTTTTGTACCTGTTCCAATAAATACATAAACATGCCGAAATATTTGTGTTTTATTTGCTATTAATAAACAAATTTTAGCGTAGGGAAAAACGTACGAAAAAATTGGTTTGCTTGTAGGAAAAAAAGGGAATTTTTCAAGTACGTGTAGGGAATTCATAAATTATATTCTGGCATCACTGGTGGAATTGTGAGTCTACGTTCAGACGCATCATGTCTCTTTGACATGATTGCTATTTTATTTGCTGGATCGACGAGGGGAAAAAAAACGAGTCAGTATGTTTTGCTTTCTCATTCGTAATGTCAAAAATGCTCAAACAACGTTTTTTATGTACACATACATAAAAACAACTCGTCAACAAGACATGACTTGTGTGAACGCCAAATAAAGTTCAAAGAAGAAAATTAAGAATCACGTCAATAGGACATGATGCGTCTGAACGTAGTCTGAGCAAAGTTTCAGTAAACATACCTTGTCTCACAACAAAGTTGTCGGGCATGGCTGCCAGATTTGACGATTTATCGTCATTTTGACGATTTTTATTTCAAAATTGGATAATTGACGATTTGACGATTTTTTTAATAAATTTGACGATTTTAGTCCTTTGAACAGTGGCAGCTTTAAAGCATTTCTTTATGTTAATAAAGTGTTTATCATTTGATATTTTGTGGGCATTTACTACCATATTGCTTCAAAAAAGATCAACCATACAAAAGTAAAGAAAAAAGGCAAGGGAAAAAGTTCACGGTCGTTTTTCTTTTGCGGGTATACATAAATGTATGTATGTGAGAATGACTCGGTTGAATGTATCCTTTATCCAAAGACTATTTAAAAATAAATAATTCTAATTGTGGTAAAATTGTAATTGAACCTGACAATAAAAATGTTAAGTTCAGATATTTATTTGTAACGCTTTTAAGTATATCATACATTTTTATTTTTGTACATATGTTTGTATCTATACCATACAATTAAATATTTGTGGATATGTAGGATTGACATGTTAAGTTTTTTTTTATTGCTTTTTAATAAAAATTAAAATGTATAAAAATATTTAATAGCCTTTTGCAGACTTATCGTGTTCGTTCATTCGTACAGTTACATACATTTAAAACAAGAACAAAATTTTGAGTTTTGATTTCAATGCTATTATGCGAACGAAAGAAAACGTTCTTAAATCAGAAAAAGGCAATAAGTATGATTGATTTATCTTTTTTGCCCTATTGCTTTTTTAATAATAATAAAAAAGCGTTTAAAAGTTTTTTGACGATTTTCAAATACAAAAAAGACGATTTTTTTATTTTTTCTCAGCAAATTGACGATTTTTCCACAAATTTTTCTGGCAGCCCTGTTGTCGGGTCATATGATTCGGACCCTTTTTAAACGTCAAAGTTGGGTATTCTGTGTATATTCTGTGGTTTATGTTTAGAACGAATGCCTGGATACATCTTGTGGTTATAGCTTTAAGAAAAAAAAAAAAAAAAAAAAAGGCGGTAAAAATCTGCCGATAGGTTTCGTATATTTAGCAAGGATATTAAAAATTTTAATTTAAAATGCTTTACGATTTCGGTAATGTTGCGGTATTTGTGACGTTATGCGTTGGAGTGGCTATTCGTGCGATCGTTTCTTTAAGTTCGTACTCGGGAGACTCAGCGCCTCCATTATTTGGTGATTACGAAGCTCAGAGGCATTGGCAAGAGATAACTTTCAATCTTCCTGCTTATGAATGGTATTCAAACACAACAGACAATGATTTGCTGTACTGGGGAATCGATTATCCTCCCTTGACTGCGTATCACAGCTTCGGTCTTGGCATAATTGCAAATCGGTTAAATTCTTGTTACGTTGCATTGTTTTTTTCCCGTGGCCTTGAATCCGATGATCATAAAAGTTTTATGCGTCTTACGGTTTTAGCTGCAGACATATTTATTTACATTCCGGCTGCTGCGTTGACAATGTTTTCATTATACTTAACTACATCGAATTATATGTTGCCCTCTCTAATGCTATTGATATTTTATCCTTGTCAAATATTAATAGACAATGGACATTTTCAATACAACAATATATCGATTGGATTATTCCTTTTTGCTGTGGCAAATATCTTACAAAACCGGCATAATTGGGCCAGCTTTACTTTCAGTTTGGCGATAAATTATAAACAAATGGAATTGTACCATGCACTACCTATTTTTGTTTATCTACTCAAGTCATCAATTTCCAAACCAACGTAAGTAAATAAATATATAAAGTGGTCAAGAATTTTATTCATAGGCTATTTCTCTACGGACCAAGATCTGATATATATATATATATATATATATATATATATATATATATATATATATATATATATATATATATATATATATATATATATATACCTATGTATATATATATATATATATATATATATATATATATATATATATATATACATATATATACATATATATATATATATATATATATATATATATATATATATATATATATATATATATATATGTATATACATATATATATATATATATATATATATATATATATATATATATATATATATATATATATATATATATATGTATATATCTGTGTCGTTTTCTCATAACATCTTAAGTCTAAAAATCGTATTAAAAGATATTAACGATTTAATGTAAAATTTATTGTGCTGGAGTTTTATAAAATATTTTTAACCCATTAAAAAGATTCAAAATTTTTTAAAGCAAAGTAGACTGATTTTTAAAAATTTTTTGTTTGGAAGTATGTTTTCTTCGATGTTTTGTACTTAAGATGTTTTGTAAAAAGAAATTTAAAAAAATAGATACACTAATTAAACTTAAGATTTTGTTGCGAGAGATATTAGAGTACAAAAATTAATAAATTTTTATTTTTTTATTTAAAAAAAAGCTAGTTAAATTAAAAATATCCAGTTTGCAGTTCAGTGTTTAAAACAATAAAAACTTAATAATATGTATTATTTAAACAATGATATTACAGTTTTCCAGTTAAGTTCGGGGAAACTTGGTTTCAAAATAAATAAATAACTATTCGTTATTTTCATCAAATTCGGTTAAATCTGGATGATAATCTAACATATCTTCTGATGTTAAATTTATATAAAAGTCTCTATAAATTTCATCCACTAACGGCAACATATCTATGAGATCATTTTTCTTTTTTTTGTTAATTTTTATTGGTGAGTCGTAGCAATTTTTTTTAAATCTTTTATTTTAACACAATTGATCCCTCGCTTTATTATATTTAAAAATTTGAAAGGATCAGCATCGCTTAAAGATGTTTTAAAATATATTTTACCATATTCCTTTGTAAATCTGAACCATTTAATGTCATTCCAACTAAATTTATCACCGTTATCATCAACTTTTCGCCAAGTAAATAAATTCTTCGAAGCATGTGCAAAATCTAATATATTCGGTTGATCTATTTCATTAACCAAAAATTTTTTCTTTACGCCGACTGTTCTTATGAATTGGTACCAATCACGGGGATGATGAATTTTTATTGAAGATTTGTTTTTCTTTGAATTTATGATCTATAATGTTCACATTGTTTTCTAATTGTATGAAAATCGAAAGCATAGTTGCAACGAACGAATTTTTGTTTTGACCGGGACAGCAATCACTGTAGAAAACAACATGATTTACATTGGTATTTAGTTGCAATAAGTGAGTGAATACTCATGAAGCTATTTCGTTTCCACCTCTTTTGGCTATTGCTTCATGCCACATGTAGCATATTGGTTGATTTGTTGAACAGTCGTGTATAGTAAGATTAAAAGTCCACAAAGGCCTTTTGTAAATTTTTTTTTTTCCCACTAATTTTATTTTTGTATCTTCAGAACTGAACTAACAAAAAGTGTTCAAATCTTAAATATAGATAGAATAATTAGGCCCAACCAGTGTCGGACATAAACTTAGTGATAATAATTAAAATGACAGTGAAGTTCTCAATAGAGGTGTAGGAAGGCACTGCTGAAGATCAAAACAAAACACTTTAAGTTCGTTATCGTTTAAAGCTTTTTCCTTATCATATTTTTTAGAATCATAAGCTTGTTGTGCTAGATTGAAATGTTCAGTTTGCTCTAATTGGAGAGATTCAAGTTCTTCAGGCTTAGCAACCTGTATTTTACATTGAAGCAAATCGCATTTATGGCAAGTGTCAACTTTAGGTTTTTTAAACTTTAAATTGAGTGCTTGAAACAATTGAGCTAATTTCGAAAGCGATACGGAATGGTCGTATTTATCTCCATAGAGGCGATGCATTTCAGCTACAGACAAATCACTCGGTAGATAATGCTTAGAGGTATCACGCCGAGTATAATGCGACTCATATGAAGGAAAGCTTTTTATGAAATCTAAAATTTGCGTTTCTTTTGCAATAGAAAGTTTTCTAGAGCACGCATGCTTTCCGCGCAAATCTCCATTGACACTACATCCATCGAGTTTTGCCTTCGCAACAGTTTTTATGAATTGTTCTGTCTCGGATAACGTGAATCTAAAGCACTTTTGGCAAAATGAGATTCTTTTACTACCAACCTCTAAGAAATAATAGTATGAATGCGCTCTGCTTCGAGGATTTCTTTCGTGTTTAACTCTTTTTACAGTGTTCGTTTCTTTAATTTCAATTAAGCCAATAATATATGCCTTACGTAAGTTATAGGATCCTTGTCCCCAATACTGCTTATGTATGACTTGCTGTTCCTGGTATGTTATTCTATCAGCGCATCTTTTTCTGCATGATTCCAGTGGGCGCACAACACGAGCAGGAATAAATTTTCCAGTTGTTGAATTATAACTTTCCCCAAGGTTTCTTAATTTTTTACGCAACTTGTGTGTTTTTTTAGTACCACTTCATTTGCAACACATATCGAGTTGTCCTAAATATTAATTTATATTATGTATTACAAGCAAATAAATGATTTCAATACAACACTTACAACTTCGTTTTCTGAATCTAAGCTAGGCGCAGTAGCATTAATTATATTAAAATTAGGATCAACAATAGAATCATCACTAGAAAAATCAACATTACTGACATTGTTAATGTCTAATATGCTAAATATATTTTCACTTTCCATTTTTATAAGCAAATAATCTTAACAACTCAAGAACCTTTCAGCAACTGTACACCTTATGTAGAAAATTAAACGAAATAAACACGAGTTACATTCCGTTACACTATTATTTCTCTCTCACTCATTTTTCACATTGCATTATTAAGCTCTCCTTTAGTCTTAAGTTAACTTTGTAAATTTAGTCTTTAGATTCCTTTTCAATAAACAACAAGCATAAACTACGATCTGCAGTTTTTCTCTATTCACATAACTGGCGCAGTCGGAAAAGAACCGTATACAAAAATTGCATTAATAAAAAAAAAAAACAATTTTTTTTTGAAACTTTAAAAAAAAAACAAATAAAAAGTTTAAACATATTTAACAGACAGAGTAAAGTGGAAAGTGGAAAAGAACAAAAGTCTCCTGGTGGTTATAAAATTTTTCCCATTACAAACTAACGGACAATGGCGCAAGCAGGTGAGACTTCACAACCAACGTTCCAGCTCTCAATGAATGATATCATCAAAGATGCACACAGAGTACATGAATTCAGGGGAGATGGAGAATACGCTCTTTCTTCTTTTTTAAGAGAAGTGGATGCTATTTTAGCAATGGTATACACACATCCAATGGCATGCGAATATATCCTCCGCAGAGTAATTATCAACAAAATACAAGGTAAAGCGTTACATACGATGAGAACATTGCCTGCAAATTCAAATTGGAGTGCAATCAAAGAAATTCTTATACAGAATTTTGGAATAAAAGAGTCATATCATCAACTCTACCAAGAGGCGTTTGCAGCTCGGAATCATAGTATTACCGAGTATTTCACGTTACTGTTAGACATATTATCGAAACTGAACGAAAAATACGAATATGATGTTAGCAAACCATTAGAGTTTAGCCCTTCATATACAGAAAAAATTATTTTTCGTACATTTATAAACAACATAGATGCGAACTTAGCTTCTCTACTAATATCCAGAAATATAAGTAGTTTAAGAGAAGGCTATAATTTATTGGAAAGTGAGGGTTTGATTCGTAATATTAAAAAATATGGCAATAATTTTCAATCAAATAATAAATTTAATATACACAAAAATATAACTAATGAAAAGATAAGATATATAAATAAAAGAAATTTGAATAGAGAAAATTATGAAGAATTAAGAAAAGAAGGGTATATAAAAAATTATAAAAATGTTCGACATAAAGAAGAACCTAAATTTATAAAAAGCGAATTAAATAATGTACATTTAATTCGCTTATTTTTCGTACATTTATAAACAACATAGATGCGAACTTAGCTTCTGTACTAATATCCAGAAATATAAGTAGTTTAAGAGAAGGCTATAATTTATTGGAAAGTGAGGGTTTGATTCGTAATATTAAAAAATATGGCAATAATTTTCAATCAAATAATAAATTTAATATACACAAAAATATAACTAATGAAAAGATAAGATATATAAATAAAAGAAATTTGAATAGAGAAAATTATGAAGAATTAAGAAAAGAAGGGTATATAAAAAATTATAAAAATGTTCGACATAAAGAAGAACCTAAATTTATAAAAAGCGAATTAAATAATGTACATGCTAGTAATATTAAAAGAAAATATAAATATGCCAATAAACTTTTATATTGAAGGCATTAGTTCAACATAAAAAAAAACATTGAATACTTACATTTAATATAAGAAGAAAAATTAACAAATAAAAACATACTTAAATATGCTTGTACATAAGTATATACATACATACTTATATTTCCTTACCAATTGTTAAGCATTATATTATGAATTGTCAAACATTATATATTTTTTATTTTTTGTTTTTTATTCTAATAGCCTTCATTTTAACGAGGGGAAGTTACATTCCGTTACACTATTATTTCTCTCTCACTCATTTTTCACATTGCATTATTAAGCTCTCCTTTAGTCTTAAGTTAACTTTGTAAATTTAGTCTTTAGATTCCTTTTCAATAAACAACAAGCATAAACTACGATCTGCAGTTTTTTTCTATTCACATAACTCACGCACAAAAACTAACTTATGTTGATTTAAAATACCGATATAGTCAAACAAAAATTTAGCAGAGCATTGTAAGTAGACTTAAGATATTCTGAAAAACCACATATTTCATCTACTCCATAGTTTTAATTTTATCATAAGCACTTATGTCCATTTAAGTGATAGAAACCTGAAAAGTTATTTTAACATAAACGCGTAAGTAGACATAAGAAGTTTGATTATATGAAATTTACAAAAATATTTCCTAGTATATATTGAGCTTAGGTTGACATGTTTTTATGATTTTTTTTTTTTTTACAAATAAGACATTTCACAAAACTTAAGTTTGTTTAAGATATTTTATTGTATGAAATATATTCAAAAAGTATGGAGGTTAAAAAACTAACCTTAATAACTTTTTCGAATATTGAGCTATTGGAAAACGGATTGGATCCATATGTGGATTGTAAGAAGATAAACGAGAATATGACCTTAACTCGATTTTGACTTAACTCGCCTTAAGATGTTATAATATATTATATATATATATATATATATATATATATATATATATATATATATATATATATACATATATATATATATATATATATATATATATATATATATATATATATATGTACATATATATATATATATGTATATATATATATATATATATATATATATATATATATATATATATACATATATATATATATATATATATATATGTATATATATATATATATATATATATATATATATATATATATATATATATGTATATATATATATATATATATATGTATATATATATATATATATATATATATATATATATATATATATATATATATATATATGTATGTATATATATATATATATATATATATATATATATATATATATATATGTATATATATATATATATATATATATATATATATATATATATATATATATATATGTATGTATATATATATATATATATATATATATATATATATATATATATATATATATATATTAATTGGTTATAAAAATACAAAAAAAATTAATTAACACTTTTTTTCGACTTTTTTTGTTTTAATATATGTATATAATTTTTGTAATCAAGCGTTAGGTCTTTTTTTAAAAAATAATAATTTTATTCAATATTTCGACGCCTCTTTGGGCGTCTTCTTCAGGAAATTTTTTTTATTAAAATGACAATTGAAAAAATTTTTTTGAAAACTTATTTTACATACATACATAAATGAACAAATTGAAAAAATTTTTATGAACCAATCAAAATTTAATAAAGTAAAAAATTTTTTTAAAGAAAACAAAAAACAAAAAACTAAACAAAAAATGTTTTTAACCTATGAAGAAATGAAAAATCCTTTATACTAATTATATAATAACAATAAAAAATATTTTACATTCCTATTAGTCAGTTTAATTTACGAATCAAATGCCTATAACATTGAGCAACATTATCTGTATCAGTTTTATAGTTTACTACCTTATTACTTGGAACATTAATAATGTTAAGCATCTCTAACATATAACGTCGTTTAAAATTCTTCTCTATAGCTAAGACTGATAATTTGCTAAAGTCCGGATTATGACTAGATTTACAACAATGTTTCGTTAATGCTGTCTTTTGTGAAGTTGAAACATTCCTATACTTTTGGTCTGACTTGTGTCCTGCCAACCTAGTCTTCAATTTATTCTTTGTTGTACCTATATATACTTTATCACATCTCTCATTATTCTTACCATCGCATGGTATCTTATAAACGACATTAGATATGTCTAATTTTTCTACTTTATCTTTAGTCTTTGTGAATAATTTACCTACTGTATTATATATTTTATGAGCCATTTTATAGTTTCTGTTATCAAAAATATTTGATTTTTCTAATCTCTCGGACATCATTGGTACATAAGTTAACGATTTATAAAATTTTTTTTTTGTTCCCGAATAATATCTGATCTTGTCCTATTATTTTTATATTGTATTATTAATTGATTGATAAGGTGAATTGGAAAGCTATTATCAAGTAATATATTCCTAATTTTTTCTTTATTCTTATGAAACTCAATATCACTTATCGATAAAATTCTCTCTATAAGATTCTTTGCCGTATTTATAATAATTTTCTTTGGATGTTTAGAAAAATAGTTAATAATTCTGCCAGATGATGTTGGTTTTTGGTACCAATCTATTGATATAGTGCTTCCTCTATTTCTTACTAATGAATCTAAATATGGAAGTACTGAGTTGCATTCTTTCTCAATTGTAAATTTAATATCAGGATGAAATGAATTAAATGTTGATAACATAATTTCTATATCACTTTCTGATATAATGCAAAATAAATCATCGACATATTTTGTTAATATCTTTGGTTTAACTCTTAACTTTTCAATGCATTTGTCTAGAAGTTCTTCCATTACAATATCAGCTACAATAGGAGATGCTGGAGAGCCCATTGGAAGTCCTTTCTGTTGTATATATATCTTATTATTATACTAAAAATACCTGTTATCTATTATACAAAATCTAATAATCCGTAAAAACAAATTTTTGCTCATGTTGGTATATCTTTCTATTGTATTCCATTTTTCATCTATTATATTAATAGCAAGATCCACTGGAATACTTGGAAACAATGAAATAACATCAAGTGATACTAATTTTTCATCAGCACCAACTTTCAAATGTTTAATTCTATTTTTAAATTGTAACGAATTAGTTACATTATATTTTGATTCCACAGTTAACCTTTTTAAAATATCTGTGATGTACTTACATAATTCATATGATGGTGAATTTATACTAGAGCAAATTGGTCTCAATGGAAAATTTTCTTTATGGATTTTAGGTAATCCATATAGTCTTGGAGCTAAAGCTACATTTGTCTTAAGTTTATTTTTGTCTACGCTTGAAATTATTCTTGCTTTGAAAAGTTCTTCAACTATATCATTATTTATTTTTTGTAACTTAGTCGTTGGATCTTTATTCAATATTCTATATGTGGTATCATTACCAACTATATCATTAATTCTTATAATCATTCTTACTCATTCTTGCTTAACATTATTAATGTTCCAAGTAATAAGGTAGTAAACTATAAAACTGATACAGATAATGTTGCTCAATGTTATAGGCATTTGATCCGTAAATTAAACTGACTAATAGGAATGTAAACTATTTTTTATTGTTATTATATAATTAGTATAAAGGATTTTTCATTTCTTCATAGGTTAAAAACATTTTTTGTTTAGTTTTTTGTTTTCTTTAAAAAAATTTTTTACTTTATTAAATTTTGATTGGTTCATTAAAAATTTTTCAATTTGTTCATTTATGTATGTATGTAAAATAAGTTTTCAAAAAAAAAATTTTCAATTTTCATTTTAATAAAAAAATTTCCTGAAGAAGACGCCCAAAGAGGCGTCGAAATATTGAATAAAATTATTATTTTTTAAAAAAAGACCTAACGCTTGATTACAAAAATTATATATATTAATACAAACAAAAATTATTTAAAACCGGAAAAAAGTAAAAAAAAGTTAGAGAGGAACTCCAAATTTAATTAGTAGTATTCAAATAATTATATAATACTGAATTTTTATAAAAGGACGCTCAGCTATGCCTGAGTGCAATAAGTGTAGGCAGGCAATCCGTGGAGAAACGGGGATTCAGTGCATGGGTGTATGTGAAAAAATATATCATTTAACAAATAAATGCAGTGGAATCGACCAATATTCATCGCGAATTTTAGAAACAAACAACTTCATGCGTTTTATTTGCGATGACTGCATGCAGTATATTCAGAATGTGGACTTGGTGCTAAAGGACATACAAAATGATGTAGATAAAAACAAAAGAAACCTGGTAGAGTATAAAAATGAACTCAGAGCATCACTTAAAGACAATGAAAATGAAATAAAATAACTGTTAGAAGCTATTGAAAGTCGCTATAAAGAAAGATTGAATAAACTGATCACATATCAAAGGTCTTGTGAAAAAAATATAGAAGAAGCTAGAAAATTATTTGGTAATGTAACGGAAATTGAAAATAACAACAAAAAGTTATGCCAAACAATAGAAGAAAAAAGTGAAAATATGTGCAATGAGATAAAGAAAGTGATAGATGAAACTAATAAAAAACAATGTGTGTGAAGATAAATTTAAATTTAAGTAGCAGAGACAAGAACCGATTTCTCTAACAGAGCTCATTTTTCGGTTAACAGAGCGCTGTTAGCCACTTAACAGTAGTGGGTAATTTCAAGAAATGTGGATAATCTAGGAACTGGGGCCGGAACCGTACAAGACAACACATGGAACAGGTGCTCCAGAGTATTCGTGTTGGACGCAAGATAAAAGGACATGCAAAAAACGTTCAAAACAATCCAAAAAAGCAATTATAAAAAAAGACATTTTCCCGGAGAGATAATGGGTCTTTACGGAAAAATAGGGACTTATAGGTATATCCCACTATATAGAAATGGTGCTCCAGACGGTCCTCTAAGGAGCAGATTAGGTGGTATTTCTGAAATAATTTTGAGATTTCAGAAAAATGAATTTGAAAAAAGTCATATTTTTGAAGAATTTCTTGAGAAGATTCGTGACCATTTTGGAAAAATGGGGACTTATAGGTATATCCCACTATATAGAAATGGTGCTCCAGACGGTCCTCTAAGGAGCAGATTAGGTGGTATTTCTGAAATAATTTTGAGATTTCAGAAAAATGAATTTGAAAAAAAGTCATATTTTTGAAGAATTTCTTGAGAAGATTCATGACCATTTAGGAAAAATGGGGACTTATAGGTATATCCCACTATATAGAAATTGTGCTCCAGACGGTCCTCTAAGGAGCAGATTAGGTGGTATTTCTGAAATAATTTTGAGATTTCAGAAAAATGAATTTGAAAAAAGTCATATTTTTGAAGAATTTCTTGAGAAGATTCGTGACCATTTAGGAAAAATGGGGACTTATAGGTATATCCCACTATATAGAAATGGTGCTCCAGACGGTCCTCTAAGGAGCAGATTAGGTGGTATTTCTGAAATAATTTTGAGATTTCAGAAAAATGAATTTGAAAAAAGTCATATTTATTCAAATCAAGTCAAATTCATTTTTCTGAAATCTCAAGAAAAAGAAAAATGGGGACTTATAGGTATATCCCACTATATAGAAATGGTGCTCCAGACGGTCCTCTAAGGAGCAGATTAGGTGGTATTTCTGAAATAATTTTGAGATTTCAGAAAAATGAATTTGAAAAAAAGTCATATTTTTGAAGAATTTCTTGAGAAGATTCATGACCATTTAGGAAAAATGGGGACTTATAGGTATATCCCACTATATAGAAATGGTGCTCCAGACGGTCCTCTAAGGAGCAGATTAGGTGGTATTTCTGAAATAATTTTGAGATTTCAGAAAAATGAATTTGAAAAAAAGTCATATTTTTGAAGAATTTCTTGAGAAGATTCATGACCATTTAGGAAAAATGGGGACTTATAGGTATATCCCACTATATAGAAATGGTGCTCCAGACGGTCCTCTAAGGAGCAGATTAGGTGGTATTTCTGAAATAATTTTGAGATTTCAGAAAAATGAATTTGAAAAAAGTCATATTTTTGAAGAATTTCTTGAGAAGATTCGTGACCATTTAGGAAAAATGGGGACTTATAGGTATATCCCACTATATAGAAATGGTGCTCCAGACGGTCCTCTAAGGAGCAGATTAGGTGGTATTTCTGAAATAATTTTGAGATTTCAGAAAAATGAATTTGAAAAAAGTCATATTTATTCAAATCAAGTCAAATTCATTTTTCTGAAATCTCAAGAAAAAGAAAAATGGGGACTTATAGGTATATCCCACTATATAGAAATGGTGCTCCAGACGGTCCTCTAAGGAGCAGATTAGGTGGTATTTCTGAAATAATTTTGAGATTTCAGAAAAATGAATTTGAAAAAAAGTCATATTTTTGAAGAATTTCTTGAGAAGATTCATGACCATTTAGGAAAAATGGGGACTTATAGGTATATCCCACTATATAGAAATGATGCTCCAGACGGTCCTTAGAGGACCGTCTGGAGCAGCATTTCTATATAGTGGGATATACCTATAAGTCCCCATTTTTCTTTTTCTTGAGATTTCAGAAAAATGAATTTGACTTGATTTGAATAAATATGACTTTTTTTAAATTCATTTTTCTGAAATCTCAAAATTATTTCAGAAAAATTAATTCAATCCGATATGCGCGTATTGAGTGATCGTATAACATTGCTGGAAACAACCACTATATGTTCAATAAAGGACAAATTAAGTAACCTAGAATCTGAAGCTTCGGAGATCAAATATTTAAAAAGCGAAATAACTGAAATAAAAAGAAAACTTAATAAAGGTGAAAACTCAACAGTGGCTAGTAGTGTTCGAATACGTGGTGTACCGTGTAATCAAAATGAAAATCTGTCAAATATATTTAAATCAATATGTACTAATATTAACCATTCACCACCACAAGTTGAAAAAATATATAGACTTAATAAAATTTACAAAAATAATACAACGTACAAACCAAACGATGACGTTATTATCGTAAAATTTCACTCTCCGTATGAGAAAAACTTTTTCTTGAAGTCAGTATCAAGATATAGGCGTGATAACAAATCTAACTTATGTCTTAGGCATGCCGGTTTTGACAGCGCACAACCTATTTATATAAATGAAGACTTAACGCCGTATAATTATAAAATTTTTAGAGAAGCACTCACGTTGAAAAAAGCTAAAAAAATTAAAACAGCATACACTTCGCGTGGGTTAGTGTATATACAAATGTATGGATCTCAGGATGTAACACAAGTTGAACTTATTGATCAGCTACAACATATTTTTCAACAATAATATAACATTTTTCACAATCAACATTTATTATATCTGTCCTTTTTTTATTGTCGCAATAAATTCTAGTTTCCCTCACCATTGTGTTTTTTATACTATTTTTAAATTAATTTCCTCTTTTAAAAGTTTAAATCTATTTTTTATACTAATATTTTTAATTGTCTTAAATTTTTTTATTTGTTTGACTACACTACTATATTTCCTTTCTTTTTTTAATACTTCATTGTTAAAAATTTTAAATTTTAATTACTTGTTGTGCACTACAATTTTTGCTTCTATTAGCATTGCACTTCTTAAAATTCGATTTAATGACATTTAATGGTAATGAACGTGGAAGTTCCAAAGACATAACAATGAATATGGTCAGGATTTTTGCTAAATATAAAAAAGGTTTTAAAGTTGTGCATATAAATGCGCAAAGCATTAATAATAAAACTGACGAATTTAAATTTATTTTTGAGAACTCTGGCATTGATGTAGTTTGTGTTTCGGAAACATGGCTCTCAGAATCAACACCTGATAGCTTGATATGTCCATATGGCTTTAAAGTTTTTAGGTGTGATAGAGCAAGCCATGGTGGTGGTGTGGCTATATTCGTGAAAAGCAGTATTTCCTGCAAAATATGCTGCAAATCATCTTTTGCACCTAATTCAAATGAACTGGGAATCGAGTTTGTCATTATTGAAATTTTGTCATTTGGCAAAAAACTCTTAGTGGGTTGTGTATATCGGCCTAATAAAAGAATACAATTTTCGCCTCTGTATTCTATACTTGAAACTCTTGCCCCACAATACGATGATATTATCATTACTGGCGATTTTAATTCCAATATATTAATGGAGACGAATCTTGCTGACAATATGTTGTCATTTGGACTTTTTCCCGCTAATACTGAAAATCCGACACATCATACATCCACAACTAGTACCCTCATTGACCTTTACTTCGTGTCTAGTATTACGAACATTAATTTATATGACCAGATATCTGCGTCATGTTTTTCCAAACATGACCTTATATTTTTAAATTACAACTTTGTCATTCATGATTTTGAGCAGAGTTTCACTTACCGTGATTTTAACAGCCTTGATTTCACCCGTTTATCTGAATATTCATCAAACATTGCCTGGAATAATATCTACTTTATGCCAACCATTGATGAACAGTCTTACTTCTTAGAACACAACATTCAATGTCTTTTTGATTTAACAGTACCAATCAAACATAAAAAAATAGCAAGTAAACAAAAACCATGGTTTTCAAACACTATAAAACAAGCTATATATCAAAGGGACTTAGCATATGCCAGGTGGAAAAGGTATAAAACTTTTGACCTGAAACTGCAATACACAACTGCTAGGAAAAATGTTAATAAACGCATAAGACTTGCTAAAACTGAATACTATTCCACACGTTTCAGCACTGCAATTGATTCTAGACAAACCTGGAATACTATTCGTGAAATAGGTATTGGCAGGCAGTTGAACAACATAGACTTAAATGTAGATGCAAATATGCTTAATAAAACGTTCACTAATGCTCCTGTGATCCAAACAAATCCGTCTTTTTATAATTTTTCCTCATCCGCAATAAATACAGATAATGAATTCAACGGTAATTATTTTCGCTTCTCATGCATATCACAATTTGATGTAATGTCTACATGCTCAATAATAAAATCAAACGCAGTTGGAACTGATAACTTACATCCCAAATTTATTAGAATACTTATGCCTCTAATTCTCCCATACGTCACTTACCTTTTAAACAATATTATTATGTCTTCTACGTTTCCTTCGAATTGGAAACATGCAAAAATCGTTCCATTACCCAAAGGTAATGGTGAATATAGACCAATAGCCATATTGTGTTTTCTTTCGAAAATATTGGAAAAAATATTGTATAAGCAAATGATTTCACATATAAATATTAACAACATGCTTTATAGCAAACAATCTGGTTTCCGCGAGAATCATAGCTGCGTTACGGCTCTTGTGGAAGTAAGTGAACACATACGGCAGGGATTGGAGAATGGGAACATAAATTTCTTAGTACTTCTTGACCACTCCAAAGCATTTGACACGGTAGACCATGCCACATTAATTAACAAATTAAAATATTTTTTCAGATTCTCGAGTACATCAATTAACCTTATTTCATCATACCTTTCAAATAGAACACAATCGGTTTTTATAAACAATGTTTTGGTCTGATAAACTGACCCTTAAAAGAGGAGTGCCTCAGGGCTCCATATTAGGCCCGCTTCTATTTTCAATATATGCAAATGACTTGCCAAGGATGCTTTCAAAGTGTCACATCCATCTTTATGCAGATGACATACAACTTACTTTAAATACCGCAGTTGAAAACATTGCCACAGGTGTCTCACAGTTAAATAATGAATTAAAACAAATTTATCTCTGGGCTAGTGCAAATGGACTCTGTTTGAACCCTAAAAAATCAAAATGTATTGTAATCTGCAAAAAAAGTATGACTCCTTTTATTTCTGGGGATATCGTTTTAAATGGGGAAAAAATTGAAATCGTTAATAGAGCGAAAAATCTAGGCATAATTTTTAATAATCATTTGACTTGGACAGATCATGTAAACTCACTGGTTGGCCAAATGTATTTTAAATTACGAGCGCTTTGGTATACACAATACTTCACACCCTACAGAATTAGAATCCTACTTGCGAAGACTTACTTGGTTCCTTCCTTATTGTATGGGTGTGAATTATTTTCTAACTGTGATTCTGTTAGTCGAAATAAACTAAATGTTTTATTTAACAATATTGTACGGTATGTGTACGGATTGAGAAGTTCCGATCATGTTTCCTCCGTATCTAAAAAACTTTATGGAGTCAGTTTCGATAATCTATTAAAAATCCGCACTCTGATTTTTTTGCATAAAATAATACATACTCAAACTCCCAAATACATATTTGAAAATATACGTTTTTTCCAATCGCCACGAAACCGAAACATTATTATACCTCGACATCAATGCCTAGTCTCTGAATGGCAATTTTATGTACATTCTGCTAGACTTTGGAATAATCTTCCACTATGTCAGCAACTAAACAGCAATGCTAATAATTTCAAAAAATTTGTAGTGAACTCTTTTAAATAAAATTTTGTAGTTAATTCTTTTACATTATGTGCAATTTTCTATGTACTATACATATAAGTATATTTTTTAGTACCTTTTTAATTATTGCAAACGCTTTTATGTATAACGCATTCCGTTCCTGTACTATAAATATAAGATCAATTCTTGTTGTACAGGAAGTAAACCAATAAATAAATAAATAAATAAAAAATAAATAAAGAAATACCACCTAATCTGCTCCTTAGAGGACCGTCTGGAGCACCATTTCTATATAGTGGGATATACCTATAAGTCCCCATTTTTCCTAAATGGTCACGAATCTTCTCAAGAAATTCTTCAAAAATATGACTTTTTTCAAATTCATTTTTCTGAAATCTCAAAATTATTTCAGAAATACCACCTAATCTGCTCCTTAGAGGACCGTCTGGAGCACCATTTCTATATAGTGGGATATACCTATAAGTCCCCATTTTACCTAAATGGTCATGAATCTTCTCAAGAAATTCTTCAAAAATATGACTTTTCAAATTCATTTTTCTGAAATCTCAAAATTATTTCAGAAATACCACCTAATCTGCTCCTTAGAGGACCGTCTGGAGCACCATTTCTATATAGTGGGATATACCTATAAGTCCCCATTTTTCCTAAATGGTCATGAATCTTCTCAAGAAATTCTTCAAAAATATGATTTTTTTTTAAATTCATTTTTCTGAAATCTCAAAATTATTTCAGAAATACCACCTAATCTGCTCCTTAGAGGACCGTCTGGAGCACCATTTCTATATAGTGGGATATACCTATAAGTCCCCATTTTTCCAAAATGGTCACGAATCTTCTCAAGAAATTCTTCAAAAATATGACTTTTTTTCAAATTCATTTTTCTGAAATCTCAAAATAATTTCAGAAATACCACCTAATCTGCTCCTTAGAGGACCGTCTGGAGCACCATTTCTATATAGTGGGATATACCTATAAGTCCCCATTTTTCCAAAATGGTCACGAATCTTCTCAAGAAATTCTTCAAAAATATGACTTTTTTCAAATTCATTTTTCTGAAATCTCAAAATTATTTCAGAAATACCACCTAATCTGCTCCTTAGAGGACCGTCTGGAGCACCATTTCTATATAGTGGGATATACCTATAAGTCCCTATTTTTCCGTAAAGACCCATTATCTCTCCGGGAAAATGTCTTTTTTTATAATTGCTTTTTTGGATTGTTTTGAACGTTTTTTGCATGTCCTTTTATCTTGCGTCCAACACGAATACTCTGGAGCACCTGTTCCATGTGTTGTCTTGTACGGTTCCGGCCCCAGTTCCTAGATTATCCACATTTCTTGAAATTACCCACTACTGTTAAGTGGCTAACAGCGCTCTGTTAACCGAAAAATGAGCTCTGTTATAGAAATCGGTTCTTGTCTCTGCTACTTAAATTTAAATTTATCTTCACACACATTAAAAAACAAACAAAAATATCATATGCCGAGTCAGTTAAAAATAAAACATTTACAGAAGTAAAGAAACAAGTGCCTCTGATTATAAAACCAAAAACAAAACAAACAATTGAAAAAACAAGGCAAGAATTAAATAAAATTAATCCTGTAGACTTAAGAATAGTAGATGTTCAAAATAAAAGAAATGGGACAATAGTGATCCAAAGTGAAAACGATAATGAAAGGGAAAAGATAAAAATGCTATCGAAGAGAAATTAAACGATGGATATGAAATAAAAATACCTAAGAATACAGAACTAAAAATAAAAATTACTGGTGTATCATTTAAACACAACGAAAATGAAATTATAGAAAAATTAAAAAAAACAAAATCCCAGTATTTCAAATGCAAGTTTAAAATATATTGAACTTAAAAGAAAAGATGGAACAACAACTAATACTATTAAATTATCGATAGATGCAGAGTCATACATGAAGATTATGAAAGAAGGAAAATTAAATATAGGATGGGAAAGATGTAAAGTATACGATAGTACAGAAGTAATGCAATGCATGAAATGTAAGGAATACAACCATATAGCTAAGGAGTGTAAAAATCAAGAAATTTGCATATGATTGTTAAGTTAATTGAATGTCTTGAATTTAATGATTTAATAAAAAGATAAAATTTATTTGAATTTAAAATTTGATTCAGTACAAAAGTTATTTTCAATACGATCAGGACGGCGTCGTGTACCCGAATTATCTTCTACGGTTAAGTTTAAAAAGTAACATGGTTGCTGTATTATACAGTGTTGTATATATAGGTATCTACTACCCTTTGTTACGTTGACAGCTCGGCCAATCCTGAGTCTAAGTCGTCCTCGACTTCGTCATCATCGATATCAAGTTCAGGATCGCCACTGCACCATCGTTTCATCTTGTCGGAGCTATATACTGAACAAAACTTGCGGCTTGTTATTTGAAGACCTGGTATATCCTCGATTAGGTATCGGTCGTTTCCTAGCACCTTCGTGACGGTATACGGACCGCGATACTTAGGTTCCAATTTGCGAGAGTCGCCTGAAGATTGAGGTTCATTTTCTAAAAGGACTAAATCTCCCTCGCTATATGTCGTAGGTCGAGTATGTTTGACATCAAAACGTTTTTTCCACTGTTCTCTTTCTTGTAGGATGTTCTTAGCAGCCAAGGCACGCTTTTCATCTATAGTTACTGCATCATCAGGCATCACGTCGTCTTGTATAGCAGCTAGCAATCGATTTTGGGTTACATCAATGGGATTGTAATTAAAGATTAGTTCGTTTGGGCAAAATCCGGTGGTTGAATTCTTCTGTGAGTTGATAGACCACTGAAGAATATGTAACGTTTTGTCCCAATCCTTGGTCTCTTCAGTAGTGGTACGGAGATAGTTTAAAATGTTTTGGTTGAGCCGTTCAACCTGGCCATTCGACCTAGGCGTTCGGACTGCCGTTTTCGTGTGTTGAATATTATTGACATCACAGTATTCACCAAACATCTTTGAAGTAAACGCTGTGCCACGGTCTGTTACTATACGTCTTGGCAGACCAAAGTAACTAGAGAGTTCATTTAAAGTCGTTATTACTGGGGCTGTCCTGGTATTACGTACTGCCTTTACAACTGCAAATTTTGTAAATGCATCGGATATTGCTAGGACATGAGTGTGACCACTTTTACTTTTAACGAAAGGCCCCAAATGGTCAATATGTATTAAACGGAAAGGAAGGGGGTCTATTGTACCGTAATGTAATTCCCCATCACGTTTACCACCCTTTGCTTTATTGTAGCAACACTCGGTACACGCGGCTATATATTCTTTGAGATACTTTCTCATACGTGGAAACCAAAACGATCGTTGGACTCGTTCCATTGTCTTTTCAAGGCCAAAATGACCTACATCGTCATGGCAATGTTTCGCAATACGCCATCGTACTGCTTTCGGTATCACCAACCGTAGTCCATTCGGCGTTTTACGATACAGTCGTTGATTTTGTAATATAAAGTCCGTTTTAAGTTGACGACACTGATCTGACTTTATATCACCACGTAAAATTTTTGTTATGTTTAACTTTTCATCTTTTATTTGCATAGAATAAATCCAGTCCTCACTTTCGGCATTTATGTTCATCACAAATCCTGCTGGCTCCGGCTCGCTTGCTGGTAAATCGGGCGATCGACTTAGGGCATCGACATGAGCCATACGTGAGCCCTCGCGGTGAACAAACTCGCAGTCAAATTCGAGAAGCTTCATTAGCCACCTGGCAATTTTCGGAAGCAGTTCTTTGCTAGTTTTGGCCCTGGTGATTGCCGCACAATCAGTCACGACCCGAAACGGTTTGCCCAATAGATAAATTCGGAAGCGCTCTAACGTCTCCACTACTGCCAGTACCTCTAACTCATAGCTGTGATATTTCGCCTCCGTATCTGAGCAATGTCGACTAAAATACATCACCGGTTGCCATCTGCCATCAGTATTACGCTGCAAGAGGACACCCGCAAGTCCCAAACTACTGGCATCAGTGTGAACCTCGTGGTCTGCTGCCATATCATACGTCACCAACACAGGTTGATTGGCAAGAATGTCAATCAATTTACAAAATGCTTGCTGTTGGGGTTCATCCCAATGAAAATTATTTTCTTCGCTTTTCCGCAGCAACGATGTGAGTGGTCTTGCTATAAGTGAGTAGTTTTCTACGAATTTCCTAAAGAACCCGGTTAAACCAAGGAATCGGCGAACCTCGGTTACATTTTTCGGTACCTTGTAATTACGAATGGCACTTATCTTTTTATCACCGGGTGTGATGCCATTAGCCGAAACGTTGTGCCCCAAATATGTAATTTGTTCTGCCAGGAAGTTGCATTTATCCATGCGCAAAGTGAGACCACTTTCTTCTAAAATTTTTAGGAATCGACCTAAACGTTCAATGCCTTCAGCTAAAGTTCTACTGAGTATTATTACATCATCTAAATAGATAAGCACTTCACCTGGCATCATTCTTTCGGCAACCCGGTTCATTACGGCTTGAAATACTGCTGGGGCGTTTACGAGCCCAAAAGGCATCCTGTTAAATTCGTAATGGCCTTCAGATGTAACGAACGCTGTGAACTTCTTCGAGTTCTCCTCTATTTCGATCTGATGGTAACCCATGCACAGATCAAGCGTTGTAAAATAACAATTACCTGACAATTTTGCAAATTGTTCCTCCATTACAGGCATTGGATACGGAATCTTCATGGTGACCTTGTTTAGCTGGCGGTAATCTACGCACAACCTGTGCTCTCCATTTTTCTTCTCAACAAGTACAACACCAGAAGCATATGGTGAATTTGACTTACGTATAATGTCGTTTACAAGTAGTTCTTCGACAATGTTAGCGACAATGGCCCGTTTGGCAAAAGGTATTTTGTACGGCTTTACACATATCGGCTGAGGAGTGGTCACTTGAATTTCCATTTGTTGTAGATTGCATTTACCTAACTCGTTGACGTTTTCAGCAAAACAAGTTTTACGGTCGATAAGCAATGACTGCAATTGTTTCTCAACATCTTCGGTTGTAGTATCGTTCGTATCTGTTGCTATTACATTCTGGACCCGACAGTCACCTCCCTCTATGATGATTCTCTTACCTTCTTGACACAGCACATTACGGCCCAAATAGATATCGTGAGACAATAATTCATCGCTGACCACCATTAGTTCCACTTCAAATTTTATATCATCTATTTCCATAGTCACTACTACCTTTTCGTCACTGTGAAATTCTCCACCTGCAAAACCTCTTAAATTTTGGTTGCACTTAAATTTATTTGCAAAATTATGTGTAAATGTTTTTCTAATAGACTGTAATCACTGCCAGAGTCAACAAATGCTTCCGTTCCAACGCCGTTTATTTTAACCACTTTAGTAAGATTTTCAGTCGACTTTGAAATGCTGCTAACAACTTTGTTTACATTTGCATTTTCATTTTGTTTGGCTCTGCAATCTTCTGTTTTGTGCGATGTTCTATTACAATTTGTGCAACGCGTCTTTTTCTGTGGCTCTGGGCACTTGGAAGAGTAGTGTCCGTAATTTGAACAGTTGTAGCATTTAATTTTATCCAAGGATTTCTTACCTTCACTGCTGTTGACCTCGGTTTTTGCTGTTTCATTAAAATTTTTCTTTACCTTATTGTACGCTGCATTTGGATTCTTGATTTCGTTGTAGTTACAGTAGCTATTGATGTCGCAGAGGAGTTGGTTGCACGTTACATAGTCATTGGAGATTTTCTTTTTCAAGTCGGGATCGTTGCTGCCATTTACTATATGAAGGGTAATAGCACTTTCAGTCAAACCACCCTTTTTACCAAAACACAGCATTTTGTAATAATACTCTTGGGGGCTCTCATTAAAACGACGAGTCATTTGTGACATCTTTATGTGTATATCAGCTACATTTTCTGAACACGGAAAATCTGAAAGAAATTGATTAGTAAATTGCGGCCATGAGAGGAATACTTCCTGCATCGAATCAATCCAATGCTTTGCAGGACCACTCATTTTCTGCTGCACAGCAAAAATTACGGATTGGTCATCCCAACCATACGCAGATTTTAACATCTCCACACGTTTTACAAACTGTAAGGAGTTTAGTGATTCGTTCGATGTTGGGTTGAAATCAGGTAGAAGGCTTATCATTTCTCTTATATTTGCGTAGCTATTTCCACTGTTGTAGACGTTTTGGGGAACATGATGTGTCGAAATATGCGGTTGTAACGAAATATGAGGCTGCGTCGAAATATACGGTTGTGCTGAAGTATACGGATGTGACGAAATATACGGTTGTGGTACTGCGTTGCAATAACTATAAGTTGGTTGTCGAACGTAAGTTGATGCTGTCGTTTGCTGCCCGTAAGTGTGCGGCGGCATCTGTTGAGCATAACCCCTGGGTAAAAACGTATTTGACTGTGTAACAACTGGAACGTTAGTTGTAGGAATGTCATATGATGATACATTTCGTGATGTTATCATAGGCGTTGTGATAGGGCACGGAGAAGCAATCACGTTTTCAACGTTGGCGTATCGTTCGCCATATACGGGACGTGGTGACGCAATTGTAACATGGAACGGGTTCATTTGCGATACGTTTGTTGGAGGGGTTGATGATGAGGCTGTCGTAAAACCGTTGAATGAAGCGCTATTCGTGTGTGGGCCAGAATCATTTAACGGAGATGATGCAACTTCTGGAAGAAAACCCACCGGTTCATTCGTACTTACTTGTGTTCGCATATTGGAAATCAACTCTTCCAATTGCAGGACGCGTTCTGCCAAATCATCAGGTTTGTGGCCATTACGTGCCACAGCGTTCTTCGTTTCAAGACGTTCAATTAATACAGCTTTTTTTCCGGATGATGAAATACCTTTTTCTCTGCATTTCGCCTGCAGTTGTTTGACGGTCAAACTTCGTAGGTTTTCCATATTGTCGTTCAGTAATTCGTATCCCACTTCTGAGAATTGTTAAGTTAATTGAAAGTCTTGAATTTAATGATTTAATAAAAAGATAAAATTTATTTGAATTTAAAATTTGATTCAGTACAAAAGTTATTTTCAATACGATCAGGACGGCGTCGTGTACCCGAATTATCTTCTACGGTTAAGTTTAAAAAGTAACATGGTTTCTGTATTATACAGTGTTGTATATATAGGTATCTACTACCCTTTGTTACGTTGACACGATGTCATGCACAACATAAAACGAAGGAATGTACCAGCAATGTAGAAGTAATGAAGTGCATAAACTGTATAAGAATTAACAGAAAACTAAATATGGGACTGGACGAAAATCATCATACAAACGATAGAATATGTCCAGTTTACCAGAACAAATTGCTGTCAAAAAAGAGAAAAATAGGTATAGTTGAATAACAACTAAAGACAATAGCGGTTCAATAAACAAATATACAAGGACTAATTAATAACTTTAACCAAGTTGAAGTTATTGCATCGAAAGAAAATCCAGATTTTATTATACTAACGGAAACCCATATTACAAATGATATCGAAGAAAACGAAATAAATATACAGGGATATGACTTTTCCATGTCACACTCCTCATCAAAAAGGACAGGCGGTGTAATAATATATTTTAAGGAATCATGGAAGATAACTAAGATTATTGAAAAAGTAGAAGATTTAAAATATTGGATATTAATTTGCAAGGCTACATATGATAGATATAATATTATAATCGGTGCAATATATAGATCCCCTAGCTATAGAGAAACTGAATTCTGTGATATCTTTGAGGAAGTAATGGAAGAAATAAGTGACATTAAATCTGATATCAATAACTGGGATATTTTAATAACCGGTGACTTCAACATCGACTGGAGTAAAAACTCAGCACATAAAAATAGAATTAAGAGAATAATCAATGACAATGACATGAAACAGATGGTAAATAAATATACTCGGGTTACAAAAACCACCAGTACAATAATTGACTACGTAATAACAAACAAATATAACATATCGGTAAGCAATAGTGAAACGAATAAGATATCAGACCATGAAATAACAATTAATTTGATTAAATATGGAGACAATATTCGAGAAAATGATAAACAAGAAAAGCTAACGGAAATAGAATTTTTTAAATATAATAAGACGAGATTTAACGATGAAATTAGTGCAATATTACAATATGATATATTATATAATTTAAATCTCTATGTCCACAATTTTGACACAATTTTTGAGGGTGCAATAAGAAAATTTATTTCCAAGAGAAAAATTAAAGGAAAAAGTAATAACTGGTTTAATAAAGAACTCAGAATTTTAAAAAGAGAAAAAATTTTTAAATACCAACAAGCAATTAATGAGAACACAGACCAGGCATGGAACAATTATAAGATAATACGAAATATATATAAAGTGAAAACTGAAAATGAAAAAAATAGATATATAAATAATAAAATTACTAATACAAGTAACCAGAAAGAAATGTGGCGTAAAATTAAGGACCTAGTACTAAAAAAAACCAAAAGAGAAATTAAATCTGTGATATTTGGACAAATAGAATATAAGGATACGCTTCAAATAACTGAAAATTTCAACTGTTATTTCATACGTAGTATTAAAGAAATCAGAAATTCAATAAATTATGTGCAATATGAAAATCATATACCTATGATAGATTTTAGATTTAAATTCCGTACAATTAATATACAAGAACTAAAAAATATATGTATGAACATTAAGAAAAAACCCGATTATAATAGAGTAAGTACAAAATTGATATTAGACAATTGGGTCATTTTGGGACGGAAATTACTTAAGATAATTAACAAGTCACTTGAAACCGGAATATTTCCTACCAATTGGAAGGAGTCGATGGTTACACCTGTTGAAAAAGTGAAAAATACACTAAAATGTGAAGAATACCGGCCAATTAACACCCTAAAAACATGTGAAAAAATTATTGAAAAGGTAGTAAAAAACCAACTGGAAGAATACATGGAAAAACACAAACTACTGTCAAAATATCAATCAGGCTTCAGAAAGAAAAAGTGAGTGAAGATAAATATGCCGAGTTAAATATGTTTCGACGTAACGCTTTACGTTATTAAATATTTATAAATATCTTTTTAGTATTTGTGACATATTTGCCAAATACGTTTTCTCATTTGGGACATATTTAATATAAATGTGTATTCCTACTTGGGGAATATAAATATGTTTTCATATTTGGGACAAATTTGTAAGCCAATATTGAAAAAACTATAAATTATTACGGGACGAGACATACCTCATTTTAAAGGCAATTCATCCCAGATTATATATTTGTAAAGACTTTTTACCAAAAACATTTTGGTCTATCGAAAAAAATTTATCTGATTTTTTTTGGTGCACAGTACTGTTTCTCTGAGGGATTTTTCACCTCATGGAAAAACTATAAATTATTACGGGACGAGACATACCTCATTTTAAAGGCAATTCATCCTAGATTTGATATTTGTAAAGACTTTTTACCAAAAACATTTTGGTCTATCGAAAAAAATTTATCTGATTTTTTTGGTGCACAGTACTGTTTCTCTGAGGGATTTTTCACCTCATGGAAAAACTATAAATTATTACGGGACGAGACATACCTCATTTTAAAGGCAATTCATCCTAGATTTGATGTTTGTAAAGACTTTTTACCAAAAACATTTTGGTCTATCGAAAAAATTAATTTGAATTTTTTGGTGCACAGTACTGTTTCTCTGAGGGATTTTTCACCTCATGGAAAAACTATAAATTATTACGGGACGAGACATACCTCATTTTAAAGGCAATTCATCCTAGATTTGATATTTGTAAAGACTTTTTACCAAAAACATTTTGGTCTATCGAAAAAGTTAATTTGAATTTTTTGGTGCACAGTACTGTTTCTCTGAGGGATTTTTCACCTCATGGAAAAACTATAAATTATTACGGGACGAGACATACCTCATTTTAAAGGCAATTCATCCTAGATTTGATATTTGTAAAGACTTTTTACCAAAAACATTTTGGTCTATCGAAAAAATTAATTTGAATTTTTTGGTGCACAGTACTGTTTCTCTGAGGGATTTTTCACCTCATGGAAAAACTATAAATTATTACGGGACGAGGCATACCTCATTTTAAAGGCAATTCATCCTAGATTTGATATTTGTAAAGACTTTTTACCAAAAACATTTTGGTCTATCGAAAAAAATTTATCTGATTTTTTTGGTGCACAGTACTGTTTCTCTGAGGGATTTTTCACCTCATGGAAAAACTATAAATTATTACGGGACGAGACATACCTCATTTTAAAGGCAATTCATCCTAGATTTGATATTTGTAAAGACTTTTTACCAAAAACATTTTGGTCTATCGAAAAAATTAATTTGAATTTTTTGGTGCACAGTACTGTTTCTCTGAGGGATTTTTCACCTCATGGAAAAACTATAAATTATTACGGGACGAGACATACCTCATTTTAAAGGTAATTCATCCTAGATTTGATATTTGTAAAGACTTTTTACCAAAAACATTTTAGTCTATCGAAAAAATTAATTTGAATTTTTTGGTGCACAGTACTGTTTCTCTGAGGGATTTTTCACCTCATGGAAAAACTATAAATTATTACGGGACGAGACATACCTCATTTTAAAGGCAATTCATCCTAGATTTGATATTTGTAAAGACTTTTTACCAAAAACATTTTGGTCTATCGAAAAAATTAATTTGAATTTTTTGGTGCACAGTACTGTTTCTCTGAGGAATTTTTCACCTCATGGAAAAACTATAAATTATTACGGGACGAGGCATACCTCATTTTAAAGGCAATTCATCCTAGATTTGATATTTGTAAAGACTTTTTACCAAAAACATTTTGGTCTATCGAAAAAATTAATTTGAATTTTTTGGTGCACAGTACTGTTTCTCTGAGGGATTTTTCACCTCATGGAAAAACTATAAATTATTACGGGACGAGACATACCTCATTTTAAAGGCAATTCATCCTAGATTTGATATTTGTAAAGACTTTTTACCAAAAACATTTTGGTCTATCGAAAAAATTAATTTGAATTTTTTGGTGCATAGTACTGTTTCTCTGAGGGATTTTTCACCTCATGGAAAAACTATAAATTATTACGGGACGAGGCATACCTCATTTTAGAGGCAATTCATCCTAGATTTGATATTTGTAAAGACTTCTTACCAAAAACATTTTGGTCTATCGAAAAAAATTTATCTGATTTTTTTGGTGCACAGTACTGTTTCTCTGAGGGATTTTTCACCTCATGGAAAAACTATAAATTATTACGGGACGAGACATACCTCATTTTAAAGGCAATTCATCCTAGATTTGATGTTTGTAAAGACTTTTTACCAAAAACATTTTGGTCTATCGAAAAAATTAATTTGAATTTTTTGGTGCACAGTACTGTTTCTCTGAGGGATTTTTCACCTCATGGAAAAACTATAAATTATTACGGGACGAGACATACCTCATTTTAAAGGCAATTCATCCTAGATTTGATATTTGTAAAGACTTTTTACCAAAAACATTTTGGTCTATCGAAAAATTTAATTTGAATTTTTTGGTGCACAGTACTGTTTCTCTGAGGGATTTTTCACCTCATGGAAAAACTATAAATTATTACGGGACGAGACATACCTCATTTTAAAGGCAATTCATCCTAGATTTGATATTTGTAAAGACTTTTTACCAAAAACATTTTGGTCTATCGAAAAAATTAATTTGAATTTTTTGGTGCACAGTACTGTTTCTCTGAGGGATTTTTCACCTCATGGAAAAACTATAAATTATTACGGGACGAGACATACCTCATTTTAAAGGTAATTCATCCTAGATTTGATATTTGTAAAGACTTTTTACCAAAAACATTTTGGTCTATCGAAAAAATTAATTTGAATTTTTTGGTGCACAGTACTGTTTCTCTGAGGGATTTTTCACCTCATGGAAAAACTATAAATTATTACGGGACGAGGCATACCTCATTTTAGAGGCAATTCATCCTAGATTTGATATTTGTAAAGACTTCTTACCAAAAACATTTTGGTCTATCGAAAAAAATTTATCTGATTTTTTTGGTGCACAGTACTGTTTCTCTGAGGGATTTTTCACCTCATGGAAAAACTATAAATTATTACGGGACGAGACATACCTCATTTTAAAGGCAATTCATCCTAGATTTGATGTTTGTAAAGACTTTTTACCAAAAACATTTTGGTCTATCGAAAAAATTAATTTGAATTTTTTGGTGCACAGTACTGTTTCTCTGAGGGATTTTTCACCTCATGGAAAAACTATAAATTATTACGGGACGAGACATACCTCATTTTAAAGGCAATTCATCCTAGATTTGATATTTGTAAAGACTTTTTACCAAAAACATTTTGGTCTATCGAAAAAGTTAATTTGAATTTTTTGGTGCACAGTACTGTTTCTCTGAGGGATTTTTCACCTCATGGAAAATCTATAAATTATTACGGGACGAGACATACCTCATTTTAAAGGCAATTCATCCTAGATTTGATATTTGTAAAGACTTTTTACCAAAAACATTTTGGTCTATCGAAAAAATTAATTTGAATTTTTTGGTGCACAGTACTGTTTCTCTGAGGGATTTTTCACCTCATGGAAAAACTATAAATTATTACGGGACGAGGCATACCTCATTTTAAAGGCAATTCATCCTAGATTTGATATTTGTAAAGACTTTTTACCAAAAACATTTTGGTCTATCGAAAAAAATTTATCTGATTTTTTTGGTGCACAGTACTGTTTCTCTGAGGGATTTTTCACCTCATGGAAAAACTATAAATTATTACGGGACGAGACATACCTCATTTTAAAGGCAATTCATCCTAGATTTGATATTTGTAAAGACTTTTTACCAAAAACATTTTGGTCTATCGAAAAAATTAATTTGAATTTTTTGGTGCACAGTACTGTTTCTCTGAGGGATTTTTCACCTCATGGAAAAACTATAAATTATTACGGGACGAGACATACCTCATTTTAAAGGTAATTCATCCTAGATTTGATATTTGTAAAGACTTTTTACCAAAAACATTTTGGTCTATCGAAAAAATTAATTTGAATTTTTTGGTGCACAGTACTGTTTCTCTGAGGGATTTTTCACCTCATGGAAAAACTATAAATTATTACGGGACGAGACATACCTCATTTTAAAGGCAATTCATCCTAGATTTGATATTTGTAAAGACTTTTTACCAAAAACATTTTGGTCTATCGAAAAAATTAATTTGAATTTTTTGGTGCACAGTACTGTTTCTCTGAGGAATTTTTCACCTCATGGAAAAACTATAAATTATTACGGGACGAGACATACCTCATTTTAAAGGCAATTCATCCTAGATTTGATATTTGTAAAGACTTTTTACCAAAAACATTTTGGTCTATCGAAAAAATTAATTTGAATTTTTTGGTGCATAGTACTGTTTCTCTGAGGGATTTTTCACCTCATGGAAAAACTATAAATTATTACGGGACGAGGCATACCTCATTTTAGAGGCAATTCATCCTAGATTTGATATTTGTAAAGACTTCTTACCAAAAACATTTTGGTCTATCGAAAAAAATTTATCTGATTTTTTTGGTGCACAGTACTGTTTCTCTGAGGGATTTTTCACCTCATGGAAAAACTATAAATTATTACGGGACGAGACATACCTCATTTTAAAGGCAATTCATCCTAGATTTGATGTTTGTAAAGACTTTTTACCAAAAACATTTTGGTCTATCGAAAAAATTAATTTGAATTTTTTGGTGCACAGTACTGTTTCTCTGAGGGATTTTTCACCTCATGGAAAAACTATAAATTATTACGGGACGAGACATACCTCATTTTAAAGGCAATTCATCCTAGATTTGATATTTGTAAAGACTTTTTACCAAAAACATTTTGGTCTATCGAAAAAGTTAATTTGAATTTTTTGGTGCACAGTACTGTTTCTCTGAGGGATTTTTCACCTCATGGAAAAACTATAAATTATTACGGGACGAGACATACCTCATTTTAAAGGCAATTCATCCTAGATTTGATATTTGTAAAGACTTTTTACCAAAAACATTTTGGTCTATCGAAAAAATTAATTTGAATTTTTTGGTGCACAGTACTGTTTCTCTGAGGGATTTTTCACCTCATGGAAAAACTATAAATTATTACGGGACGAGACATACCTCATTTTAAAGGTAATTCATCCTAGATTTGATATTTGTAAAGACTTTTTACCAAAAACATTTTGGTCTATCGAAAAAATTAATTTGAATTTTTTGGTGCACAGTACTGTTTCTCTGAGGGATTTTTCACCTCATGGAAAAACTATAAATTATTACGGGACGAGGCATACCTCATTTTAGAGGCAATTCATCCTAGATTTGATATTTGTAAAGACTTCTTACCAAAAACATTTTGGTCTATCGAAAAAAATTTATCTGATTTTTTTGGTGCACAGTACTGTTTCTCTGAGGGATTTTTCACCTCATGGAAAAACTATAAATTATTACGGGACGAGACATACCTCATTTTAAAGGCAATTCATCCTAGATTTGATGTTTGTAAAGACTTTTTACCAAAAACATTTTGGTCTATCGAAAAAATTAATTTGAATTTTTTGGTGCACAGTACTGTTTCTCTGAGGGATTTTTCACCTCATGGAAAAACTATAAATTATTACGGGACGAGACATACCTCATTTTAAAGGCAATTCATCCTAGATTTGATATTTGTAAAGACTTTTTACCAAAAACATTTTGGTCTATCGAAAAAGTTAATTTGAATTTTTTGGTGCACAGTACTGTTTCTCTGAGGGATTTTTCACCTCATGGAAAATCTATAAATTATTACGGGACGAGACATACCTCATTTTAAAGGCAATTCATCCTAGATTTGATATTTGTAAAGACTTTTTACCAAAAACATTTTGGTCTATCGAAAAAATTAATTTGAATTTTTTGGTGCACAGTACTGTTTCTCTGAGGGATTTTTCACCTCATGGAAAAACTATAAATTATTACGGGACGAGGCATACCTCATTTTAAAGGCAATTCATCCTAGATTTGATATTTGTAAAGACTTTTTACCAAAAACATTTTGGTCTATCGAAAAAAATTTATCTGATTTTTTTGGTGCACAGTACTGTTTCTCTGAGGGATTTTTCACCTCATGGAAAAACTATAAATTATTACGGGACGAGACATACCTCATTTTAAAGGCAATTCATCCTAGATTTGATATTTGTAAAGACTTTTTACCAAAAACATTTTGGTCTATCGAAAAAATTAATTTGAATTTTTTGGTGCACAGTACTGTTTCTCTGAGGGATTTTTCACCTCATGGAAAAACTATAAATTATTACGGGACGAGACATACCTCATTTTAAAGGTAATTCATCCTAGATTTGATATTTGTAAAGACTTTTTACCAAAAACATTTTGGTCTATCGAAAAAATTAATTTGAATTTTTTGGTGCACAGTACTGTTTCTCTGAGGGATTTTTCACCTCATGGAAAAACTATAAATTATTACGGGACGAGACATACCTCATTTTAAAGGCAATTCATCCTAGATTTGATATTTGTAAAGACTTTTTACCAAAAACATTTTGGTCTATCGAAAAAATTAATTTGAATTTTTTGGTGCACAGTACTGTTTCTCTGAGGAATTTTTCACCTCATGGAAAAACTATAAATTATTACGGGACGAGACATACCTCATTTTAAAGGCAATTCATCCTAGATTTGATATTTGTAAAGACTTTTTACCAAAAACATTTTGGTCTATCGAAAAAATTAATTTGAATTTTTTGGTGCACAGTACTGTTTCTCTGAGGGATTTTTCACCTCATGGAAAAACTATAAATTATTACGGGACGAGACATACCTCATTTTAAAGGCAATTCATCCTAGATTTGATATTTGTAAAGACTTTTTACCAAAAACATTTTGGTCTATCGAAAAAATTAATTTGAATTTTTTGGTGCATAGTACTGTTTCTCTGAGGGATTTTTCACCTCATGGAAAAACTATAAATTATTACGGGACGAGGCATACCTCATTTTAGAGGCAATTCATCCTAGATTTGATATTTGTAAAGACTTCTTACCAAAAACATTTTGGTCTATCGAAAAAAATTTATCTGATTTTTTTGGTGCACAGTACTGTTTCTCTGAGGGATTTTTCACCTCATGGAAAAACTATAAATTATTACGGGACGAGACATACCTCATTTTAAAGGCAATTCATCCTAGATTTGATATTTGTAAAGACTTTTTACCAAAAACATTTTGGTCTATCGAAAAAATTAATTTGAATTTTTTGGTGCACAGTACTGTTTCTCTGAGGGATTTTTCACCTCATGGAAAAACTATAAATTATTACGGGACGAGACATACCTCATTTTAAAGGCAATTCATCCTAGATTTGATATTTGTAAAGACTTTTTACCAAAAACATTTTGGTCTATCGAAAAAATTAATTTGAATTTTTTGGTGCACAGTACTGTTTCTCTGAGGGATTTTTCACCTCATGGGAAAACTATAAATTATTACGGGACGAGACATACCTCATTTTAAAGGCAATTCATCCTAGATTTGATATTTGTAAAGACTTTTTACCAAAAACATTTTGGTCTATCGAAAAAAATTTATCTGATTTTTTTGGTGCACAGTTCTGTTTCTCTGAGGGATTTTTCACCTCATGGAAAAACTATAAATTATTACGGGACGAGACATACCTCATTTTAAAGGCAATTCATCCTAGATTTGATATTTGTAAAGACTTTTTACCAAAAACATTTTGGTCTATCGAAAAAATTAATTTGAATTTTTTGGTGCACAGTACTGTTTCTCTGAGGGATTTTTCACCTCATGGAAAAACTATAAATTATTACGGGACGAGACATACCTCATTTTAAAGGCAATTCATCCTAGATTTGATATTTGTAAAGACTTTTTACCAAAAACATTTTGGTCTATCGAAAAAAATTTATCTGATTTTTTTTGGTGCACAGTACTGTTTCTCTGAGGGATTTTTCACCTCATTGAAAAACTATAAATTATTACGGGACGACACATACCTCATTTTAAAGGCAATTCATCCTAGATTTTATATTTGTAAAGACTTTTTACCAAAAACATTTTGGTATGTGTCGTCCCGTAATAATTTATAGTTTTTCCATGAGGTGAAAAATCCTTCAGAGAAACAGTACTGTGCACCAAAAAAAATCAGATAAATTTTTTTCGATAGACCAAAATGTTTTTGGTAAAAAGTCTTTACAAATATAAAATCTAGGATGAATTGCCTTTAAAATGAGGTATGTGTCGTCCCGTAATAATTTATAGTTTTTCCATGAGGTGAAAAATCCCTCAGAGAAACAGTACTGTGCACCAAAAAATTCAAATAAATTTTTTCGATAGACCAAAATGTTTTTGGTAAAAAGTCTTTACAAATATAAACTCTAGGATGAATTGCCTTTAAAATGAGGTATGTGTCGTCCCGTAATAATTTATAGTTTTTCTATGAGGTGAAAAATCCCTCAGAGAAACAGTACTGTGCACCAAAAAATTTAAATTAATTTTTTCGATAGACCAAAATGTTTTTGGTAAAAAGTCTTTACAAATATAAAATCTAGGATGAATTGCCTTTAAAATGAGGTATGTGTCCTCCCGTAATAATTTATAGTTTTTCCATGAGGTGAAAAATCCCTCAGAGAAACAGTACTGTGCACCAAAAAAAAAAAAAATCAGATAAATGTTTTTCGATAGACCAAAATGTTTTTGGTAAAAAGTCTTTACAAATATAAAATCTAGGATGAATTGCCTTTAAAATGAGGTATGTGTGGTCCCGTAATAATTTATAGTTTTTCCATGAGGTGAAAAATCCCTCAGAGAAACAGTACTGTGCACCAAAAAATTCAAATAAATTTTTTCGATAGACCAAAATGTTTTTGGTAAAAAGTCTTTACAAATATAAAATCTAGGATGAATTGCCTTTAAAATGAGGTATGTGTCGTCCCGTAATAATTTATAGTTTTTCCATAAGGTGAAAAATCCCTCAGAGATACAGTATTGTGCATCAAAAAATTTAAATAAATTTTTTTCGATAGACCAAAATGTTTTTGGTAAAAAGTCTTTACAAATATAAAATCTAGGATGAATTGCCTTTAAAATGAGGTATTGTCGTCCCGTAATAATTTATAGTTTTTCCATGAGGTGAAAAATCCCTCAGGGAAACAGTACTGTGCCCCAAAAAAAAAATCAGATAAATTTTTTTCGATAGACCAAAATGTTTTTGGTAAAAAGTCTTTACAAATATAAAATCTAGGATGAATTGCCTTTAAAATGAGGTATGTGTCGTCCCGTAATAATTTATAGTTTTTCCATAAGGTGAAAAATCCCTCAGAGATACAGTATTGTGCATCAAAAAATTTAAATAAATTTTTTTCGATAGACCAAAATGTTTTTGGTAAAAAGTCTTTACAAATATAAAATCTAGGATGAATTGCCTTTAAAATGAGGTATGTGTCGTCCCGTAATAATTTATAGTTTTTCCATGAGGTGAAAAATCCCTCAGAGAAACAGTACTGTGCCCCAAAAAAATCAGATAAATTTTTTTCGATAGACCAAAATGTTTTTGGTAAAAAGTCTTTACAAATATAAAATCTAGGATGAATTTCCTTTAAAATGAGGTATGTGTCGTCCCGTAATAATTTATAGTTTTTTTCAATATTGGCTTACAAATTTGTCCCAAATATGAAAACATATTTATATTCCCCAAGTAGGAATACACATTTATAATAAATATGTCCCAAATGAGAAAACGTATTTGGCAAATATGTCACAAATACTAAAAAGATATTTATAAATATTTAATAACGTAAAGCGTTACGTCGAAACATATTTAACTCGGCATATTTATCTTCACTCACTTTTAACAGTATATAATCGTAACTTTAAAGTAAAACATGAATATTGTACAATGATTGACAGCAAGACAGCACAATCAGTAACAGAAACACCAGTAGAATCTTCTTGTTTTTTTGTTAGTTAGGGCTTTTTACATTGTAGGTAACGATATACATTTCTCTAACTTTCTTCATTTTGATTACTTTTGTGTATTATTATATAAATAAAACTAAATTTGTGATGAAATCACTACATTTTTTGAAAAATATATTTTTTCCTCACCTCCATACAAAAATCCGCAGTGTGCGTCGTCCCTTTGCCTGCTCTCTTTTCATATTTTTCTGAAACCGCTTCCGGAATGTCTGGAACTTCGCGTTCTCGTCATTCATGCTGTGGGTTAGCGTCGGCTGGTTTTTCTTTATATTTCCCCGGATAATCTATAGGAGATACACAGAAAGGACAAAAGTTGATTAATTCAGTGGAGGTACGTAGGGCTTTAGCTCTCCGAGATGAGCAGTGCGCAGCTCTTTCATAAGGCCCCCATATTTTGGGGCTAAGTTTGCAACAAAATTCTCCGTAGCCTTGTATAACGGATGTTGGCGCACTAGCACCTGATCCCCAATATTTGGCTTCCAGTCACGCCGTCGCAGGTTATAATAGTGTTTTTTGTCGTTGGGAAGCCTTCTCTAGGTTACGATGGACAATTTTGAAAATTTCCCTTAATAGCTGTTCTCGCTTTCTGGGCGTTACTTGGCGAGCTCCGGTACCCATTGTCACTGTATCATATAAAGCACGGGGTAATCGGGGTTCTCTGCCTTGTGTGAGGTACGCGGGAGAATATCCTGTTGGCTCCGATCAGCAATTAAGTCATCCCACGTGTTATGCTGTTGTGCTTTGACTGCTCCCCCGGCCGTTGCTCTGCGTAGTGGCACTAGCTCGCACCACTTCGAAAAATTGTCGAAGAGCACCATCAACATGGTATGTTCGTGTTTAGTTCTGGGTAGAGGTCCCATGAAGTCAGCGCACACTCGAGACCATGGTTCTTCTGGGATACATGTCAGCATTTTTCCTGGTGGCTTTCGTTGTGTTCCCTTGTGGAGCTGGCAGGATTAACACTGATGTACATAGTGACAGATGTCTCTCGTCATCCCAGGCCAGGAATAACGACTGCCTATCTTGTGAATCGTCTTTCGGATAATCGTGACATCATCGTGTGGTTCACGTAACATTTGTCGTCGCAAGGGTTAGATGTCAGTATAATTGTTAGTTAGCGATGGTGTAGTCGAGATATGCTTCGGGGTGTTGGCTTACTCCTGCCATCTTTTTTTCGAGCCATGGGCACCTGCTACTGGGTTCAGCGTGGAGATACCTCGCCTCCGCTACCGGCTGTCGTGATAGCGCGCCGGTCACCACATTTTGTTTTCCCTTTCTATAGTTGATGGAAAACCGATACTGTTGTAATTCCAAGGCCCACCTTGCAAGTCAGCCCGTGGGATTTTCGATGGAATTTAGCCATTTTAATGAAAGATGGTCAGTCACTACCTTGAATTCATACCCTTCCAGGTAAGGCCACATTTTCCGGATACCCCATACGATGGCCAGGCATTCTTTTTCGGTGGCCGATTAATTTTTTTCGGCATCTAACAAGTGACGGCTGGCATAGGCAATGACGTGCTCGGTACCATTGAACTCTTGGGTCAACACCACACCGAGCCCGAGATCGCTGCCGTCGGTTTGTAGTGTAAACTCTTGCGTAAAATCTGGGCAGGCAAGCACCGGGGCATTGGTTTCTCCTTGAGGGTCTCGAATGCACTTTGTTGTTCGACTCCCCAGTTCCAATGCCGCCCCTTTTTAAGGAGGTGTGTGAGTGGTTGTGTAATTTCTGCGAAGTTCGGCACGAAGCGATGGTACCACGATGTCACGCCTAAAAATCGACGTATTTCTTTCACGTTGCTTGGAGGGGTCATATCTGCGATGGCGGCCACCTTATCTGGATCGGTTTTTATCCGTTCCGGTGTCACTATATGCCCCAAGTACGTTGTTTCATTTTTGAAAACTCAAATTATTCAACGTTGATATGTAGGTTGGCTGCTCGGAAAACTTCGTGAAGATTTCCCTTGTGCTCTTCAAAGAAAGCTCCAATCGCAATTATGTCATCTAGATATGCGAACGCATGTGGTTCCATTTCAGGTCCGATGACCTGGTCGAGGGCACGCTTGAACGTGGCGGGAGCTGAGTGCAGACCGAAGGGCAGTAACCGCCATTGAAATAGTCGTCTCCCACTGACCGCAAATACGGCATATTTCTTGCTTTCTTCGGACAGCGGAATCTGCCAATAACCATCTTTCAAATCGAGGCTACTGATGAAATTTGCATTCCTCAACCTGTTCAAGATGGTGTCAATGCGGGGTAGAGGGAAGGCGTCAGGTATCGATCTCGCATTCAACTGTCGGAAATCCATGCACGTTCGTCAATTACCATTTTTCTTTTTAACTAGCGTGATTGGGAAACTATAAGGGCTGTTTATTGACTTCGGTGTCGATGATAGCCTTCATAGCTGGGTTTCGTTGTGCATATCGTATTTTATTGGGCCGGTCATCCTTCATTCCTATTTTGTGTATAGCTACACTAGATAGCACCGTTATTTTGTCAAACTTAGGGAGTTCAGTTGCTAAGAACCGATCAATTTTCTCTTGCAGGACGTCCCTTTCAGGTACGGGCACCGTAAAAATTCGGTGAGTGGGTTTTTTGTGTTTGCTTACCTTATTTGCCCGTGCCTCTTGCTTGCTGTCGCTCCGAGTATCTAACCCAGCTCTCACTACTAGGCCGGCGCATGTGATGGTGGCGTTGCAGCTTTGTAGAAAGTCGAGCCCCAGGATAATGACTTCGGTGGCTTCGTCTATTACAAGAAACTTGTGATTCGTAGTCAAGTTACCCAGACCCACTTGGAATTGGACCGCTTTGGTAACCATTCTTTTCGAACCGTCAGCGAGGAGCACATCAATGTCTACGGGGGCATATTTCGGGTCCGGTGATAGCTCGTTAACAGTGTCCACTATGGCGGTGACCAGCTTACCTCCAATGTCGACCACTGCCTTCAACTTGTTATCCTCCCACGCCAAATTAGTTAGATTTTTATTGCCACCGCCCTTTCTCCATCTCTTTCGCTGGCGTGAGGGTTTTACGGTTTTTACAGTCACTAACCTGTGATGCTCACCTCTGGTCTGGCCCGAGTTGCCTGGAATACCTTCCATGTCTGCCGCGAGATTGATGAGTTCATCTAGGGTTGTAAAATCTCTCCTGCGGATTACGATGCACCCTCTCGAGCTTTTGGGATGGACTTAAGTCTGTGTGTCGCATTAAATCTTGCAGACTGAGCACATAATCTTTAAAACACTCCCGTGGCCATTGCGTACGTTTGCGAATTTCATCCTCGAGTTTCTTGAAGTACCGAGGTGGCAAAAAGAAATCGCAAAAATCTCTTTTGAACACTGCCCACTGGTCCCACTGTTTGTTGTTATTTCGGAACCAACTGAGGGCTTTTTCTCGGAAAAACTTTCACATTACTGGCAAGATTTCAATTAATTGCATTCTATACATACCAGCAAGCTCCTCTACCCGCTCGATGAAGCCTAGGTGGTCCTTACCACCATCGTATTTCAGGCCCCATTTTCTAAGCATGTCGATGACTAGAACGCTGTTTTTTTTCTCTGGTCAGCAGGTCTTGGTCGACCAGTGGTGGAGTGCGGGTGTCGGCTGGTTCATTGTTGGATGGGGATGTTAGCTTGGATTTGTCGGAGTCACGGCAGGGGATAGGTAAGCTGGTACCGGCTGTCGGCGGCAAAATCTTCGTGATGGGCTTGCAGTTGTAGGAACCTCATCATTTTTTCAAGGTCCTTTAATATCTTCAAAATTACGCTCATTATACTTTTGGAAAACCTCAGGGCCAATCTTTATACCATATGGGAATCTTTTGAAGCGATAACATCCAAACGGTGTACTAAATGTGCATATTTCGCTCGCTTCTTTCCTAAGCCCCACTTTTCCAAAAGCCTTCTTTTAAGTCAAGCAAAGTAAAATAATGTTCGTTAGCTAGTCTTGCAAATATTGATTCGAACGATGGGATTATACGGTTTTCCAATAATATATCAGCATTAACGTCTTGCGGATCGATGCATAGGCGAAGTTGTCCAGTTTTTTTTCGACAATAACCAAGTTTGATGCTCTTTCGATGGACCATCTACACGCTCTATAATGCCTCTATCAACCATTTGCTTTAATTCCTCTTTTACACGTGCATTTAATGACAATGGTATACGTCTAGCCGCTTTAAAAACTGGAAGATAATCTTTTTTTACTTTAATATCTAAATTACTTACAAAACAACCCAAACCTTCAAATATGTCGCTATTCTCTTCAATGAATTATTCTTTTGTCAATTTACTAACTGAGTTTATACGTTTTATTAAATTGAGTTTCTCACATGCTCCTAAACTAGGAGAGGCTGATACGGTGTATCTATTATCGTAAATCTCAAAATTGTTATTTCATTACGACACATCACTACACAATAAGCTGCGCCTTTAAAATTTAAATCAGTTCCGCCGTAGCTCTGTGGAGGGACACCACCTCTTTTTATTTTAATATTTTTCATATGTTTCAGAAATCTATATGGTAAAACGCTAACATCAGTACCAGTCCCTATCTTAAAGTTTATAAGACAATCATTTACTCGAATTTTTTCATACCATCGTTTCCTCTCCGCACTTATATCAGCAATATTATGTAAACAAATTTACTTATCTTCTGATGAAAAAGTATTATTGTCTTTTATTTCGCGTAATTTTGATGCATAACATGCGATGCTAAAATGATTTAAACGTCCACAGTTGTTACACCGTTTTTAAAATGCTGAACAACGCCGGTTACTATGTGTACCTTTACAAAATTTACAATTAATTGCTCTTTCTCTACTGTCATTTGATGTTTACGATGATCCGTTACCCTCTCTTATTGTAGTGTTGTTGTACATTTTTGCTGGAAATTTTTTGTTATATTTTGCTTTGCGTTTAATGCGTCAACTGATGACAAATTTTCTGTTTGTTTTTGCATTTCGTTCGCATGTCTTTCAACCAATTCAGATGTCCGTGCAATTTCAGTTGTTCTTTGTAGAGTTAAATTATCAGTTTCAAGGAATTTTTTGCGAAGTTTGTTGTTGTTAATGCCACTTACAATATTGTCTCGAATCATTCTGTCAGGATTGCTATAACCGCAACTTTTAACTAATTTCCGTAAATCAAGCAAATAAGAGTCAAGCGACTCGCCATCTTCTTGTTTCCTAGAAATAAACTTGAAAGCCTCATAAACTTCATTCTTTTTTGGAGTACAATAGTTTGCAACCGCATTAACCACTGCATCATAGTCTTTCTGTTGCTCTTCAATCAAACCCAAAATGTTAAAAATCTTCACTGTTTCTGGGCCGCAAGCATTAAAAAATGGCTGTCTTTTGTGGCGACCCCCTTTCATTTAAAATATATCAAAATTTTGTTTAAATGCACGCCAGTTTTCAGCAATATTTTCATCTAACTTTAGTGCATCTGGCATCAAAGTTTCCAAAATTATTTTCAGTTGGTGGCGCCATTATGTCTTCATTACATTTGGTTTTCACTTTTGACCGCGTCTTTGCCATTAATTTAATTTTTATATTATTTTTATGACCAACTGCGCCATGTTTTATTCATGTTCAATTTAAGATGACAACTGTTTTATTTCGTATGGTTATATGTTACAGAGTTGCCATATTTCTTACATACTAATATATATTGTAACTGAAACTAAGGCCCAAGAGTTTTACGACAATGGAAAGTTTATCTATTTCACATGCGGTTTTATGCTCGAAGCTTCTGAAGTTTGACAAAGACAGAACAAAATTAAAACAGTTTTTGCAACAATCTCACGTTGGCTTAAACGAAACTAGAGCATGTGACATTTTGGATACAATATATAAAGGCTTTTACTCTAACTTCAAACAAAGATGGCAGGATTCGAATCGTACGAAGTCGCGATTTGAAAAAACATGCAAATTGGCTTGAACACACATTTACAATTAAGTTTACTGAGTCTGAATGTTCTTCCAGTTCTGCACTTGGTCGGCCACGTAAATCGTTTGGAGTGCTGTGATCGCACCAAACGATAGAAAAGGGATGAAGTACGTGCTACGTTTCCTCAAGAAGTAATTCATTTTACTTCTAGTATTTCAAAAACCAACCACAAAATTTGTACATTAAAAACATTGGGGATGTTTACAACGCTTGAACTTACAAAAAATAAAATAAAAAATAAAAAAATACGAGTATCTAATGCATTGGTTAGGAAATGAAGGGTACAAAATACACATACCATACAAAGAACTCACGAAAGAAAAAACTAACAGTTATCCTCAAGGAATTTCTATTACTGAAAGTTCAGCCAGTGTACCTCTGCAAAATCTGTAGGATCATACTGCTAAAAGAGTCCTAGAGACCAAGTCAGTAAAGGAAATAAATAAAATTGAAAGCGGAAATCTAACAATGTACTATAAATGGGGATGTGATGGGGCATCTAGTCAAAGCGAATACCAACAGAGGTTTTCAGATGATCGAATTTCTGACTCTCATTTATATTTGACATCAGTTGTACCACAGATTATCATTAAGTGATGACATAAATAAATTAGTATGGAACAACAATAAATCTTCTTCCACACAGTATTGTAGAACACTACAGTTTGCATACGTTAAAGAGACCCCTCAAGTTATACAAAAAGAAAAAGGAAGAGTCGATGAGGAGATATCTCAACTAAAAGAATTTGAGTTAACAGTATATAATCGTAACTTTAAAGTAAAACATGAATATTGTACAATGATTGACGGCAAGACAGCACAATCAGTAACACAAACAACAGCAGAATCTTCTTGTATTTTTTTTTTTTTGTTAGTTAGGGCTTTTTACATTGTAGGTAACGATATACATTTCTCTAACTTTCTTTATTTTGATTACTTTTGTGTATTATTATATAAATAAAACTAAATTTGTGATGAAATCACTACATTTTTTGAAAAATATATTTTTTCCTCACCTCCATACAAAAATCCGCAGTGTGCGTCGTCCCTTTGCCTGCTCTCTTTTCATATTTTTCTGAAACCGCTTCCGGAATGTCTGGAACTTCGCGTTCTCGTCATTCATGCTGTGGGTTAGCGTCGGCTGGTTTTTCTTTATATTTCTCCGGATAATCTATAGGAGATTCACAGAAAGGACAAAAGTTGATTAATTCAGTGGAGGTACGTAGGGCTTTAGCTCTCCGTGATGAGCAGTGCGTTCTCGTCATTCATGTTGTGGGTTAGCCTCGGCTGGTTTTTCTTTATATTTCTCCGGATAATCTATAGGAGATACACAGAAAGGACAAAAGTTGATTAATTCAGTGGAGGTACGTAGGGCTTTAGCTCTCCGAGATGAGCTGTGCGTAGCTCTTTACTATCTACTTTACTAATTTCTACTATTACGGGGAACACAAATCCCTTAACTACATAAGGCCCCCATATTTTGGAGCTAAGTTTGCAGCAAAATTCTACGTAGCCTTGGATAACGGATGTTGGCGCACTAGCACCTGATCCCCAATATTTGGCTTCCAGTCACGCCGTCGCAGGTTATAATAGTGTTTTTGTCGTTGAGAAGCCTTCTCTAGGTTACGGTGGACAATTTTGAAAATTTCCTTTAATAGCCGTTCTCGCTTTCTGGGCGTTACTTGGCGAGCTCCGGTACCCATTGTCACTGTATCATATAAAGCACGGGGTAATCGGGGTTCTCTGCCTTGTGTGAGGTACGCGGGAGAATATCCTGTTGGCTCCGATCAGGAATTAAGTCATCCCACGTGTTATGCTGTTGTGTCGAGAATTGTGCCATAATCGTTTTTATGGTTCGGTTTGCACGTTCCGTAGGATTTTTCTGAGGCGTATAAGGTGCAGTGAATTGTTGGTTGATCCCCATCTCTTGGAGATAGTTTTTAAAAACATGGACGGTGAATTGGGTGCCATTATCTGTAATAATTGCTTTGGTACGCCATATCGTGATATTATTCCTTCCCTCAGTGCTTTGACTGCTCCCCCGGCCGTTGCTCTGCGTAGTGGCACTAGCTCGCACCACTTCGAAAAATTGTCGAAGAGCACCATCAACATGGTATGTTCGTGTTTAGTTCTGGGTAGAGGTCCCATGAAGTCAGCGCACACTCGAGACCATGGTTCTTCTGGGATACATGTCAGCATTTTTCCTGGTGGCTTTCGTTGTGTTCCCTTGTGAAACTGGCAGTATTAACACTGATGTACATAGTGACAGATGTCTCTCGTCATCCCAGGCCAAGAATAACGACTTCCTATCTTGTGAATCGTCTTTCGGATAATCGTGACATCATCGTGTGGTTCACGTAACACTTGTCGTCGCAAGGGTTAGATGTCAGTATAATTGTTGGTTAGCGATGGTGTAGTCGGGATATGCTTCGGGGTGTTGGCTTACTCCTGCCATCTTTTTTTCGAGTCATGGGCACCTGCTACTGGGTTCAGCGTGGAGATACCTTGCCTCCGCTACCGGCTGTCGTGATAGCGCGCCGGTCACCACATTTTGTTTTCCCTTTCTATAGTTGATGGAAAACCGATACTGTTGTAATTCCAAGGCCCACCTTGCAAGTCAGCCCGTGGGATTTTCGATGGAATTTAGCCATTTTAATGAAAGATGGTCAGTCACTACCTTGAATTCATACCCTTCCAGGTAAGGCCACATTTTCCGGATACCCCATACGATGGCCAGGCATTCTTTTTCGGTGGCCGAGTAATTTTTTTCGGCATCTAACAAGTGACGGCTGGCATAGGCAATGAAGTGCTCGGTACCATTGAACTCTTGGGTCAACACCACACCGAGCCCGAGATCGCTGCCGTCGGTTTGTAGTGTAAACTCTTGCGTAAAATCTGGGCAGGCAAGCACCGGGGCATTGGTTAGTTTCTCCTTGAGGGTCTCGAATGCACTTTGTTTTTCGACTCCCCAGTTCCAATGCCGCCCCTTTTTAAGGAGGTGTGTGAGTGGTTGTGTAATTTCTGCGAAGTTCGGCACGAAGCGATGGTACCACGATGTCACGCCTAAAAATCGACGTATTTCTTTCACGTTGCTTGGAGGGGTCATATCTGCGATGGCGGCCACCTTATCTGGATCGGTTTTTATCCGTTCCGGTGTCACTATATGCCCCAAGTACGTTGTTTCATTTTTGAAAACTCAAATTATTCAACGTTGATACGTAGGTTGGCTGCTCGGAAAACTTCGTGAAGATTTCGCTTGTGCTCTTCAAAGAAAGCTCCAATCGCAATTATGTCATCTAGATATGCGAACGCATGTGGTTCCATTTCAGGTCCGATGACCTGCTCGAGGGCACGCTTGAACGTGGCGGGAGCTGAGTGCAGACCGAAGGGCAGTACCCGCCATTGAAATAGTCGTCTCCCACTGACCGCAAATACGGCATATTTCTTGCTTTCTTCGGACAGCGGAATCTGCCAATAGCCATCTTTCAAATCGAGGCTACTGATGAAATTTGCATTCCTCAACCTGTTCAAGATGGTGTCAATCGGGGTAGAGGGTAGGCGTCAGGTATCGATCTCGCATTCAACTGTCGGAAATCCATGCACGTTCGTCAATTACCATTTTTCTTTTTAACTAGCGTGATTGGTCTGTTTATTGACTTCTGTGTCGATGATAGCCTGCATAGCTGGGTTTCGTTGTGCATATCGTATTTTATTGGGCCGGTCATTCTTCATTCCTATTTTGTGTATAGCTACACTAGAGAGCCCCGTTATTTTGTCAAACTTAGAGAGTTCAGTTGCTAAGAACCGATCAATTTTCTCTTGCAGGACGTCCCTTTCAGGTACGGGCACCGTAAAAATTCGGTGGGTGGGTTTTTTGTGTTTGCTTACCTTATTTGCCCGTGCCTCTTGCTTGCTGTCGTTCCGAGTATCTAACCCAGCTCTCACTACTAGGCCGGCGCATGTGAAGGTGGCGTTGCAGCTTTGTAGAAAGTCGAGCCCGGTGGCTTCGTCTATTACAAGAAACTTGTGATTCGTAGTCAAGTTACCCAGACCCACTTGGAATTGGACCGCTTTGGTAACCATTCTTTTCGAACCGTCAGCGAGGAGCACATCAATGTCTACGGGGGCATATTTCGGGTCTGGTGATAACTCGTTAACAAGCGTTGGTTTTACGAAGCTCCGGTCCAGTGTCCACTATGGCGGTGACCAGCTTACCTCAAATGTCGACCACTGCCTTCAACTTGTTAGATTTTTATTGCCACCGCCCTTTCTCTATCTCTTTCGCTGGCGTGAGGGTTTTACGGTTTTTACAGACACTGGAATACCTTCCATATCTGCCGCGAGATTGATGAGTTCATCTAGGGTTGTAAAATCTCTCCTGCGGATTACGATACACCCTCTCGAGCTTTTGGGATGGACTTAAGTCTGTGTGTCGCATTATATCTTGCAGACTGAGCACATAATCTTTAAAACACTGCCGTGGCCATTGCGTACGTTTGCGAATTTTATCCTCGAGTTTTTCGAAGTACAGAGGTGGCAAAAAGAAATCGCAAAAATCTCTTTTGAACACTGCCTACTGATCCCACTGTTTTTTGTTATTTCGGAACCAACTGAGGGCTTTTTCTCGGAAAAATTTTGACATTACTGGCAGGATTTCACTTAATTGCATTCTATACATACCAGCAAGCTCCTCTACCCGCTCGATGAAGCCTACGGGGTCCTTACCACTATCGTATTTCAGGCCCCATTTTCTAACCATGTCGATGACTAGCATGCTGTTTTCTTTTTCTCTGGTCAGCAGGTCTTGGTCGACCAGTGGTGGAGCACGGGTGTCGGCTGGTTCATTGTTGGATGGGGATGTTAGCTTGAATTTGTCGGAGTCACGGCAGGGGATAGGTAAGCTGGTACCGGCTGGCGGCTTCAAAATCTTTTCGTGATGGGCTTGCAGTTGTAGGAACCTCATCATTTTTTCAGGGTCCTGTTCAGCAGACAGGAATTTGGCAAAACGTTTGCGTAGTTCGCCCACCGTGTCTGTGGTTGGGAGGCCGAACTCAAAGAATAAACCCACGTTGTTCTTAACATCTTGTAGTCAGCGGTTGTAAGTATAAAATAATTTCTTTTTTTTCAGTTATTTCTTTTAGATTTTTTAATTTTTTTTTATTTTTGGGTTTTTTTCTAATTTTTTTTTTTTTACTTATACCCTTTTTTTCTTATTTTACATTCTTTACTATGAAAATATTTTATTCTTTCTTTTGGTTTTATTTTTTTAAATTCTTTTTTTTCTGTTCCGACAAACAAATTTTTTTATACGAATTCTTTCTGAATATATAATTTCTATTTGTTTTTTTTTTATTTAATTTTTTTTCAAATTATAAAAAAAATTATTCTCTTATATATATTTCCTTTTGTTGTTGGACAATAATGTCCCTGCTCGAGCGCCAACTGTAATGACACGAATTTGCAGGTTGCTGGGGTAATCTCAGCGGGGTCCAGAGTCGTGGTAGTCGTACAGTAATTAATAAAAGAAAGGGAAATTCTACTAAAAGTTATAAAATCTCTTTATTGAGAGCACGTTCAGGTCGGAGAGTAAAGCCGTCTGTTCAAACAACCCAGCGCGCGTGGTACTCAAGCGCGAAGTACTGTACTAAACTCAGAGTCTCTTTGGTGTGAGTAAAGTGAAGAGAAATACTCCTTACGGTCTGTCACAACAACAACGACTCAAGAGCGCGAGCTGGTAAGAGAAGGGCACAGCAGAGATGTTGCCGTCAATCTACAAGAAATACTCCTTGCGGATTGACCATCAAAATCCCTCACGAGCGCTGACCGATAGTCGCAGAGCCTGCGATACCACAAGAAATACTCCTTGTGGTACTCAAGCAACAACAACAACCATTCAAGAGCGTGAGCTGGTAAGAGAAGGTTACAGCATAGATGTGGTCGGCAATCTACAAGAGAAGGGCACAGCAGAGATGTGGCCGTCAATCTACAAGAAATACTCCTTGCGGATTGTCCACCAATATCTCTCACGAGCGCTAACCGATAGCTGCAGAGCCTGCGATACCACAAGAAATACTCCTTGCAATTCCCAGTCAGAGCACTGCGGCAGGCGTGGAAACTCTTTCGTGGATTTAGCCACGAAGACCTTTCAATTTGGTTCGCTGGCAGTTGATAGGTCTTAAATAGTACAAGAAATACTCCTTGCACTATTTTGGGCAAAATGCTTTTGCTTCAAGATCTAACTATGGGACGAAGCCTACGCAAAACACCGAAGGTAGATCTTACAGCTTCGCGAGCTGCCAACAAACTTCACATTTTTCAATGATGTCGTGCCTTTTATATCCATTTTCACAAACACACGCACAGTGTGTGGTATTACCATAGCACGCTTTGAATGGTTGTACCTTTCTCGTATTAAGGGTTCTATTTCAACAATGTTAATCCCACATTTGAAGTATAGATGGCGTTACTCTCTTCCGTTAGTTTACATCTGAATTTAACAAAATATAATTAACTTAGGAATAAAATATATAATAAACAAAAACAATTTATTAATAAACAAAAACAATTCATTAATAAACAATATATACATAGAAAGTATGAAAATAGGAATATATACATTAGAAAAGAAAGAAAATAAAAAGTCAGTGGTGACAAAAACAAGTCTGTCGCTTTTTGGCGTTACACCACCCCTCGTCGTCCGCGAGAAAGTTTAAGCGTTGATTGGTAGAATACGCATTATCCCGCTACGAAGGACTGTTACTCGGTACGTTTGTCCCTCTACACACAATACTATCCGGGTGCGGCGCTGGTTCAGTCCCGCTCCAATGCGTTCGGCCATCTCCTGGCGCAAGCGTTCAGCCCCTTGTGAAAACGGAATTTCTCGTGACTCACTGGTGATTGGCGACGGGTGGGGATATCTGATTTCAGACGTCTCGCCAGATGAAAACGCAGTTGAAGTTGCGGCTGAGGAAGTTGTTACCGCCGGAGATGAGGTTACTACCGGGGACGTGGATCCAAAAATTAATAGTCCTGGCGGTGAAGCCAAAAAATTGTTTATTTGCTTCTGTGTCCTTGCCAGTGGCTAATGAATATATATATATATATATATATATATATATATATATATATATATATATATATATATATATATATATATAATGAATGCATGTGCAAACCATGCATTCATGACACTTTCTACTAGTATATAAGTTCTATCTTAGTCTAACGGCAACAGTAATAAAGAAACAGCTAAACCAAAAACAGTTGTGGAATGTTTTGTTATTGATAACATGGCGACCGAGACCGCGAAGTCTGCGCAATAGAATAAAAACTACAAAAAAAGGGAAAATGGGTTGGTGGACAAAAATATTACAAACAATACCAATCATATTCGCGGGATATGAAGTGGGGAAAAACATTAACGAAAAAGATAGTGAAGAAGTAAGAACAGTACAAGAAAACGACAATAAAAACCTAATTTTTGAAATCGGACTCGGTGTAGTGGCAATAATAATAGTAATTACATATATATTCAAAATCCTAACAATACAAAGAATGCAGCGAATTTAAATAACAACAAGTGAAATAGCCTATTCAGGGTGATCACCAACGAGGCTGAAAAAAATCTATACCAATCCACGACAGCAACAACAAGCATCGAACTGGAACCAAGGAAAGTTTAACTCTATTTGCAAGTATAACTATAAATTTATTTATAATAAATTGAATGTATATACATTAGTGTAAGTACATTAAATAATTTGCATTCTTGTTAGCATATATGTAAGCTAAAATAAAACTTCAGAGCAGAAATGTCAGTGTAGGTACGGATTGAAATTGAAAAAAAATTTATGATGTTAAAACTAGGGAATAACTATAAATACTAAAAAGCATGTAATAATGTAAAAAAATCCTTTTGTCTTTGTTTTGCCCTTTGGATTTAATGGCTCAGGAAAACTGGTTAGCTGTAGTTGAAAAATTTGATCGTTATGTAAATAACGGAAATTTTGGAATTGAATTATAACAAAACGGTTACGTCAATTCTTGAAGAACTTGAATTGGCTTTTACTTTGCCTTCTAATACCGAAAAAATAGAGCTTTCAAAATTGGATCTATTGCTTAGTAATAACATAGAGTTAATCATGGATAATACCATCAAATTTCTCGAAACGGCTAGTAAAATCTTGTCAGATTTTGATGGAAATTTCACAAATTTGTGTAAATTTATTGATGCTATTAATATATTAGTTTCAATTAAAGGAACAATGCCTGAGTCTCTCCTCATAAATATTATAAATACAAAAATAACAAGCAATATCCGCAATAAATTATAAGGCCTCGATTTAATCGTATCTATTATCGAAAGATTAAAAAATGTTGTCAAAGGCGACTCTGCTGATACTTAATAACAAAATTAAACGCCATGAAATAATATGAGAAAACAAAACTCAATATATAAAAGAAATTGAACAACTGGATAACGAACTAGCCAATGTGTATATACCAGACGTCATGTCTGTTTTGTCAAAACAAAAACTCTGAACGAGTTAAATTAATAATGCAAGCGGGCACGTTTAACTCAATTGAGGAAGTTACATCTAAATTTCTGGAAATAGATGCACTACAAACAATTCCATTATGTTTGTAAGACATCGAAATAGAGTATCGCATAATTTTAATAATCATCCTCATTATAATGGTCACAATAATTATCGAAATTATGGTAATCGTAACAACAATAATTTTCACATTGGCATTCATAAAATTTTTTTTGCGGGAAGGAGGTAAAAAAGCATTACTGCATACACGGTCAGTGGCCGTGTTATGTCAGGCTTCCCAAGATGGTATACCGACTAAAAAAACCTCCTTATGTCCTCTTCTTGGAAAAAGGTTCCATCCCGGAACCGCTGTGATGCATTACTTCGGGGTGGTTTCTTCTTGGCTGTGATTTCAGCTCTCTTCCCCTTTGGACCTGCGTCCAGGTCTCTGCTTGAGTTGATCTGTGCCTAGTCTGCTGCCTCTAGATCAGGTTTCTTCTTCTTTAGGATGTATTCGCAGTACTTTGACACTGCTCGCCAGCTGTTTTCGTCCTGGGACATGCGATCCACAATAGACTCAGCATTTATTTCTTCTATTAAGACCTCGAGTTCTCTTCTTTTCCCTTCCCATTTACAACATCAAAAAGTGTTTTCGGCGTCATCGATTATATTTCTTTCTTCGTACAAGCAGTATGGTGTACTACACTTGCCTATGTTGTTTAGGTATTTCCTGAAGTATCCGTGGCCGGTCATCATCTGTGCCAGGTAGTAGTTTACTTCACCGACTCTCCGTTCTAGATATCTGCTTATGTTTGGGAGAAGTCTCTTTGTCAATCTTGCCACTGATTCCTGATTCCATCTTTCCTGCCATCTTTGGAGGGTCTCTTGTTTTATTATCTCCTTGTCCCCTTGTTCAAGTGTGTTAGGCTGTTTCTTCATCCATATTTTCCTTCTTTCCTGTATTTGTAAGTCTATTGCGGTCGTTCCCGCTAGCACGAGAATGGCTGCTGTTGAAACAGTACGGTAAGCAGAAGCTATCTGAGGGGCAGATATCCTTTGCACAGCCAATAGGGCGTTTATCCTGCTTTTATTTAGCTCCATGCCCCATCCATCCATCAGTAGCTTCCTCTTGTGTTGCCGCGGCCCTCCTATATTAGCCATTAATCGGCTTAGTTGTGCCGTCACCTTTGCCGCTTTACTTGCTGCATAATGAATTTGGTATGAGAATGTCATCCTCGAGTCAAGTCGTATGCCAAGATAGTTTAAGAATCTCTTTGTGCGTATTTGTGTTTCTTCGATGTTAATATTTATTTCCAGCGATATGTTTCTTCTGGTTAGGAGAACTGCGCTGCCAGTTGAGGGCCATGTGCGTCAAGCTAGCTCCTCGTCCTGATCATTACCTGCTTGAGTTTTCGTATCGCTTCTTCCGTGTAGGTAATGTTCCATAAATCTGAGCTCAGAATTGATCCCTGTGCGGCTCCGCATGTTACTGGGATCCTTTTCTGTCTCTCCTTCGTGTTATATATAAGTTCCCTGTCCTTGAGGTAGCTCTTTATTATTCGCAGCAGATATACGGTTATTCTAAAGTTCGTCTCTAGGGCCTGGAGGACATCGGGCCATTTTAAGCTATTAAAAGCGTTTTTAATATCTAGTGTGGCGAGGAGAGTGAGTCGCCTACTAAAATGATTTCCTTGTTGAGCGGCATTGAATGCATCGACAACATCTTTTAGCGCCCCCACTGTAGATCTTCCAGGTCTGAAGCCATGTTGCCTTTTTGATAGTCCTCCTCTGTTCGTTATGGCTTCCATCAGCCTGGGTTTCAGGAGTCTTTCTAAAAGTTTGCCTGCAGTGTCTAGCATACAGAGTGGTCGATACGCTGATGGTGAGTTCGGGTCACCTTTCCCTTCGTTGATAAGCACTAGCTGCTGTAACTTCCATGCCTTTGGGAAAATGCATTTGTTATACATGTCAAGCAACAGCTCTGGTCGCTTTTGCGCTATATCCTTGATCACCTCTGCTGGTATACCATCTGGTCCAGGTGCCTTCTTGGGTTTTAGTTTTTCAGCGGCTATTTTTAATTCTTGTGTGGTGAACAATGGAATTTCTGTCTCTGCCATCGTGTCCCTTCTATTTCATTCGTCGGAAAGAGAGACGCTACGATGTTTCCCATTTTTTCTTCGTCCATCAGCTGTGTTGTTGTTCTGGTCTTCAACTTTTCCTTAACTATTTTGTAGCCCGTACCCCATGGGTTCGTGTTTATATCTTCTCGAAGTTCCTCCCATAGCCTTCTTTTGCTGTCAAAAATTGCCCTTTGCACTTTTTTCTTAGCTTCTTTATATGCATTTTTTTCGAGATCCGCTTGAACCCTTCGCTTAGTCCTGGTGTATTGTCTTCTGCGTCTGCAGCAGCTTCTCGCGTTTGCAATATCCTCATTCCACCAGTAGACTTCTTTCCTCCTGAGGTTGTCCCTTCTAACCCTGGGCATCGATTTGTCACAATTTTTCCTGATTATTTGCATGACTTTTCCTATAGTCATTGACGCATCTAAAGTCTCTTGTACACTGTCTACTCTGCTGTCAATTTCTGCTACTAGTGCTGCTGTGTCCAGTTTTTGACATACCATCTCTGTGGGTTCGTCCTCTGTTGTGCGGCATTTCCCCTGTGTATGTTCCCATCTGCAGCTGAGAACGATATATATTGATGATCGCTACCCGTGTATGTTTCAAGAACCATCTAGTCCTATATCCTATGTGCGATTCTCTCTGAGACCAGAGTGATGTCTGGTATCGTGCCCTCACAGCCAGGTCGTCTGAACGTAGGTACGTTTCCTACGTTTGCTGGTATCATGCCTAGTCTGGCTATCATTTGAGTTATGCATCTTCCTCTGGAGTTAGTGGTTTGCGTGCTCTAGCATTAAAATCGCCAGCCACCATGAGATGTCTCGCAATCTCTCGTCCAAAATCTTCTATATCGTCCAGTTTTTTCTGGAAGTTTGTCTTGTGCTCGTTGGGTGTTAGATAACAGCTGCTGACTGTTATGTCCTCAAATTGTGCCCATGAGAAATCAGTTTCCTTTTCCGTACTTTACTGGTGCTAATTTCCTCAAGTCCGGTATCCATATTGCTGGCGTCTTCGAGTCGACTTCAATCCATAAGCCAGTTTGTTTCCTACTGTGTTGTTCGCTAATGATGGCTATGTCTGCATCTTATTCAATCATAATTTGCGGCAGGAGTGCGTCTGCCACTTTTCCTCTGTGAATGTTAGCTTGCAGGATTTTCACTATATCCGTCCGCTTGCTTTACAGCCTTTAGACCCCGGTAAATGTTCCAATAGGGTTTCACCTTCTGCTAGGCATAGACAGCATTTGGGAGGGTTATTGCACTGCTTCAAAAAGTGGCCTCTTCCGCCACATTTGATACATAATCCAGCCCCTTTCCTGTCAGGTCCCACACACTCTCCTTGAGTGTGCCCGAGTCCAAAGCATCTAAAGCAGCGTTTTAATTCTTCGCGATACTTTATTCTGCAGTTTGTCTACCTATTTTGATACGTTTGGTCTTTAGTATCTTGTTTGCTCCAGAGGTAGAAAGCAAGATGAAAGCTCTTCTTTGATCCCGCGAGTTGGGGTTTGTTATACGCACTGAAACATCTTCTTCCGTTGTGCCGGTTACTTTTGTTATGGCTGCAACAATTTCCTCTGTTGTTGGGAAGCCATCTATGTCTCCTATTTCCACTGTGACCTTTGGTTTTAGGTCTTCGACTTCAGCGGCTTCCTTCAGTGTTTCTTTAATAGTGTCGAAAAATTGTCTGGTCTTTCCTCCTTCGGCTACTTCCAAAAGGATTGCTCCCGTCTTTGTCTTCTGGATAGAACGTATCGCGATGTCAGCGTTATCTGGTTTTACATTTTCCCGGAGATTTGTTAGAACCTCGACGTAGCTGTGTCCTTCAGTTGGTTTGACGATGACTGCTTCTGCCTTCTCCCTTGGCAGTTTGAATCGCGTTTTCTTCTTTCGAACATCCATATTTATGTTCCTTTGTCTCGATATGGCTTTTTTTGAGGACGCTGAGGCATCGTTGTATTGTCTCTTCTTCCGATTTCCTCATCTTTGAAATAAATTCCTGTCTTGGGGAAGTGCGTGCAGCGTTTCCAAGTCTGGTCTCGGGTGTTGTTACTCTTGGCACCTCATGTGTAGAAAGAGGTGTTTAAACACTTCTGTCTCTTTTACTCAGCAAGTTTGGCGTACTCTCCTTACGATTTTCTTTCGTTTTTGATCCCTGTACTTGTTGTCCTGATTTTGGTGGGGATCTCACCACCTTTCCGCTGGGGCGAAAGGGATTTATATCGCCGTTGTTATCTTTGGGTATGTTCATATTTATCTTTCAGTTCCCCGCTTGAAGTCGTTATCTGTGTTCGAAGGTGCTGTTGCCCGTTTCATTGACCCCGAGGGTACCTTTGCAAGCAGTGTGGTCCTCGCGAGGGTTGACGCAAATCCTTATGAGATATTGCGTACAGAGCCAGGTCAGGCACTAATTAGGAGTCATCTCAACCAAATCTGCACAGCCGTACTTGGCTACAAACATTGAGCGTTCTACAAGACCTGCCAGGGTTTTAACGGGACGGCGGTAGCCCCCGCATTAGCCCGTGAGCCATTTCAGCACGATATCACTCGTGGTTACTGAGGTCACAGAATACGATAGCTCCCAGCCCATATACGTCTAGATCCTAATCAATATATCCATCGTTATTCAATATCATTGCCGGTCCATCGTGGCATTTATAACAATAACCAATATCGCAATAATAGTAATAATAATCGTAACCTTTATGGTAGTAATACAAACTCAACATCTTTTAAGAATATCACTATCTATCATTTCAACCTAAATTTATCAATCTACTGTTCTATTAAAAACACATTAAGCGGAAGGCCAACACATTTTTAATAGGTACTGGTGCCAGTGTATCAGTACTTAAAAGTGGTTGCGTAACAACGCAGAAAAACATAAATCCTACATACAAATGTAAGCTTACAGGTATAGGAGACAATCCAGTCTATATAACGGGTAAAATTACAGGGACCTTAATTAGCAAAAACATTCTAATTACACACAATTTTATGCTTGTTAACGATAACTTCCCAATTCCCACCGACGGAATTCTAGGACTTGATTTCATAACAAAATTCAATTGCATCCTTGATTTTGACAAAAATAATCAACCTTTGATGCTTAGACCACACAACTTCCCATATAAGATAACTTTCAAGTTAAATAATCAACCCTCATTACTAAACATTCTATCCATTCCTGCGCGAAGCGAAGTCATTAGAAGACTAAACTTTGACACAAAAAATAATTATATATTTATACCCAACCAAGAAATCGAGCGCGGAATATACAAGTTAATATTCGTTTTGCAACGCATTATCATCAGCTAGAAATATCACTAATTTAGCATTACTGATCAATATCACATTATATGTTTTTCTTTTTGTGAGCGCTGAGAGGAAGTAAGAGAAGTTCCTGGATTATTTAAATTTTGAATTTTATTATTATTAGTTAGTTATCATTTAGTTACAGGCCTACATAGTAGGTGTAATTCTTCGGAATCGTCAAGTGAATCAACGTGTAATACTTCATAGAAGTCAATGTTTTTGTTGAAGAGTAAAGTTTTGCATTTAAACACTTCATAGAAGTTAATGTTATTATTCAGGACTTAAATGATTTTGTAAATTGGAAGTCAATGTAATATAAATATAAAAGTATAATATGAATTAAATTTTCATTTATAAATCCCTAAAACTGGCTTAAGAGCCCGTATAAATAGAATTTAAAATAAACATAAATTTTTATTAAAACATGAATTTGTATTAAAAGATGAATTATTATAAAAGCTGTAACCTGTTTAAAGCTAAGAACAAATTATAATTTGTTATAAAGAATTTTGGATAATTTTGAATTTTAAATTTGTACTACTGTGAAATGGAACATGTGCATTTATAAAAAACTAAGTTAAACGTGTAAGAAATATTACTACAGTTATTAACAAGCGCAATAAAGGTGAATTAAAATTGTAATGATAATGAGTTTTACCTAAATCGAAATTGTGAGTGAAATGATCATTAAGGAATCTTAATTCTGTGGAGAATTAGTGAACTCGTAATTAACAGTGACTTTTAATTTGAGAATACTTATGAATGATCCTGTTATCAATGATCAATCGTAAAACCATCTACGAACTGAATGAGAGCAAGATTTCAGAGTTTTAATAAAAAAAAACTGAATATTACAAGGAGAAACTTACAAAAACTATAAAAACTTAAATTTAAAAAATGTGTGGAATGTAAAACATTAAGGTGCAAACGTCCGCAGCAGAAATATTTGAAGCATGTAAGGAAACTTACGTCGCCCACTGTATTTGTTATATTTTTATATACAAATATGCATTTACTTTATAACTTATTTACTCTTTAAATTAAGCCGTTAGTTTGTAGCTTAACATTAAGTCATATAGGTATACAATTATGCATTTACATTGTAACTTATTCACTTTCTTTGAATTAACCCGTTAGTTTGTAGCTTAGCATTAAGTCATTTTGTTTTAAATACAGAATAAATAAAGACCAGATGAAACAGTCTGGATGAAGCAATTGAGCAGTGAATATCGTGTATCATTTTTCGCGAACGCATCCGTTACATGGCGACCATGACAAAAGGAAAAAAAAAATATAAAAATATTAATTAGAACGATGAAAATATCTAAGTGAATAATGAAAAAAAAAATAAATAAAAATAAAAATTAAAAATGTTTTGAAATGGAGTTATATGTATGAAGAAAATCATTGATTGGACAAAAATCGGATTATATAAAAGATTTAAGAAACAACAGCTTGTGTTTTTTATGTGTTCGATTTAAAAACTCCTAAACAGTCTTTACTGGGATATTCAATACTGGAAGCAAACGATGTGGTTTGTGCAATATAGGTATACTATCAGGCCTGTATACATGATTTTATATTTGAAAAGTTTATAAATGAAAATAAAAAAAGTCTGCATTTTATACTTATTAAAATGAAATAAAAAAAATTATAATAAAAAAAAAAAAGAAATAAAATACAAAAAAAATTATTGGAAAAAAGTACAGTCAGACTACATTTACATGATGGAATTTTGCTCAATAGAAAGAATGGCGTGATCCTCTTTCTTTCGTAAAGTAGAAAAAAACGTTATGTTATATTTAGTTGGTATACATATATAATTGATTTAAAAGAAAGAGTGGAGTGAATTTGCGTTAAGGAAAAAGGTCGAGAAACAGAACAAACTTTCAAATGATATAAAAATGAACTTAACAACTAAAAAAAAAAAAATAAGAATAAAAAGAAATTTAAAATAAATAAAAAAAAAATTAAAAAAAAATATTACAAAAAGTATAGTCAGACATGAAGCAAAGTACAGTCTAAAACGAAGAAAAATTTAAATTTTGTATATATATAACATGTATGTTACATAACTGTATCATAACCTAACCTACATAAATAACTATAACACCAAGAAACTAAAGAAATAGTGGGAAAAATAAAAACAAAAAAGCAACCGTTAAAGAAGATAGTGATTTAAAACAACACATAGCACATAACTACATACCGTTAAAGAACATAGTGATTTAAAACAACACATAGCACATAACTACATACCGTTAAAGAACATAGTGATTTAAAACAACACATAGCACATAACTACATACATATGTACCCACAACACGTTTGGCAAAAATTAAACATCCGTTACATACATTACATCATAATTCTCTATACATATGTATATTCATCAACTTAACATCAACCTGTACAAGTACAAAACCAAATCTTATAAAATGGTTCCAGACCTGGCACAACAAAGGATGCTGAAACAATTACACTACAGTGGAGATGAGAACCAGAAGCAAAGATAGTACCGGAGTAAATAGTATGGTATATAATGTGGAAATTTAGTTAAAATAAAAATACATACATATATGTACATAAGCATTTTTTAACAAAAGTAATTATAAATAAGAATTTATAAAAGAAAATGAATGTAGAATACGAAACAAATAATAAATGCCTAGCACACTTGAGTTTGAAGTGGAAACATTTAATAAATTAATTTCAGACTTTTATAAAATAAAAAAAAGAGTTTTGCAAAGTCGTCCTATTTCGGATAAACAAAGCAAAATTGAAGAATACATTCATTTTCTTATTGAAACTTATAATAATATTTTGCTATATACAGTGTCTTATTATGAACAATTACCTTGTGAGTTAAAAACAAAAATCCATAATAGAATTTTACATTGCAGGGAAATACTAGTGAGATGTTTTTGTAAATTAGAATGTAACATAAAAGTGCCATATGGTGTATATTTGTTCGAATTAGTACAGAAAAAAGTTATGACAGATTCGGGTTCTGAGACCGAAAGTAAGGATGGTGAAGATCGTAGAGGAAAATCAGACGGAAATACAAACCCAGATATAACAAAAAATTCTATTAGCTTAGAAACTAAACATTTTGACATAAATAATCCGGAGATGGCTTCCATAGAGGAGAAAACTAAGTTTATTTCAATGTGCTCCAACATCATAAGGGAAAATTTCGACGGAAATCCTCTTATTCTAAATTCCTTTCTTAACAAAATCGAATTAATTGAAGAGCTAACCGCACTTAATTTAACAAATTGCTTAATTTCATTTATTAAATCAAAATTACATGGAAAAGCAAGAGAAGTCTTGCCAGAACAGATAACAAGTATAGATAAGATTAAAAATACCCTGAAAAGCAGAATCAAACCTGATAACTCTAAAATTGTAGCAGGTAGAATCGCGGCTTTGCATATTAAAAATAACAACTATGCAGAATTCTCAAAAAATGTTGAAGATTTAGCTGATTCTTTACAGCGTTCGCTTATAATAGAGGGAATAACTAAAGAAAAGGCTCAAGAAATAACTATAAAGCAAACAGTCACCATATGTAGAAATAACGCAAAGTCCGATATGGTGAAAGCAATTTTAGCATCTACGGTTTTTTCAGAACCTAAGGATGTGGTTGCGAAATTAATAGTAGAGGAATCATCAATTGGAAAAGAACATCAAATTTTTAAAATGGGTTGTAGCAAGTCATTTCACGAATATCCTAATAGGAACAAACCAAGATTTGCGCCGGTCAATTCAAACAATAGTTACAGAAATTAATAGTAGAGGAATCATCAATTGGAAAAGAACATCAAATTTTTAAAATGGGTTGTAGCAAGTCATTTCACGAATATCCTAATAGGAACAAACCAAGATTTACGCCGGTCAATTCAAACAATAGTTACAGAAATAATTCACGTAATATATATCGTGATCATAACAGGTATAACGGCTCCCGTGGACGCAATTACAATAATCGTGGTAGATATAACAACAATAATTCTAATAATAATCAGAGGTCAAAAAACAACTTCCGTAGTCAAGGCGCTTCCGTGCGAACTTTAAATGCGGAAGTCCCTCAGCGAGAAATGTTGACGGAGGAAAAAAATCAAATTTAATCAAGGGAAATGTTATCAAATCAGTATATAGTTTCAATTTAAATTACTCGGACTTTATAAACTTATATTGTACTGCATCATATAAAACTAGTTCATTTTTAGTCGACTCACAAGCTGATATATCAATTCTAAAAGTTTCGTGTGTTAAATATAATATAAAAATTAATGAACATTCTACTGTTAATATAGTTGGTATAACAACAGATACTACAAAATCTCTAGGTACAATTAACACGAAATTAATAGTTTCGAATAACGTAATACCCCAAATTTTTCATATCGTGTCTGATAATTTCAATATACCTTCAGATGGTATATTGGGAAAAGATTTTTTAAAGGCTAATAAATGCAAAATCGATTACAACTCAATGACAGTTTCTTTTTACAGTCCCCATACAAACAAAATAATAATTATCCCAATCCGCCATGGAATTAGAAAAAATTCATTTTTTGTTCCACCAAGATGCGAAGTATTTAGAGAATTTCATATAAAAAATATAACTGAGCCAGTTTTTGTAGACTGCCAGGAAATTTGTGAAGGCGTACTTATCAGCAAATGTATTGTGAACTCAGGAAATCCTGTCATACGTATAGTAAATACGACCAATGAAATGAAATTCGTACAGAATTATAACGTGAAAACTGAAAAACTTTCTGAATTTTATATCTATTCAATTGACAAAACATTTGTTTGCAACGACCGTGTTCATAACTTAAAAACTATTTTAAATGATAAAATGCCGAGTTATATACGAGATGATGTAATGGCTTTATGTGAAGAATACGCGGATATTTTCACCTTGAAAGAGGATAAGATGACAATAAATAACTTCTATGAGCAAAAACTAAGAGTAAATGATAGAGAACCAGTGTATATAAAAATTATCGCCTTCCGTATACTCAAAGAAGTGAAATAAAACATCAAGTTAAAAATCTGCTCGACAATGATTTAATAGAACCAAGCACATCGAATTATAATAGTCCGCTAATATTGGTTCCAAAGAAAACTTCAAATGACAGTAAGACATATCGCATGTGCGTTGACTTCAGAGCTATTAATAAAAAATTGATCGCAGATAAATTTCCTTTGCCGAGGATTGACGATATTCTTGACAATCTTAGCAGAGCCAAATACTTCTCCATTTTAGACTTGTTCTCTGGCTTTCATCAGATACCACTCCATGAAAATTCAAGAGATTTGACATCATTCAGCACAGGTCAGGGCGCATTTCGCTGGAAGGTTTTACCTTTCGGGTTAAATGTAGCCCCGAATTCTTTCTAGCGTTTGCAGGCCTTGAACCTCATAAAGCATTTCTCTATATCGATGATATAATTGTAATTGGTTGTAGCAAACAACATCATTTAAAGAATTTAACCAACGTTTTTGATATATTAAGGAAATTCAATTTAAAGATTAATCCTTACAAATGTAACTTCTTTAGACCTGAAGTAACATTCTTAGGTCACAGATGTACTTCAGCAGGACTTTTATCGGATAACAATAAAACATTTTTTTTTTTTATTTTTTTTTATTTTTTAATAAAATTTATTTATTGTATCTTCAGTTAACTGAACTAACAATAAGTATTAAAATCTTAAATATATATATATAATTGTTAGGCCCGACCAGTGTCAGACATAAACTTAGTGATAATAATTAATAATACATAAATGTCATGTTAAGCACAAAAAATATTTTTAAAGAATTTAATCTGCAGTGTTGCGTATTAATGCCGTAGTATCCCTCTTTTTTAAGCGGATGTGTCCAGGAAAGTTCAAGATATTTCGGGCAAGCGGATTCGGATGGGACTCGAGTTTTGTTAAATATTTGCCTGCATATTTTGCAATTTCAGCGGTCACAAGTGGCATATTTAAATCACGATGTAAAAATGAATTTTTCATGTACCATGGAGCTGATGTTATTAACCTTAAGATTTTGTTTTGCATTCGTTGTATTCTCTCTACATTGGAAGCTGAAGCAGTGCCCCATAGCTGAATACCGTAACACCATATGGGTTTCAAAAGTGACTTGTATATTAAAAGTTTACAATCCAGACTGAGAGTAGAATTTCTACCAATCAGCCAATGTATCTGGCTTAATTTAAGCTTCATTTGTGTCAGCTTAGAGTCAATGTGGAGCTTCCATGTAAGCCGTCGGTCAAGGTGTATACCAAGGTATTTCACCTGTGAATGTTGAGGCACAACTTGGTTGTTGATTCGAATGGGGGAACAAGTGTCTCTTCGTAGAGTAAATGTGACATGAACACACTTTTGTTCATTTACTTTTATTCTCCATAAGTTCAACCACAGTTCCAACAGCTTAATATGTTCTTGAAGATATCGGGATGCCTCGTGAGGGTTTTCATGCATACTAAGGCAGGCTGTATCATCGGCAAAAGTAGAAGTGAGGATATTACTGCTCAAAGGCATATCACAGGTATAAATCAAATACAAAACTGGCCCCAGTATACTCCCCTGAGGCACCCCAGATGAAATAGTTTCGGGCACACTCATGAAGTCTCCTTCCACGACAGTAAACTTCCGGGCAAGAATGTAACTTTCTAAAAGATTTACTATGTTTATTGGTAGATATGTCTTCAATTTTAAAATAAGGCCTTCATGCCATACTTTATCAAATGCCTGAGAGACATCAATAAAGAGGGAAGAACAATACTTCTTTTCTTCAAATGTTCTTCTTATAAAATGAACCAATCTATGACATTGTTCAATGGTGCTGTGCTGACTTCTAAAACCAAATTGATGGTCCGGTATGCATCCATTATCAGCTAGAATTGGGGACAATTTTGTCATGCGAAGTTTTTCAAAGAGCTTTGAAATTGTTGACAGCAAACTTATTGGCCTATAAGACTCAGCCTTAGTAAGATCTTTACCCGCCTTTGGAATCATTTTGACCATGGCAAGTTTCCAGCTGTGTGGGTAATACTCCAGTCGTAAAATGCCATTAAAAATGAATAACAGGATTCTAATAGCAATACGAGGCAACTGCATCAGCATCTTGTTACTAATTCCATCAATACCCGGGGATTGGTTTCAGCAATTAGTTTTTGTACATCAAGCATCTTAAACTTTATGGGTCGAGGGGGTAGAGCAACTACGCTCGGCAAATCAACAGCACCAGTACATGTGTTTGGGGTAAATACTTGTTTTAAATGCTCAGCAAATATGTTACCTTTTTCAGTATTGTTTCTTGCCCAACCTCCGGTAGAAGTGCGCAGGGGAGGTTTAGACTCAACGGGTGTTTTAAGTTTTTTAGCAGCGCGCCACAAGGAGTAATTAGATGCTGCTGTGACATCGAGACTTTCCAGATAGTTTTTAAGAGAAGCAGATTTTTCAGATGCAAGCAACTCTTGGAGTCGTTTAGTGCATTCTCTAAGTCTAATTTTATGTTGGGGCGATCTGTGCTGTTGCCATTCCCTTCTAGCTCTCCTTTTTTCACATACGAGACGTTCAATATCCGCAGAATAAATTCTATTAAACCCAGTCTGCGGATGGGAGGTAGTGGCATGTTTAGCAGCCTGTTTAATATTCTCGGTAAGATTGGCAATGTTAAGTTCAATATCATCGGGAGTTCTAAGCCTGATGTTTTCCGTACAATGACTACTGAGATATTTTTTGAACCCCAGCCAGTTAACACGATATATCATCTTCACATATGGGTCAGGTAAGTCACTTCTTAGTGGGCTACAAATTGTAAAGATCGTGGGAGAGTGATCGGAGGAGAGATCATGTGAAGCTTCAACATGAATTAAATCCCTAGGGATATTTTTCATGACCCCAAAATCTATAACATCCGGAATTTTCTGTATGTCACTAGGCCAGTAAGTGGGCTCCCCGCTAGAAATGACATCCAAACCCATTTATGAAATTGTGTTGAACAATGCTCTACCTTTAGGTGTAATAAGCCGCGATCCCCAGAACGTATGTTTTGCATTGTAGTCTCCAGCTGCTATGAAACAAGGGCCAAGAGTTTTGAAAAAATCCTCGTATTTATCCTCACTGATTGAAAATCTGGGAGGGGAGTAAATCGATGATATCACAAGATTTGAACAAAAATTTTCGATGCAAATATTTGTGAGTGAAGATAAATATGCCGAGTTAAATATGTTTCGACGTAACGCTTTACGTTATTAAATATTTATAAATATCTTTTTAGTATTTGTGACATATTTGCCAAATACGTTTTCTCATTTGGGACATATTTAATATAAATGTGTATTCCTACTTGGGGAATATAAATATGTTTTCATATTTGGGACAAATTTGTAAGCCAATATTGAAAAAACTATAAATTATTACGGGACGAGACATACCTCATTTTAAAGGCAATTCATCCCAGATTATATATTTGTAAAGACTTTTTACCAACAACATTTTGGTCTATCGAAAAAAATTTATCTGATTTTTTTTGGTGCACAGTACTGTTTCTCTGAGGAATTTTTCACCTCATGGAAAAACTATAAATTATTACGGGACGAGACATACCTCATTTTAAAGGCAATTCATCCTAGATTTGATATTTGTAAAGACTTTTTACCAAAAACATTTTGGTCTATCGAAAAAAATTTATCTGATTTTTTTGGTGCACAGTACTGTTTCTCTGAGGGATTTTTCACCTCATGGAAAAACTATAAATTATTACGGGACGAGACATACCTCATTTTAAAGGCAATTCATCCTAGATTTGATATTTGTAAAGACTTTTTACCAAAAACATTTTGGTCTATCGAAAAAAATTTATCTGATTTTTTTGGTGCACAGTACTGTTTCTCTGAGGGATTTTTCACCTCATGGAAAAACTATAAATTATTACGGGACGAGACATACCTCATTTTAAAGGCAATTCATCCTAGATTTGATGTTTGTAAAGACTTTTTACCAAAAACATTTTGGTCTATCGAAAAAAATTTATCTGATTTTTTTTGGTGCACAGTACTGTTTCTCTGAGGGATTTTTCACCTCATGGAAAAACTATAAATTATTACGGGACGAGACATACCTAATTTTAAAGGCAATTCATCCTAGATTTGATATTTGTAAAGACTTTTTACCAAAAACATTTTGGTCTATCGAAAAAATTAATTTGAATTTTTTGGTGCACAGTACTGTTTCTCTGAGGGATTTTTCACCTCATGGAAAAACTATAAATTATTACGGGACGAGACATACCTCATTTTAAAGGCAATTCATCCTAGATTTGATATTTGTAAAGACTTTTTACCAAAAACATTTTGGTCTATCGAAAAAGTTAATTTGAATTTTTTGGTGCACAGTACTGTTTCTCTGAGGGATTTTTCACCTCATGGAAAAACTATAAATTATTACGGGACGAGACATACCTCATTTTAAAGGCAATTCATCCTAGATTTGATATTTGTAAAGACTTTTTACCAAAAACATTTTGGTCTATCGAAAAAATTAATTTGAATTTTTTGGTGCACAGTACTGTTTCTCTGAGGGATTTTTCACCTCATGGAAAAACTATAAATTATTACGGGACGAGGCATACCTCATTTTAAAGGCAATTCATCCTAGATTTGATATTTGTAAAGACTTTTTACCAAAAACATTTTGGTCTATCGAAAAAAATTTATCTGATTTTTTTGGTGCACAGTACTGTTTCTCTGAGGGATTTTTCACCTCATGGAAAAACTATAAATTATTACGGGACGAGACATACCTCATTTTAAAGGCAATTCATCCTAGATTTGATATTTGTAAAGACTTTTTACCAAAAACATTTTGGTCTATCGAAAAAATTAATTTGAATTTTTTGGTGCACAGTACTGTTTCTCTGAGGGATTTTTCACCTCATGGAAAAACTATAAATTATTACGGGACGAGGCATACCTCATTTTAGAGGCAATTCATCCTAGATTTGATATTTGTAAAGACTTCTTACCAAAAACATTTTGGTCTATCGAAAAAAATTTATCTGATTTTTTTGGTGCACAGTACTGTTTCTCTGAGGGATTTTTCACCTCATGGAAAAACTATAAATTATTACGGGACGAGACATACCTCATTTTAAAGGCAATTCATCCTAGATTTGATATTTGTAAAGACTTTTTACCAAAAACATTTTGGTCTATCGAAAAAATTAATTTGAATTTTTTGGTGCACAGTACTGTTTCCCTGAGGGATTTTTCACCTCATGGAAAAACTATAAATTATTACGGGACGAGACATACCTCATTTTAAAGGCAATTCATCCTAGATTTGATATTTGTAAAGACTTTTTACCAAAAACATTTTGGTCTATCGAAAAAATTAATTTGAATTTTTTGGTGCACAGTACTGTTTCTCTGAGGGATTTTTCACCTCATGGGAAAACTATAAATTATTACGGGACGAGACATACCTCATTTTAAAGGCAATTCATCCTAGATTTGATATTTGTAAAGACTTTTTACCAAAAACATTTTGGTCTATCGAAAAAAATTTATCTGATTTTTTTGGTGCACAGTTCTGTTTCTCTGAGGGATTTTTCACCTCATGGAAAAACTATAAATTATTACGGGACGAGACATACCTCATTTTAAAGGCAATTCATCCTAGATTTGATATTTGTAAAGACTTTTTACCAAAAACATTTTGGTCTATCGAAAAAATTAATTTGAATTTTTTGGTGCACAGTACTGTTTCTCTGAGGGATTTTTCACCTCATAGAAAAACTATAAATTATTACGGGACGAGACATACCTCATTTTAAAGGCAATTCATCCTAGATTTGATATTTGTAAAGACTTTTTACCAAAAACATTTTGGTCTATCGAAAAAAATTTATCTGATTTTTTTTTGGTGCACAGTACTGTTTCTCTGAGGGATTTTTCACCTCATTGAAAAACTATAAATTATTACGGGACGACACATACCTCATTTTAAAGGCAATTCATCCTAGATTTTATATTTGTAAAGACTTTTTACCAAAAACATTTTGGTCTATCGAAAAAATTTATTTGAATTTTTTGGTGCACAGTACTGTTTCTCTGAGGGATTTTTCACCTCATGGAAAAACTATAAATTATTACGGGACGACACATACCTCATTTTAAAGGCAATTCATCCTAGATTTTATATTTGTAAAGACTTTTTACCAAAAACATTTTGGTCTATCGAAAAAAATTTATCTGATTTTTTTTGGTGCACAGTACTGTTTCTCTGAAGGATTTTTCACCTCATGGAAAAACTATAAATTATTACGGGACGACACATACCAAAATGATGAAGGATGAATTGCCTTTAAAATGAGGTATGTGTCGTCCCGTAATAATTTATAGTTTTTCTATGAGGTGAAAAATCCCTCAGAGAAACAGTACTGTGCACCAAAAAATTCAAATTAATTTTTTCGATAGACCAAAATGTTTTTGGTAAAAAGTCTTTACAAATATAAAATCTAGGATGAATTGCCTTTAAAATGAGGTATGTGTCCTCCCGTAATAATTTATAGTTTTTCCATGAGGTGAAAAATCCCTCAGAGAAACAGTACTGTGCACCAAAAAAAAAAAAAAAAATCAGATAAATGTTTTTCGATAGACCAAAATGTTTTTGGTAAAAAGTCTTTACAAATATAAAATCTAGGATGAATTGCCTTTAAAATGAGGTATGTGTGGTCCCGTAATAATTTATAGTTTTTCCATGAGGTGAAAAATCCCTCAGAGAAACAGTACTGTGCACCAAAAAATTCAAATAAATTTTTTCGATAGACCAAAATGTTTTTGGTAAAAAGTCTTTACAAATATAAAATCTAGGATGAATTGCCTTTAAAATGAGGTATGTGTCGTCCCGTAATAATTTATAGTTTTTCCATAAGGTGAAAAATCCCTCAGAGATACAGTATTGTGCATCAAAAAATTTAAATAAATTTTTTTCGATAGACCAAAATGTTTTTGGTAAAAAGTCTTTACAAATATAAAATCTAGGATGAATTGCCTTTAAAATGAGGTATTGTCGTCCCGTAATAATTTATAGTTTTTCCATGAGGTGAAAAATCCCTCAGAGAAACAGTACTGTGCACCAAAAAATTCAAATAAATTTTTTCGATAGACCAAAATGTTTTTGGTAAAAAGTCTTTACAAATATAAAATCTAGGATGAATTGCCTTTAAAATGAGGTATGTGTCGTCCCGTAATAATTTATAGTTTTTCCATAAGGTGAAAAATCCCTCAGAGATACAGTATTGTGCATCAAAAAATTTAAATAAATTTTTTTCGATAGACCAAAATGTTTTTGGTAAAAAGTCTTTACAAATATAAAATCTAGGATGAATTGCCTTTAAAATGAGGTATTGTCGTCCCGTAATAATTTATAGTTTTTCCATGAGGTGAAAAATCCCTCAGGGAAACAGTACTGTGCCCCAAAAAAAATCAGATAAATTTTTTTCGATAGACCAAAATGTTTTTGGTAAAAAGTCTTTACAAATATAAAATCTAGGATGAATTGCCTTTAAAATGAGGTATGTGTCGTCCATAATTTATAGTTTTTCCATGAGGTGAAAAATCCCTCAGAGAAACAGTACTGTGCACCAAAAAATTCAAATTAATTTTTTCGATAGACCAAAATGTTTTTGGTAAAAAGTCTTTACAAATATAAAATCTAGGATGAATTGCCTTTAAAATGAGGTATGTGTCGTCCCGTAGTAATTTATAGTTTTTCCATGAGGTGAAAAATCACTCAGAGAAACAGTACTGTGCACCAAAAAATTCAAATTAATTTTTTCGATAGACCAAAATGTTTTTGGTAAAAAGTCTTTACAAATATAAAATCTAGGATGAATTGCCTTTAAAATGAGGTATGTGTCGTCCCGTAATAATTTATAGTTTTTCCATGAGGTGAAAAATCCCTCAGAGAAACAGTACTGTGCACCAAAAAATTCAAATTAATTTTTTCGATAGACCAAAATGTTTTTGGTAAAAAGTCTTTACAAATATAAAATCTAGGATGAATTGCCTTTAAAATGAGGTATGTGTCGTCCCGTAATAATTTATAGTTTTTCCATAAGGTGAAAAATCCCTCAGAGATACAGTATTGTGCATCAAAAAATTTAAATAAATTTTTTTCGATAGACCAAAATGTTTTTGGTAAAAAGTCTTTACAAATATAAAATCTAGGATGAATTGCCTTTAAAATGAGGTATGTGTCGTCCCGTAATAATTTATAGTTTTTCCATGAGGTGAAAAATCCCTCAGAGAAACAGTACTGTGCCCCAAAAAAAATCAGATAAATTTTTTTCGATAGACCAAAATGTTTTTGGTAAAAAGTCTTTACAAATATAAAATCTAGGATGAATTTCCTTTAAAATGAGGTATGTGTCGTCCCGTAATAATTTATAGTTTTTTTCAATATTGGCTTACAAATTTGTCCCAAATATGAAAACATATTTATATTCCCCAAGTAGGAATACACATTTATAATAAATATGTCCCAAATGAGAAAACGTATTTGGCAAATATGTCACAAATACTAAAAAGATATTTATAAATATTTAATAACGTAAAGCGTTACGTCGAAACATATTTAACTCGGCATATTTATCTTCACTCACTTTTAACAGTATATAATCGTAACTTTAAAGTAAAACATGAATATTGTACAATGATTGACAGCAAGACAGCACAATCAGTAACAGAAACACCAGTAGAATCTTCTTGTTTTTTTGTTAGTTAGGGCTTTTTACATTGTAGGTAACGATATACATTTCTCTAACTTTCTTCATTTTGATTACTTTTGTGTATTATTATATAAATAAAACTAAATTTGTGATGAAATCACTACATTTTTTGAAAAATATATTTTTTCCTCACCTCCATACAAAAATCCGCAGTGTGCGTCGTCCCTTTGCCTGCTCTCTTTTCATATTTTTCTGAAACCGCTTCCGGAATGTCTGGAACTTCGCGTTCTCGTCATTCATGCTGTGGGTTAGCGTCGGCTGGTTTTTCTTTATATTTCTCCGGATAATCTATAGGAGATACACAGAAAGGACAAAAGTTGATTAATTCAGTGGAGGTACGTAGGGCTTTAGCTCTCCGAGATGAGCAGTGCGCAGCTCTTTCATAAGGCCCCCATATTTTGGGGCTAAGTTTGCAACAAAATTCTCCGTAGCCTTGTATAACGGATGTTGGCGCACTAGCACCTGATCCCCAATATTTGGCTTCCAGTCACGCCGTCGCAGGTTATAATAGTGTTTTTGTCGTTGGGAAGCCTTCTCTAGGTTACGATGGACAATTTTGAAAATTTCCCTTAATAGCTGTTCTCGCTTTCTGGGCGTTACTTGGCGAGCTCCGGTACCCATTGTCACTGTATCATATAAAGCACGGGGTAATCGGGGTTCTCTGCCTTGTGTGAGGTACGCGGGAGAATATCCTGTTGGCTCCGATCAGCAATTAAGTCATCCCACGTGTTATGCTGTTGTGCTTTGACTGCTCCCCCGGCCGTTGCTCTGCGTAGTGGCACTAGCTCGCACCACTTCGAAAAATTGTCGAAGAGCACCATCAACATGGTATGTTCGTGTTTAGTTCTGGGTAGAGGTCCCATGAAGTCAGCGCACACTCGAGACCATGGTTCTTCTGGGATACATGTCAGCATTTTTCCTGGTGGCTTTCGTTGTGTTCCCTTGTGGAGCTGGCAGGATTAACACTGATGTACATAGTGACAGATGTCTCTCGTCATCCCAGGCCAGGAATAACGACTGCCTATCTTGTGAATCGTCTTTCGGATAATCGTGACATCATCGTGTGGTTCACGTAACATTTGTCGTCGCAAGGGTTAGATGTCAGTATAATTGTTGGTTAGCGATGGTGTAGTCGAGATATGCTTCGGGGTGTTGGCTTACTCCTGCCATCTTTTTTTCGAGCCATGGGCACCTGCTACTGGGTTCAGCGTGGAGATACCTCGCCTCCGCTACCGGCTGTCGTGATAGCGCGCCGGTCACCACATTTTGTTTTCCCTTTCTATAGTTGATGGAAAACCGATACTGTTGTAATTCCAAGGCCCACCTTGCAAGTCAGCCCGTGGGATTTTCGATGGAATTTAGCCATTTTAATGAAAGATGGTCAGTCACTACCTTGAATTCATACCCTTCCAGGTAAGGCCACATTTTCCGGATACCCCATACGATGGCCAGGCATTCTTTTTCGGTGGCCGATTAATTTTTTTCGGCATCTAACAAGTGACGGCTGGCATAGGCAATGACGTGCTCGGTACCATTGAACTCTTGGGTCAACACCACACCGAGCCCGAGATCGCTGCCGTCGGTTTGTAGTGTAAACTCTTGCGTAAAATCTGGGCAGGCAAGCACCGGGGCATTGGTTTCTCCTTGAGGGTCTCGAATGCACTTTGTTGTTCGACTCCCCAGTTCCAATGCCGCCCCTTTTTAAGGAGGTGTGTGAGTGGTTGTGTAATTTCTGCGAAGTTCGGCACGAAGCGATGGTACCACGATGTCACGGCTAAAAATCGACGTATTTCTTTCACGTTGCTTGGAGGGGTCATATCTGCGATGGCGGCCACCTTATCTGGATCGGTTTTTATCCGTTCCGGTGTCACTATATGCCCCAAGTACGTTGTTTCATTTTTGAAAACTCAAATTATTCAACGTTGATACGTAGGTTGGCTGCTCGGAAAACTTCGTGAAGATTTCGCTTGTGCTCTTCAAAGAAAGCTCCAATCGCAATTATGTCATCTAGATATGCGAACGCATGTGGTTCCATTTCAGGTCCGATGACCTGGTCGAGGGCACGCTTGAACGTGGCGGGAGCTGAGTGCAGACCGAAGGGCAGTAACCGCCATTGAAATAGTCGTCTCCCACTGACCGCAAATACGGCATATTTCTTGCTTTCTTCGGACAGCGGAATCTGCCAATAGCCATCTTTCAAATCGAGGCTACTTATGAAATTTGCATTCCTCAACCTGTTCAAGATGGTGTCAATGCGGGGTAGAGGGAAGGCGTCAGGTATCGATCTCGCATTCAACTGTCGGAAATCCATGCACGTTCGTCAATTACCATTTTTCTTTTTAACTAGCGTGATTGGGAAACTATAAGGGCTGTTTATTGACTTCTGTGTCGATGATAGCCTTCATAGCTGGGTTTCGTTGTGCATATCGTATTTTATTGGGCCGGTCATCCTTTATTCCTATTTTGTGTATAGCTACACTAGATAGCACCGTTATTTTGTCAAACCTAAGGTAGTTCAGTTGCTAAGAACCGATCAATTTTCTCTTGCAGGACGTCCCTTTCAGGTACGGGCACCGTAAAAATTCGGTGAGTGGGTTTTTTGTGTTTGCTTACCTTATTTGCCCGTGCCTCTTGCTTGCTGTCGCTCCGAGTATCTAACCCAGCTCTCACTACTAGGCCGGCGCATGTGATGGTAGCGTTGCAGCTTTGTAGAAAGTCGAGCCCCAGGATAAAGACTTACAAGAAACTTGTGATTCGTAGTCAAGTTACCCAGACCCACTTGGAATTGGACCGCTTTGGTAACCATTCTTTTCGAACCGTCAGCGAGGAGCACATCAATGTCTACGGGGGCATATTTCGAGTCCGGTGATAGCTCGTTAACAAGCGTTGGTTTTACGAAGCTCTTGGCCGCTCCAGTGTCCACTATGGCGGTGACCAGCTTACCTCCAATGTCGACCACTGCCTTCAACTTGTTATCCTCCCACGCCAAATTAGTTAGATTTTTATTGCCACCGCCCTTTCTCCATCTCTTTCGCTGGCGTGAGGGTTTTACGGTTTTTACAGACACTAACCTGTGATGCTCACCTCTGGTCTGGCCCGAGTTGCCTGGAATACCTTCCATGTCTGCCGCGAGATTGATGGGTTCATCTAGGGTTGTAAAATCTCTCCTGCGGATTACGATGCACCCTCTCGAGCTTTTGGGATGGACTTAAGTCTGTGTGTCGCATTAAATCTTGCAGACTGAGCACATAATCTTTAAAACACTCCCGTGGCCATTGCGTACGTTTGCGAATTTCATCCTCGAGTTTCTCGAAGTACCGAGGTGGCAAAAAGAAATCGCAAAAATCTCTTTTGAACACTGCCCACTGGTCCCACTGTTTGTTGTTATTTCGGAACCAACTGAGGGCTTTTTCTCGGAAAAACTTTCACATTACTGGCAAGATTTCAATTAATTGCATTCTATACATACCAGCAAGCTCCTCTACCCGCTCGATGAAGCCTAGGGGGTCCTTACCACCATCGTATTTCAGGCCCCATTTTCTAAGCATGTCGATGACTAGAACGCTGTTTTTTTTCTCTGGTCAGCAGGTCTTGGTCGACCAGTGGTGGAGTGCGGGTGTCGGCTGGTTCATTGTTGGATGGGGATGTTAGCTTGGATTTGTCGGAGTCACGGCAGGGGATAGGTAAGCTGGTACCGGCTGTCGGCGGCAAAATCTTCGTGATGGGCTTGCAGTTGTAGGAACCTCATCATTTTTTCAGGGTCCTTTAATATCTTCAAAATTACGCTCATTATACTTTTGGAAAACCTCAGGGCCAATCTTTATACCATATGGGAATCTTTTGAAGCGATAACATCCAAACGGTGTACTAAATGTGCATATTTCGCTCGCTTCCTTCCTAAGCCCCACTTTTCCAAAAGCCTTCTTTTAAGTCAAGCAAAGTAAAATAATGTTTGTTAGGTAGTCTTGCAAATATTGATTCGAACGATGGGATTATACGGTTTTCCAATAATATATCAGCATTAACGTCTTGCGGATCGATACATAGGCGAAGTTGTCCAGTTTTTTTTTTCGACAATAACCAAGTTTGATGCTCTTTCGATGGACCATCTACACGCTCTATAATGCCTCTATCAACCATTTGCTTTAATTCCTCTTTTACACGTGCATTTAATGACAATGGTATACGTCTAGCCGCTTTAAAAACTGGAAGATAATCTTTTTTTTACTTTAATATCTAAATTACTTACAAAACAACCCAAACCTTCAAATATGTCGCTATTCTCTTCAATGAATTATTCTTTTGTCAATTTACTAACTGAGTTTATACGTTTTATTAAATTTGAGTTTCTCACATGCTCCTAAACTAGGAGAGGCTGATACGGTGTATCTATTATCGTAAATCTCAAAATTGTTATTTCATTACGACACATCACTACACAATAAGCTGCGCCTTTAAAATTTAAATCAGTTCCGCCGTAGCTCTGTGGAGGGACACCACCTCTTTTTATTTTAATATTTTTCATATGTTTCAGAAATCTATATGGTAAAACGCTAACATCAGTACCAGTCCCTATCTTAAAGTTTATAAGACAATCATTTACTCGAATTTTTTCATACCATCGTTTCCTCTCCGCACTTATATCAGCAATATTATGTAAACAAATTTCCTTATCTTCTGATGAAAAAGTATTATTGTCTTTTATTTCGCGTAATTTTGATGCATAACATGCGATGCTAAAATGATTTAAACGTCCACAGTTGTTACACCGTTTTTAAAATGCTGAACAACGCCGGTTACTATGTGTACCTTTACAAAATTTACAATTAATTGCTCTTTCTCTACTGTCATTTGATGTTTACGATGATCCGTTACCCTCTCTTATTGTAGTGTTGTTGTACATTTTTGCTGGAAATTTTTTGTTATATTTTGCTTTGCGTTTAATGCGTCAACTGATGACAAATTTTCTGTTTGTTTTTGCATTTCGTTCGCATGTCTTTCAACCAATTCAGATGTCCGTGCAATTTCAGTTGTTCTTTGTAGAGTTAAATTATCAGTTTCAAGGAATTTTTTGCGAAGTTTGTTGTTGTTAATGCCACTTACAATATTGTCTCGAATCATTCTGTCAGGATTGCTATAACCGCAACTTTTAACTAATTTCCGTAAATCAAGCAAATAAGAGTCAAGCGACTCGCCATCTTCTTGTTTCCTAGAAATAAACTTGAAAGCCTCATAAACTTCATTCTTTTTTGGAGTACAATAGTTTGCAACCGCATTAACCACTGCATCATAGTCTTTCTGTTGCTCTTCAATCAAAGCCAAAATGTTAAAAATCTTCACTGTTTCTGGGCCGCAAGCATTAAAAAAATGGCTGTCTTTTGTGGCGACCACCTTTCATTTAATCCAATAGCAATAGCAAATATATCAAAATTTTGTTTAAATGCACGCCAGTTTTCAGCAATATTTTCATCTAACTTTAGTGCATCTGGCATCAAAGTTTCCAAAATTATTTTCAGTTGGTGGCGCCATTATGTCTTCATTACATTTGGTTTTCACTTTTGACCGCGTCTTTGCCATTAATTTAATTTTTATATTATTTTTATGACCAACTGCGCCATGTTTTATTCATGTTCAATTTAAGATGACAACTGTTTTATTTCGTATGGTTATATGTTACAGAGTTGCCATATTTCTTACATACTAATATATATTGTAACTGAAACTAAGGCCCAAGAGTTTTTCGACAATGGAAAGTTTATCTATTTCACATGCGGTTTTATGCTCGAAGCTTCTGAAGTTTGACAAAGACAGAACAAAATTAAAACAGTTTTTGCAACAATCTCACGTTGGCTTAAACGAAACTAGAGCATGTGACATTTTGGATACAATATATAAAGGCTTTTACTCTAACTTCAAACAAAGATGGCAGGATTCGAATCGTACGAAGTCGTGATTTGAAAAAACATGCAAATTGGCTTGAACACACATTTACAATTAAGTTTACTGAGTCTGAATGTTCTTCCAGTTCTGCACTTGGTCGGCCACGTAAATCGTTTGGAGTGCTGTGATCGCACCAAACGATAGAAAAGGGATGAAGTACGTGCTACGTTTCCTCAAGAAGTAATTCATTTTACTTCTAGTATTTCAAAAACCAACCACAAAATTTGTACATTAAAAACATTGGGGATGTTTACAACGCTTGAACTTACAAAAAATAAAATAAAAAATAAAAAAATACGAGTATCTAATGCATTGGTTAGGAAATGAAGGGTACAAAATACACATACCATACAAAGAACTCACGAAAGAAAAAACTAACAGTTATCCTCAAGGAATTTCTATTACTGAAAGTTCAGCCAGTGTACCTCTGCAAAATCTGTAGGATCATACTGCTAAAAGAGTCCTAGAGACCAAGTCAGTAAAGGAAATAAATAAAATTGAAAGGGGAAATCTAACAATGTACTATAAATGGGGATGTGATAGGGCATCTAGTCAAAGCGAATACCAACAGAGGTTTTCAGATGATCGAATTTCTGACTCTCATTTATATTTGACATCAGTTGTACCACAGATTATCATTAAGTGATGACATAAATAAATTAGTATGGAACAACAATAAATCTTCTTCCACACAGTATTGTAGAACACTACAGTTTGCATACGTTAAAGAGACCCCTCAAGTTATACAAAAAGAAAAAGGAAGAGTCGATGAGGAGATATCTCAACTAAAAGAATTTGAGTTAACAGTATATAATCGTAACTTTAAAGTAAAACATGAATATTGTACAATGATTGACGGCAAGACAGCACAATCAGTAACACAAACAACAGCAGAATCTTCTTGTATTTTTTTTTTGTTAGTTAGGGCTTTTTACATTGTAGGTAACGATATACATTTCTCTAACTTTCTTTATTTTGATTACTTTTGTGTATTATTATATAAATAAAACTAAATTTGTGATGAAATCACTACATTTTTTGAAAAATATATTTTTTCCTCACCTCCATACAAAAATCCGCAGTGTGCGTCGTCCCTTTGCCTGCTCTCTTTTCATATTTTTCTGAAACCGCTTCCGGAATGTCTGGAACTTCGCGTTCTCGTCATTCATGCTGTGGGTTAGCGTCGGCTGGTTTTTCTTTATATTTCTCCGGATAATCTATAGGAGATACACAGAAAGGACAAAAGTTGATTAATTCAGTGGAGGTACGTAGGGCTTTAGCTCTCCGTGATGAGCAGTGCGTTCTCGTCATTCATGTTGTGGGTTAGCCTCGGCTGGTTTTTCTTTATATTTCTCCGGATAATCTATAGGAGATACACAGAAAGGACAAAAGTTGATTAATTCAGTGGAGGTACGTAGGGCTTTAGCTCTCCGAGATGAGCTGTGCGTAGCTCTTTACTATCTACTTTACTAATTTCTACTATTACGGGGAACACAAATCCCTTAACTACATAAGGCCCCCATATTTTGGAGCTAAGTTTGCAGCAAAATTTTACGTAGCCTTGGATAACGGATGTTGGCGCACTAGCACCTGATCCCCAATATTTGGCTTCCAGTCACGCCGTCGCAGGTTATAATAGTGTTTTTGTCGTTGAGAAGCCTTCTCTAGGTTACGGTGGACAATTTTGAAAATTTCCTTTAATAGCCGTTCTCGCTTTCTGGGCGTTACTTGGCGAGCTCCGGTACCCATTGTCACTGTATCATATAAAGCACGGGGTAATCGGGGTTCTCTGCCTTGTGTGAGGTACGCGGGAGAATATCCTGTTGGCTCCGATCAGGAATTAAGTCATCCCACGTGTTATGCTGTTGTGTGGAGAATTGTGCCATAATCGTTTTTATGGTTCGGTTTGCACGTTCCGTAGGATTTTTCTGAGGCGTATAAGGTGCAGTGAATTGTTGGTTGATCCCCATCTCCTGGAGATAGTTTTTAAAAACATGGACGGTGAATTGGGTGCCATTATCTGTAATAATTGCTTTGGTACGCCATATCGTGATATTATTCCTTCCCTCAGTGCTTTGACTGCTCCCCCGGCCGTTGCTCTGCGTAGAGCACCATCAACATGGTATGTTCGTGTTTAGTTCTGGGTAGAGGTCCCATGAAGTCAGCGCACACTCGAGACCATGGTTCTTCTCGGATACATGTCAGCATTTTTCCTGGTGGCTTTCGTTGTGTTCCCTTGTGAAACTGGCAGGATTAACACTGATGTACATAGTGACAGATGTCTCTCGTCATCCCAGGCCAAGAATAACGACTCCCTATCGTCTTTCGGATAATCGTGACATCATCGTGTGGTTCACGTAACACTTGTCGTCGCAAGGGTTAGATGTCAGTATAATTGTTGGTTAGCGATGGTGTAGTCGGGATATGCTTCGGGGTGTTGGCTTACTCCTGCCATCTTTTTTTCGAGTCATGGGCACCTGCTACTGGGTTCAGCGTGGAGATACCTTGCCTCCGCTACCGGCTGTCGTGATAGCGCGCCGGTCACCACATTTTGTTTTCCCTTTCTATAGTTGATGGAAAACCGATACTGTTGTAATTCCAAGGCCCACCTTGCAAGTCAGCCCGTGGGATTTTCGATGGAATTTAGCCATTTTAATGAAAGATGGTCAGTCACTACCTTGAATTCATACCCTTTCAGGTAAGGCCACATTTTCCGGATACCCCATACGATGGCCAGGCATTCTTTTTCGGTGGCCGAGTAATTTTTTTCGGCATCTAACAAGTGACGGCTGGCATAGGCAATGACGTGCTCGGTACCATTGAACTCTTGGGTCAACACCACACCGATCCCGAGATCGCTGCCGTCGGTTTGTAGTGTAAACTCTTGCGTAAAATCTGGGCAGGCAAGCACCGGGGCATTGGTTAGTTTCTCCTTGAGGGTCTCGAATGCACTTTGTTTTTCGACTCCCCAGTTCCAATGCCGCCCCTTTTTAAGGAGGTGTGTGAGTGGTTGTGTAATTTCTGCGAAGTTCGGCACGAAGCGATGGTACCACGATGTCACGCCTAAAAATCGACGTATTTCTTTCACGTTGCTTGGAGGGGTCATATCTGCGATGGCGGCCACCTTATCTGGATCGGTTTTTATCCGTTCCGGTGTCACTATATGCCCCAAGTACGTTGTTTCATTTTTGAAAACTCAAATTATTCAACGTTGATATGTAGGTTGGCTGCTCGGAAAACTTCGTGAAGATTTCCCTTGTGCTCTTCAAAGAAAGCTCCAATCGCAATTATGTCATCTAGATATGCGAACGCATGTGGTTCCATTTCAGGTCCGATGACCTGGTCGAGGGCACGCTTGAACGTGGCGGGAGCTGAGTGCAGACCGAAGGGCAGTAACCGCCATTGAAATAGTCGTCTCCCACTGACCGCAAATACGGCATATTTCTTGCTTTCTTCGGACAGCGGAATCTGCCAATAACCATCTTTCAAATCGAGGCTACTGATGAAATTTGCATTCCTCAACCTGTTCAAGATGGTGTCAATGCGGGGTAGAGGGAAGGCGTCAGGTATCGTTCTCGCATTCAACTGTCGGAAATCCATGCACGTTCGTCAATTACCATTTTTCTTTTTAACTAGCGTGATTGGGAAACTATAAGGGCTGTTTATTGACTTCGGTGTCGATGATAGCCTTCATAGCTGGGTTTCGTTGTGCATATCGTATTTTATTGGGCCGGTCATCCTTCATTCCTATTTTGTGTATAGCTACACTAGATAGCACCGTTATTTTGTCAAACTTAGGGAGTTCAGTTGCTAAGAACCGATCAATTTTCTCTTGCAGGACGTCCCTTTCAGGTACGGGCACCGTAAAAATTCGGTGAGTGGGTTTTTTGTGTTTGCTTACCTTATTTGCCCGTGCCTCTTGCTTGCTGTCGCTCCGAGTATCTAACCCAGCTCTCACTACTAGGCCGGCGCATGTGATGGTGGCGTTGCAGCTTTGTAGAAAGTCGAGCCCCAGGGTAATGACTTCGGTGGCTTCGCTTATTACAAGAAACTTGTGATTCGTAGTCAAGTTACCCAGACCCACTTGGAATTGGACCGCTTTGGTAACCATTCTTTTCGAACCGTCAGCGAGGAGCACATCAATGTCTACGGGGGCATATTTCGGGTCCGGTGATAGCTCGTTAACAGTGTCCACTATGGCGGTGACCAGCTTACCTCCAATGTCGACCACTGCCTTCAACTTGTTATCCTCCCACGCCAAATTAGTTAGATTTTTATTGCCACCGCCCTTTCTCCATCTCTTTCGCTGGCGTGAGGGTTTTACGGTTTTTACAGTCACTAACCTGTGATGCTCACCTCTGGTCTGGCCCGAGTTGCCTGGAATACCTTCCATGTCTGCCGCGAGATTGATGAGTTCATCTAGGGTTGTAAAATCTCTCCTGCGGATTACGATGCACCCTCTCGAGCTTTTGGGATGGACTTAAGTCTGTGTGTCGCATTAAATCTTGCAGACTGAGCACATAATCTTTAAAACACTCCCGTGGCCATTGCGTACGTTTGCGAATTTCATCCTCGAGTTTCTCGAAGTACCGAGGTGGCAAAAAGAAATCGCAAAAATCTCTTTTGAACACTGCCCACTGGTCCCACTGTTTGTTGTTATTTCGGAACCAACTGAGGGCTTTTTCTCGGAAAAACTTTCACATTACTGGCAAGATTTCAATTAATTGCATTCTATACATACCAGCAAGCTCCTCTACCCGCTCGTTGAAGCCTAGGTGGTCCTTACCACCATCGTATTTCAGGCCCCATTTTCTAAGCACGTCGATGACTAGAACGCTGTTTTTTTTTCTCTGGTCAGCAGGTCTTGGTCGACCAGTGGTGGAGTGCGGGTGTCGGCTGGTTCATTGTTGGATGGGGATGTTAGCTTGGATTTGTCGGAGTCACGGCAGGGGATAGGTAAGCTGGTACCGGCTGTCGGCGGCAAAATCTTCGTGATGGGCTTGCAGTTGTAGGAACCTCATCATTTTTTCAAGGTCCTTTAATATCTTCAAAATTACGCTCATTATACTTTTGGAAAACCTCAGGGCCAATCTTTATACCATATGGGAATCTTTTGAAGCGATAACATCCAAACGGTGTACTAAATGTGCATATTTCGCTCGCTTCCTTCCTAAGCCCCACTTTTCCAAAAGCCTTCTTTTAAGTCAAGCAAAGTAAAATAATGTTTGTTAGGTAGTCTTGCAAATATTGATTCGAACGATGGGATTATACGGTTTTCCAATAATATATCAGCATTAACGTCTTGCGGATCGATACATAGGCGAAGTTGTCCAGTTTTTTTTTTCGACAATAACCAAGTTTGATGCTCTTTCGATGGACCATCTACACGCTCTATAATGCCTCTATCAACCATTTGCTTTAATTCCTCTTTTACACGTGCATTTAATGACAATGGTATACGTCTAGCCGCTTTAAAAACTGGAAGATAATCTTTTTTTACTTTAATATCTAAATTACTTACAAAACAACCCAAACCTTCAAATATGTCGCTATTCTCTTCAATGAATTATTCTTTTGTCAATTTACTAACTGAGTTTATACGTTTTATTAAATTGAGTTTCTCACATGCTCCTAAACTAGGAGAGGCTGATACGGTGTATCTATTATCGTAAATCTCAAAATTGTTATTTCATTACGACACATCATTACACAATAAGCTGCGCCTTTAAAATTTAAATCAGTTCCGCCGTAGCTCTGTGGAGGGACACCACCTCTTTTTATTTTAATATTTTTCATATGTTTCAGAAATCTATATGGTAAAACGCTAACATCAGTACCAGTCCCTATCTTAAAGTTTATAAGACAATCATTTACTCGAATTTTTTCATACCATCGTTTCCTCTCCGCACTTATATCAGCAATATTATGTAAACAAATTTCCTTATCTTCTGATGAAAAAGTATTATTGTCTTTTATTTCGCGTAATTTTGATGCATAACATGCGATGCTAAAATGATTTAAACGTCCACAGTTGTTGCACCGTTTTTAAAATGCTGAACAACGCCGGTTACTATGTGTACCTTTACAAAATTTACAATTAATTGCTCTTTCTCTACTGTCATTTGATGTTTACGATGATCCGTTACCCTCTCTTATTGTAGTGTTGTTGTACATTTTTGCTGGAAATTTTTTGTTATATTTTGCTTTGCGTTTAATGCGTCAACTGATGACAAATTTTCTGTTTGTTTTTGCATTTCGTTCGCATGTCTTTCAACCAATTCAGATGTCCGTGCAATTTCAGTTGTTCTTTGTAGAGTTAAATTATCAGTTTCAAGGAATTTTTTGCGAAGTTTGTTGTTGTTAATGCCACTTACAATATTGTCTCGAATCATTCTGTCAGGATTGCTATAACCGCAACTTTTAACTAATTTCCGTAAATCAAGCAAATAAGAGTCAAGCGACTCGCCATCTTCTTGTTTCCTAGAAATAAACTTGAAAGCCTCATAAACTTCATTCTTTTTTGGAGTACAATAGTTTGCAACCGCATTAACCACTGCATCTTAGTCTTTCTGTTGCTCTTCAATCAAAGCCAAAATGTTAAAAATCTTCACTGTTTCTGGGCCGCAAGCATTAAAAAAATGGCTGTCTTTTGTGGCGACCACCTTTCATTTAATCCAATAGCAATAGCAAATATATCAAAATTTTGTTTAAATGCACGCCAGTTTTCAGCAATATTTTCATCTAACTTTAGTGCATCTGGCATCAAAGTTTCCAAAATTATTTTCAGTTGGTGGCGCCATTATGTCTTCATTACATTTGGTTTTCACTTTTGACCGCGTCTTTGCCATTAATTTAATTTTTATATTATTTTTATGACCAACTGCGCCATGTTTTATTCATGTTCAATTTAAGATGACAACTGTTTTATTTCGTATGGTTATATGTTACAGAGTTGCCATATTTCTTACATACTAATATATATTGTAACTGAAACTAATGCCCAAGAGTTTTACGACAATGGAAAGTTTATCTATTTCACATGCGGTTTTATGCTCGAAGCTTCTGAAGTTTGACAAAGACAGAACAAAATTAAAACAGTTTTTGCAACAATCTCACGTTGGCTTAAACGAAACTAGAGCATGTGACATTTTGGATACAATATATAAAGGCTTTTACTCTAACTTCAAACAAAGATGGCAGGATTCGAATCGTACGAAGTCGTGATTTGAAAAAACATGCAAATTGGCTTGAACACACATTTACAATTAAGTTTACTGAGTCTGAATGTTCTTCCAGTTCTGCACTTGGTCGGCCACGTAAATCGTTTGGAGTGCTGTGATCGCACCAAACGATAGAAAAGGGATGAAGTACGTGCTACGTTTCCTCAAGAAGTAATTCATTTTACTTCTAGTATTTCAAAAACCAACCACAAAATTTGTACATTAAAAACATTGGGGATGTTTACAACGCTTGAACTTACAAAAAATAAAATAAAAAATAAAAAAATACGAGTATCTAATGCATTGGTTAGGAAATGAAGGGTACAAAATACACATACCATACAAAGAACTCACGAAAGAAAAAACTAACAGTTATCCTCAAGGAATTTCTATTACTGAAAGTTCAGCCAGTGTACCTCTGCAAAATCTGTAGGATCATACTGCTAAAAGAGTCCTAGAGACCAAGTCAGTAAAGGAAATAAATAAAATTGAAAGGGGAAATCTAACAATGTACTATAAATGGGGATGTGATAGGGCATCTAGTCAAAGCGAATACCAACAGAGGTTTTCAGATGATCGAATTTCTGACTCTCATTTATATTTGACATCAGTTGTACCACAGATTATCATTAAGTGATGACATAAATAAATTAGTATGGAACAACAATAAATCTTCTTCCACACAGTATTGTAGAACACTACAGTTTGCATACGTTAAAGAGACCCCTCAAGTTATACAAAAAGAAAAAGGAAGAGTCGATGAGGAGATATCTCAACTAAAAGAATTTGAGTTAACAGTATATAATCGTAACTTTAAAGTAAAACATGAATATTGTACAATGATTGACGGCAAGACAGCACAATCAGTAACAGAAACAACAGCAGAATCTTCTTGTATTTTTTTTTGTTAGTTAGGGCTTTTTACATTGTAGGTAACGATATACATTTCTCTAACTTTCTTTATTTTGATTACTTTTGTGTATTATTATATAAATAAAACTAAATTTGTGATGAAATCACTACATTTTTTGAAAAATATATTTTTTCCTCACCTCCATACAAAAATCCGCAGTGTGCGTCGTCCCTTTGCCTGCTCTCTTTTCATATTTTTCTGAAACCGCTTCCGGAATGTCTGGAACTTCGCGTTCTCGTCATTCATGCTGTGGGTTAGCGTCGGCTGGTTTTTCTTTATATTTCTCCGGATAATCTATAGGAGATACACAGAAAGGACAAAAGTTGATTAATTCAGTGGAGGTACGTAGGGCTTTAGCTCTCCGTGATGAGCAGTGCGTTCTCGTCATTCATGTTGTGGGTTAGCCTCGGCTGGTTTTTCTTTATATTTCTCCGGATAATCTATAGGAGATACACAGAAAGGACAAAAGTTGATTAATTCAGTGGAGGTACGTAGGGCTTTAGCTCTCCGAGATGAGCTGTGCGTAGCTCTTTACTATCTACTTTACTAATTTCTACTATTACGGGGGACACAAATCCCTTAACTACATAAGGCCCCCATATTTTGGAGCTAAGTTTGCAGCAAAATTCTACGTAGCCTTGGATAACGGATGTTGGCGCACTAGCACCTGATCCCCAATATTTGGCTTCCAGTCACGCCGTCGCAGGTTATAATAGTGTTTTTGTCGTTGGGAAGCCTTCTCTAGGTTACGGTGGACAATTTTGAAAGTTTCCTTTAATAGCTGTTCTCGCTTTCTGGGCGTTACTTGGCGAGCTCCGGTACCTATTGTCACTGTATCATATAAAGCACGGGGTAATCGGGGTTCTCTGCCTTGTGTGAGGTACGCGGGAGAATATCCTGTTGGCTCCGATCAGGAATTAAGTCATCCCACGTGTTATGCTGTTGTGTCGAGAATTGTGCCATAATCGTTTTTATGGTTCGGTTTGCACGTTCCGTAGGATTTTTCTGAGGCGTATAAGGTGCAGTGAATTGTTGGTTGATCCCCATCTCTTGGAGATAGTTTTTAAAAACATGGACGGTGAATTGGGTGCCATTATCTGTAATAATTGCTTTGGTACGCCATATCGTGATATTATTCCTTCCCTCAGTGCTTTGACTGCTCCCCCGGCCGTTGCTCTGCGTAGTGGCACTAGCTCGCACCACTTCGAAAAATTGTCGAAGAGCACCATCAACATGGTATGTTCGTGTTTAGTTCTGGGTAGAGGTCCCATGAAGTCAGCGCACACTCGAGACCATGGTTCTTCTGGGATACATGTCAGCATTTTTCCTGGTGGCTTTCGTTGTGTTCCCTTGTGAAACTGGCAGTATTAACACTGATGTACATAGTGACAGATGTCTCTCGTCATCCCAGGCCAAGAATAACGACTCCCTATCGTCTTTCGGATAATCGTGACATCATCGTGTGGTTCACGTAACACTTGTCGTCGCAAGGGTTAGATGTCAGTATAATTGTTGGTTAGCGATGGTGTAGTCGGGATATGCTTCGGGGTGTTGGCTTACTCCTGCCATCTTTTTTTCGAGTCATGGGCACCTGCTACTGGGTTCAGCGTGGAGATACCTTGCCTCCGCTACCGGCTGTCGTGATAGCGCGCCGGTCACCACATTTTGTTTTCCCTTTCTATAGTTGATGGAAAACCGATACTGTTGTAATTCCAAGGCCCACCTTGCAAGTCAGCCCGTGGGATTTTCGATGGAATTTAGCCATTTTAATGAAAGATGGTCAGTCACTACCTTGAATTCATACCCTTCCAGGTAAGGCCACATTTTCCGGATACCCCATACGATGGCCAGGCATTCTTTTTCGGTGGCCGAGTAATTTTTTTCGGCATCTAACAAGTGACGGCTGGCATAGGCAATGAAGTGCTCGGTACCATTGAACTCTTGGGTCAACACCACACCGAGCCCGAGATCGCTGCCGTCGGTTTGTAGTGTAAACTCTTGCGTAAAATCTGGGCAGGCAAGCACCGGGGCATTGGTTAGTTTCTCCTTGAGGGTCTCGAATGCACTTTGTTTTTCGACTCCCCAGTTCCAATGCCGCCCCTTTTTAAGGAGGTGTGTGAGTGGTTGTGTAATTTCTGTGAAGTTCGGCACGAAGCGATGGTACCACGATGTCACGCCTAAAAATCGACGTATTTCTTTCACGTTGCTTGAAGGGGTCATATCTGCGATGGCGGCCACCTTATCTGGATCGGTTTTTATCCGTTCCGGTGTCACTATATGCCCCAAGTACGTTGTTTCATTTTTGAAAACTCAAATTATTCAACGTTGATACGTAGGTTGGCTGCTCGGAAAACTTCGTGAAGATTTCGCTTGTGCTCTTCAAAGAAAGCTCCAATCGCAATTATGTCATCTAGATATGCGAACGCATGTGGTTCCATTTCAGGTCCGATGACCTGCTCGAGGGCACGCTTGAACGTGGCGGGAGCTGAGTGCAGACCGAAGGGCAGTACCCGCCATTGAAATAGTCGTCTCCCACTGACCGCAAATACGGCATATTTCTTGCTTTCTTCGGACAGCGGAATCTGCCAATAGCCATCTTTCAAATCGAGGCTACTGATGAAATTTGCATTCCTCAACCTGTTCAAGATGGTGTCAATGCGGGGTAGAGGGTAGGCGTCAGGTATCGATCTCGCATTCAACTGTCGGAAATCCATGCACGTTCGTCAATTACCATTTTTCTTTTTAACTAGCGTGATTGGTCTGTTTATTGACTTCTGTGTCGATGATAGCCTGCATAGCTGGGTTTCGTTGTGCATATCGTATTTTATTGGGCCGGTCATTCTTCATTCCTATTTTGTGTATAGCTACACTAGAGAGCCCCGTTATTTTGTCAAACTTAGAGAGTTCAGTTGCTAAGAACCGATCAATTTTCTCTTGCAGGACGTCCCTTTCAGGTACGGGCACCGTAAAAATTCGGTGGGTGGGTTTTTTGTGTTTGCTTACCTTATTTGCCCGTGCCTCTTGCTTGCTGTCGTTCCGAGTATCTAACCCAGCTCTCACTACTAGGCCGGCGCATGTGAAGGTGGCGTTGCAGCTTTGTAGAAAGTCGAGCCCGGTGGCTTCGTCTATTACAAGAAACTTGTGATTCGTAGTCAAGTTACCCAGACCCACTTGGAATTGGACCGCTTTGGTAACCATTCTTTTCGAACCGTCAGTGAGGAGCACATCAATGTCTACGGGGGCATATTTCGGGTCTGGTGATAACTCGTTAACAAGCGTTGGTTTTACGAAGCTCCGGTCCAGTGTCCACTATGGCGGTGACCAGCTTACCTCAAATGTCGACCACTGCCTTCAACTTGTTATCCTCCCACTCCAAATTGGTTAGATTTTTATTGCCACCGCCCTTTCTCCATCTCTTTCGCTGGCGTGAGGGTTTTACGGTTTTTACAGACACTGGAATACCTTCCATATCTGCCGCGAGATTGATGAGTTCATCTAGGGTTGTAAAATCTCTCCTGCGGATTACGATACACCCTCTCGAGCTTTTGGGATGGACTTAAGTCTGTGTGTCGCATTATATCTTGCAGACTGAGCACATAATCTTTAAAACACTGCCGTGGCCATTGCGTACGTTTGCGAATTTTATCCTCGAGTTTTTCGAAGTACAGAGGTGGTTTTCTTTTTCTCTGGTCAGCAGGTCTTGGTCGACCAGTGGTGGAGCACGGGTGTCGGCTGGTTCATTGTTGGATGGGGATGTTAGCTTGAATTTGTCGGAGTCACGGCAGGGGATAGGTAAGCTGGTACCGGCTGGCGGCTTCAAAATCTTTTCGTGATGGGCTTGCAGTTGTAGGAACCTCATCATTTTTTCAGGGTCCTGTTCAGCAGACAGGAATTTGGCAAAACGTTTGCGTAGTTCGCCCACCGTGTCTGTGGTTGGGAGGCCGAACTCAAAGAATAAACCCACGTTGTTCTTAACATCTTGTAGTCAGCGGTTGTAAGTATAAAATAATTTCTTTTTTTTCAGTTATTTCTTTTAGATTTTTTAATTTTTTTTTTATTTTTGGGTTTTTTTCTAATTTTTTTTTTACTTATACCCTTTTTTTCTTATTTTACATTCTTTACTATGAAAATATTTTATTCTTTCTTTTGGTTTTATTTTTTTAAATTCTTTTTTTTTCTGTTCCGACAAACAAATTTTTTTATACGAATTCTTTCTGAATATATAATTTCTATTTGTTTTTTTTTTATTTAATTTTTTTTCAAATTATAAAAAAAATTATTCTCTTATATATATTTCCTTTTGTTGTTGGACAATAATGTCCCTGCTCGAGCGCCAACTGTAATGACACGAATTTGCAGGTTGCTGGGATAATCTCAGCGGGGTCCAGAGTCGTGGTAGTCGTACAGTAATTAATAAAAGAAAGGGAAATTCTACTAAAAGTTATAAAATCTCTTTATTGAGAGCACGTTCAGGTCGGAGAGTAAAGCCGTCTGTTCAAACAACCCAGCGCGCGTGGTACTCAAGCGCGAAGTACTGTACTAAACTCAGAGTCTCTTTGGTGTGAGTAAAGTGAAGAGAAATACTCCTTACGGTCTGTCACAACATCAACGACTCAAGAGCGCGAGCTGGTAAGAGAAGGGCACAGCAGAGATGTTGCCGTCAATCTACAAGAAATACTCCTTGCGGATTGACCATCAAAATCCCTCACGAGCGCTGACCGATAGTCGCAGAGCCTGCGATACCACAAGAAATACTCCTTGTGGTACTCAAGCAACAACAACAACCATTCAAGAGCGTGAGCTGGTAAGAGAAGGTTACAGCATAGATGTGGTCGGCAATCTACAAGAGAAGGGCACAGCAGAGATGTGGCCGTCAATCTACAAGAAATACTCCTTGCGGATTGTCCACCAATATCTCTCACGAGCGCTAACCGATAGCTGCAGAGCCTGCGATACCACAAGAAATACTCCTTGCAATTCCCAGTCAGAGCACTGCGGCAGGCGTGGAAACTCTTTCGTGGATTTAGCCACGAAGACCTTTCAATTTGGTTCGCTGGCAGTTGATAGGTCTTAAATAGTACAAGAAATACTCCTTGCACTATTTTGGGCAAAATGCTTTTGCTTCAAGATCTAACTATGGGACGAAGCCTACGCAAAACACCGAAGGTAGATCTTACAGCTTCGCGAGCTGCCAACAAACTTCACATTTTTCAATGATGTCGTGCCTTTTATATCCATTTTCACAAACACACGCACAGTGTGTGGTATTACCATAGCACGCTTTGAATGGTTGTACCTTTCTCGTATTAAGGGTTCTATTTCAACAATGTTAATCCCACATTTGAAGTATAGATGGCGTTACTCTCTTCCGTTAGTTTACATCTGAATTTAACAAAATATAATTAACTTAGGAATAAAATATATAATAAACAAAAACAATTTATTAGTAAACAAAAACAATTCATTAATAAACAATATATACATAGAAAGTATGAAAATAGGAATATATACATTAGAAAAGAAAGAAAATAAAAAGTCAGTGGTGACAAAAACAAGTCTGTCGCTTTTTGGCGTTACACTACCCCTCGTCGTCCGCGAGAAAGTTTAAGCGTTGATTGGTAGAATACGCATTATCCCGCTACGAAGGACTGTTACTCGGTACGTTTGTCCCTCTACACACAATACTATCCGGGTGCGGCGCTGGTTCAGTCCCGCTCCAATGCGTTCGGCCATCTCCTGGCGCAAGCGTTCAGGCGCTTGTGAAAACGGAATTTCTCGTGACTCACTGGTGATTGGCGACGGGTGGGGATATCTGATTTCAGACGTCTCGCCAGATGAAAACGCAGTTGAAGTTGCGGCTGAGGAAGTTGTTACCGCCGGAGATGAGGTTACTACCGGGGACGTGGATCCAAAAATTAATAGTCCTGGCGGTGAAGCCAAAAAATTGTTTATTTGCTTCTGTGTCCTTGCCAGTGGCTAATGAATATATATATATATATATATATATATATATATATATATATATATATATATATATATATATATATATATATATATATATATATATATATATATATATATATTATGAATGCATGTGCAAACCATGCATTCATGACACTTTCTACTAGTATATAAGTTCTATCTTAGTCTAACGGCAACAGTAATAAAGAAACAGCTAAACCAAAAACAGTTGTGGAATGTTTTGTTATTGATAACATGGCGACCGAGACCGCGAAGTCTGCGCAATAGAATAAAAACTACAAAAAAAGGGAAAATGGGTTGGTGGACAAAAATATTACAAACAATACCAATCATATTCGCGGGATATGAAGTGGGGAAAAACATTAACGAAAAAGATAGTGAAGAAGTAAGAACAGTACAAGAAAACGACAATAAAAACCTAATTTTTGAAATCGGACTCGGTGTAGTGGCAATAATAATAGTAATTACATATATATTCAAAATCCTAACAATACAAAGAATGCAGCGAATTTAAATAACAACAAGTGAAATAGCCTATTCAGGGTGATCACCAACGAGGCTGAAAAAAATCTATACCAATCCACGACAGCAACAACAAGCATCGAACTGGAACCAAGGAAAGTTTAACTCTATTTGCAAGTATAACTATAAATTTATTTATAATAAATTGAATGTATATACATTAGTGTAAGTACATTAAATAATTTGCATTCTTGTTAGCATATATGTAAGCTAAAATAAAACTTCAGAGCAGAAATGTCAGTGTAGGTACGGATTGAAATTGAAAAAAAATTTATGATGTTAAAACTAGGGAATAACTATAAATACTAAAAAGCATGTAATAATGTAAAAAAATCCTTTTGTCTTTGTTTTGCCCTTTGGATTTAATGGCTCAGGAAAACTGGTTAGCTGTAGTTGAAAAATTTGATCGTTATGTAAATAACGGAAATTTTGGAATTGAATTATAACAAAACGGTTACGTCAATTCTTGAAGAACTTGAATTGGCTTTTACTTTGCCTTCTAATACCGAAAAAATAGAGCTTTCAAAATTGGATCTATTGCTTAGTAATAACATAGAGTTAATCATGGATAATACCATCAAATTTCTCGAAACGGCTAGTAAAATCTTGTCAGATTTTGATGGAAATTTCACAAATTTGTGTAAATTTATTGATGCTATTAATATATTAGTTTCAATTAAAGGAACAATGCCTGAGTCTCTCCTCATAAATATTATAAATACAAAAATAACAAGCAATATCCGCAATAAATTATAAGGCCTCGATTTAATCGTATCTATTATCGAAAGATTAAAAAATGTTGTCAAAGGCGACTCTGCTGATACTTAATAACAAAATTAAACGCCATGAAATAATATGAGAAAACAAAACTCAATATATAAAAGAAATTGAACAACTGGATAACGAACTAGCCAATGTGTATATACCAGACGTCATGTCTGTTTTGTCAAAACAAAAACTCTGAACGAGTTAAATTAATAATGCAAGCGGGCACGTTTAACTCAATTGAGGAAGTTACATCTAAATTTCTGGAAATAGATGCACTACAAACAATTCCATTATGTTTGTAAGACATCGAAATAGAGTATCGCATAATTTTAATAATCATCCTCATTATAATGGTCACAATAATTATCGAAATTATGGTAATCGTAACAACAATAATTTTCACATTGGCATTCATAAAATTTTTTTTGCGGGAAGGAGGTAAAAAAGCATTACTGCATACACGGTCAGTGGCCGTGTTATGTCAGGCTTCCCAAGATGGTATACCGACTAAAAAAACCTCCTTATGTCCTCTTCTTGGAAAAAGGTTCCATCCCGGAACCGCTGTGATGCATTACTTCGGGGTGGTTTCTTCTTGGCTGTGATTTCAGCTCTCTTCCCCTTTGGACCTGCGTCCAGGTCTCTGCTTGAGTTGATCTGTGCCTAGTCTGCTGCCTCTAGATCAGGTTTCTTCTTCTTTAGGATGTATTCGCAGTACTTTGACACTGCTCGCCAGCTGTTTTCGTCCTGGGACATGCGATCCACAATAGACTCAGCATTTATTTCTCCTATTAAGACCTCGAGTTCTCTTCTTTTCCCTTCCCATTTACAACATCAAAAAGTGTTTTCGGCGTCATCGATTATATTTCTTTCTTCGTACAAGCAGTATGGTGTACTACACTTGCCTATGTTGTTTAGGTATTTCCTGAAGTATCCGTGGCCGGTCATCATCTGTGCCAGGTAGTAGTTTACTTCACCGACTCTCCGTTCTAGATATCTGCTTATGTTTGGGAGAAGTCTCTTTGTCAATCTTGCCACTGATTCCTGATTCCATCTTTCCTGCCATCTTTGGAGGGTCTCTTGTTTTATTATCTCCTTGTCCCCTTGTTCAAGTGTGTTAGGCTGTTTCTTCATCCATATTTTCCTTCTTTCCTGTATTTGTAAGTCTATTGCGGTCGTTCCCGCTAGCACGAGAATGGCTGCTGTTGAAACAGTACGGTAAGCAGAAGCTATCTGAGGGGCAGATATCCTTTGCACAGCCAATAGGGCGTTTATCCTGCTTTTATTTAGCTCCATGCCCCATCCATCCATCAGTAGCTTCCTCTTGTGTTGCCGCGGCCCTCCTATATTAGCCATTAATCGGCTTAGTTGTGCCGTCACCTTTGCCGCTTTACTTGCTGCATAATGAATTTGGTATGAGAATGTCATCCTCGAGTCAAGTCGTATGCCAAGATAGTTTAAGAATCTCTTTGTGCGTATTTGTGTTTCTTCGATGTTAATATTTATTTCCAGCGATATGTTTCTTCTGGTTAGGAGAACTGCGCTGCCAGTTGAGGGCCATGTGCGTCAAGCTAGCTCCTCGTCCTGATCATTACCTGCTTGAGTTTTCGTATCGCTTCTTCCGTGTAGGTAATGTTCCATAAATCTGAGCTCAGAATTGATCCCTGTGCGGCTCCGCATGTTACTGGGATCCTTTTCTGTCTCTCCTTCGTGTTATATATAAGTTCCCTGTCCTTGAGGTAGCTCTTTATTATTCGCAGCAGATATACGGTTATTCTAAAGTTCGTCTCTAGGGCCTGGAGGACATCGGGCCATTTTAAGCTATTAAAAGCGTTTTTAATATCTAGTGTGGCGAGGAGAGTGAGTCGCCTACTAAAATGATTTCCTTGTTGAGCGGCATTGAATGCATCGACAACATCTTTTAGCGCCCCCACTGTAGATCTTCCAGGTCTGAAGCCATGTTGCCTTTTTGATAGTCCTCCTCTGTTCGTTATGGCTTCCATCAGCCTGGGTTTCAGGAGTCTTTCTAAAAGTTTGCCTGCAGTGTCTAGCATACAGAGTGGTCGATACGCTGATGGTGAGTTCGGGTCACCTTTCCCTTCGTTGATAAGCACTAGCTGCTGTAACTTCCATGCCTTTGGGAAAATGCATTTGTTATACATGTCAAGCAACAGCTCTGGTCGCTTTTGCGCTATATCCTTGATCACCTCTGCTGGTATACCATCTGGTCCAGGTGCCTTCTTGGGTTTTAGTTTTTCAGCGGCTATTTTTAATTCTTGTGTGGTGAACAATGGAATTTCTGTCTCTGCCATCGTGTCCCTTCTATTTCATTCGTCGGAAAGAGAGACGCTACGATGTTTCCCATTTTTTCTTCGTCCATCAGCTGTGTTGTTGTTCTGGTCTTCAACTTTTCCTTAACTATTTTGTAGCCCGTACCCCATGGGTTCGTGTTTATATCTTCTCGAAGTTCCTCCCATAGCCTTCTTTTGCTGTCAAAAATTGCCCTTTGCACTTTTTTCTTAGCTTCTTTATATGCATTTTTTTCGAGATCCGCTTGAACCCTTCGCTTAGTCCTGGTGTATTGTCTTCTGCGTCTGCAGCAGTCGCTTCTCGCGTTTGCAATATCCTCATTCCACCAGTAGACTTCTTTCCTCCTGAGGTTGTCCCTTCTAACCCTGGGCATCGATTTGTCACAATTTTTCCTGATTATTTGCATGACTTTTCCTATAGTCATTGACGCATCTAAAGTCTCTTGTACACTGTCTACTCTGCTGTCAATTTCTGCTTCTAGTGCTGCTGTGTCCAGTTTTTGACATACCATCTCTGTGGGTTCGTCCTCTGTTGTGCGGCATTTCCCCTGTGTATGTTCCCATCTGCAGCTGAGAACGATATATATTGATGATCGCTACCCGTGTATGTTTCAAGAACCATCTAGTCCTATATCCTATGTGCGATTCTCTCTGAGACCAGAGTGATGTCTGGTATCGTGCCCTCACAGCCAGGTCGTCTGAACGTAGGTACGTTTCCTACGTTTGCTGGTATCATGCCTAGTCTGGCTATCATTTGAGTTATGCATCTTCCTCTGGAGTTAGTGGTTTGCGTGCTCTAGCATTAAAATCGCCAGCCACCATGAGATGTCTCGCAATCTCTCGTCCAAAATCTTCTATATCGTCCAGTTTTTTCTGGAAGTTTGTCTTGTGCTCGTTGGGTGTTAGATAACAGCTGCTGACTGTTATGTCCTCAAATTGTGCCCATGAGAAATCAGTTTCCTTTTCCGTACTTTACTGGTGCTAATTTCCTCAAGTCCGGTATCCATATTGCTGGCGTCTTCGAGTCGACTTCAATCCATAAGCCAGTTTGTATCCTACTGTGTTGTTCGCTAATGATGGCTATGTCTGCATCTTGTTCAATCATAATTTGCGGCAGGAGTGCGTCTGCCACTTTTCCTCTGTGAATGTTAGCTTGCAGGATTTTCACTATATCCGTCCGCTTGCTTTACAGCCTTTAGACCCCGGTAAATGTTCCAATAGGGTTTCACCTTCTGCTAGGCATAGACAGCATTTGGGAGGGTTATTGCACTGCTTCAAAAAGTGGCCTCTTCCGCCACATTTGATACATAATCCAGCCCCTTTCCTGTCAGGTCCCACACACTCTCCTTGAGTGTGCCCGAGTCCAAAGCATCTAAAGCAGCGTTTTAATTCTTCGCGATACTTTATTCTGCAGTTTGTCTACCTATTTTGATACGTTTGGTCTTTAGTATCTTGTTTGCTCCAGAGGTAGAAAGCAAGATGAAAGCTCTTCTTTGATCCCGCGAGTTGGGGTTTGTTATACGCACTGAAACATCTTCTTCCGTTGTGCCGGTTACTTTTGTTATGGCTGCAACAATTTCCTCTGTTGTTGGGAAGCCATCTATGTCTCCTATTTCCACTGTGACCTTTGGTTTTAAGTCTTCGACTTCAGCGGCTTCCTTCAGTGTTTCTTTAATAGTGTCGAAAAATTGTCTGGTCTTTCCTCCTTCGGCTACTTCCAAAAGGATTGCTCCCGTCTTTGTCTTCTGGATAGAACGTATCGCGATGTCAGCGTTATCTGGTTTTACATTTTCCCGGAGATTTGTTAGAACCTCGACGTAGCTGTGTCCTTCAGTTGGTTTGACGATGACTGCTTCTGCCTTCTCCCTTGGCAGTTTGAATCGCGTTTTCTTCTTTCGAACATCCATATTTATGTTCCTTTGTCTCGATATGGCTTTTTTTGAGGACGCTGAGGCATCGTTGTATTGTCTCTTCTTCCGATTTCCTCATCTTTGAAATAAATTCCTGTCTTGGGGAAGTGCGTGCAGCGTTTCCAAGTCTGGTCTCGGGTGTTGTTACTCTTGGCACCTCATGTGTAGAAAGAGGTGTTTAAACACTTCTGTCTCTTTTACTCAGCAAGTTTGGCGTACTCTCCTTACGATTTTCTTTCGTTTTTGATCCCTGTACTTGTTGTCCTGATTTTGGTGGGGATCTCACCACCTTTCCGCTGGGGCGAAAGGGATTTATATCGCCGTTGTTATCTTTGGGTATGTTCATATTTATCTTTCAGTTCCCCGCTTGAAGTCGTTATCTGTGTTCGAAGGTGCTGTTGCCCGTTTCATTGACCCCGAGGGTACCTTTGCAAGCAGTGTGGTCCTCGCGAGGGTTGACGCAAATCCTTATGAGATATTGCGTACAGAGCCAGGTCAGGCACTAATTAGGAGTCATCTCAACCAAATCTGCACAGCCGTACTTGGCTACAAACATTGAGCGTTCTACAAGACCTGCCAGGGTTTTAACGGGACGGCGGTAGCCCCCGCATTAGCCCGTGAGCCATTTCAGCACGATATCACTCGTGGTTACTGAGGTCACAGAATACGATAGCTCCCAGCCCATATACGTCTAGATCCTAATCAATATATCCATCGTTATTCAATATCATTGCCGGTCCATCGTGGCATTTATAACAATAACCAATATCGCAATAATAGTAATAATAATTGTAACCTTTATGGTAGTAATACAAACTCAACATCTTTTAAGAATATCACTATCTATCATTTCAACCTAAATTTATCAATCTACTGTTCTATTAAAAACACATTAAGCGGAAGGCCAACACATTTTTAATAGGTACTGGTGCCAGTGTATCAGTACTTAAAAGTGGTTGCGTAACAACGCAGAAAAACATAAATCCTACATACAAATGTAAGCTTACAGGTATAGGAGACAATCCAGTCTATATAACGGGTAAAATTACAGGGACCTTAATTAGCAAAAACATTCTAATTACACACAATTTTATGCTTGTTAATGATAACTTCCCAATTCCCACCGACGGAATTCTAGGACTTGATTTCATAACAAAATTCAATTGCATCCTTGATTTTGACAAAAATAATCAACCTTTGATGCTTAGACCACACAACTTCCCATATAAGATAACTTTCAAGTTAAATAATCAACCCTCATTACTAAACATTCTATCCATTCCTGCGCGAAGCGAAGTCATTAGAAGACTAAACTTTGACACAAAAAATAATTATATATTTATACCCAACCAAGAAATCGAGCGCGGAATATACAAGTTAATATTCGTTTTGCAACGCATTATCATCAGCTAGAAATATCACTAATTTAGCATTACTGATCAATATCACATTATATGTTTTTCTTTTTGTGAGCGCTGAGAGGAAGTAAGAGAAGTTCCTGGATTATTTAAATTTTGAATTTTATTATTATTAGTTAGTTATCATTTAGTTACAGGCCTACATAGTAGGTGTAATTCTTCGGAATCTTCAAGTGAATCAACGTGTAATACTTCATAGAAGTCAATGTTTTTGTTGAAGAGTAAAGTTTTGCATTTAAACACTTCATAGAAGTTAATGTTATTATTCAGGACTTAAATGATTTTGTAAATTGGAAGTCAATGTAATATAAATATAAAAGTATAATATGAATTAAATTTTCATTTATAAATCCCTAAAACTGGCTTAAGAGCCCGTATAAATAGAATTTAAAATAAACATAAATTTTTATTAACCCATTTAAAGCCAAACCAAAACGACAAGGAAAACTTTGAATAATTCTTTATTTATATAAAATTAGGAGTACAAAAAAACAGGATAACAAAAAAAAAGTTGAAATAATTTTATTTTCAGGACATAAAAGGGGTGTACCCAAATTGGTACAGTGGCCACTTATGAGTGAAATTTCGAAAAGCACCCTTTGTCAATGTAAAGTGCTTTCTAGCATTTTTTGCAACCCCAACGTCTTCTGTTGTGGAAGATGACACAACTTACACGATTTTGAAGCTTTTCTGGAACGTGATTGGCGCCGTCTAGCTGTAAGCCTTCAATATTTCATGACGAAGGACGAGAAGTAGTGCGTTTTTTTGGTGATTGCTTTAGGTATACTCTTGCTATTGTTCGTCGAAATAGTAAGTGGTGCACGCTGTTTTCTTTACTGCATACATTCAAGCGCCAAGCATTTGACATAGCCATATCCATCATTTAGGTAAATAAACCCTACTACCATTTTTTGCCATGAATGGCAGTTCTGTATAATGATATGGATTGATCCATTTCATCAACTCCGCCCATGCCCTTGTTGTAATTTTGAAACATGTATTGAATTTGCATATCCGTTTTTTGCTTTTTTTGTGAGCACCATCTTTTAATAAATCCTGTTGTCTAATAAGAATCATGATTGGTAGCCAATGTGCAAATACTGTTATCCTCCCAGCGGACCAATAATATTTCGTTATTTTTATCAAACCTATAATCATACTGTGCTTGGGGCTTTTTCATCATCTCCTTTATATTTGTCAAGGGGCATTTCTTAGTACGGTTATCTCTTATTGTTCCTGTAGCACCTGAATTACGTAAATTATTTAGCAGCTCACAACTTGTAAAAAATTATCTAAAGAGACTTTGTGATTTGCAGGGTTTGTTGTTACTGACCTTCGTAGACTAGTAGGTAGTGTGCTAGACTCGTAGTGCGAAGGTACCAGTTTCGAATCCTGCCGCAGAACTCTGGCAGTTTGTGTCTGATAATTAAAATGGAGCGCACAACAAGCCTTCACTGGCTTAAGTGTATGTCGTATGACATTGGCTATCACACCCCTCCAATCAACCTAACCTAACCTAACCTAACCTGCAGGGTTTGTTGAAAATTTAACGACTAGCATTTTGACAATTCTACTACCCAATGGCTCAGAAACAGAGTTAGTTGACCTACAGTATCCAGAAGAACTAGCTGCAACCCAGTTTTTATATCCAAATCGAACTGGTTTGCCTCTAATAAACTGCTTTGCTGAATGACGGCCATAATATTTTACCATTGACTCATCGATAACAATATTTTTGTGGAAAATACCAAATTGGTTGAACTTTTTGAAAAGAATATCTGAAAGCTTGCGCAACTTGAACATTTTGTCAGTGGTTTTTGAAACTTCGTTATTATCAACAAGGAGCAAATTTCTCTTAATTTCTTTAAACCTATTCCTGGACATAGAATTTGACACAACTTCTACTCCTTTATCTTCATCATAAGACCAGTACACGCTTCCCCTTGGTAATTTGTTGTATCCAGAAAGAATAAGTATACCAAAGAAATTCTTTAGCTCTGCAACGGTGACCGTTAAGTTATATCGATTATTTTGACTCGCCTATAAATGGCTAAAATTAGCGATCATTTCAAAAACTTCTTCGTCGAAAAACATTTGAAATATTTGAACTGGTGTCCAACTCCTTACTGCGTCATTCATACGTGTGTTCGCGTATATTTAAATGTTATGCTTTCAGCCATTGTACCAAAATTGGCACAGCACTTTTTTATAGATTATAAAATCAGACATATATAAAATATCAAACTAAAAATAATTGTTTGTGATTCAGTATATATCGAATTCGATAAAATAAAAGAATTTATGAATTTATATTTTATACAGAAAATTTAATTGTTGATAACTTAAACCTACCTCCACATCTGTATTATTGACCAAATTATTTAGATTATAATGGCACTAAAAATGAATCAATTTTATTCGTTCTATATTTTTTATATCCATAGGTCTTCCTAGTACTTGTTAATGCATAATTTTTTCAATATATATAAACAATTTTCCTATACACCCTAGATAAGTAAGTGTTCCCAAATTGGCACGGCGGCCGTATATGGGTTAAAACATGAATTTGTATTAAAAGATGAATTATTATAAAAGCTGTAACCTGTTTAAAGCTAAGAACAAATTATAATTTGTTATAAAGAATTTTGGATAATTTTGAATTTTAAATTTGTACTACTGTGAAATGGAACATGTGCATTTATAAAAAACTAAGTTAAACGTGTAAGAAATATTACTACAGTTATTAACAAGCGCAATAAAGGTGAATTAAAATTGTAATGATAATGAGTTTTACCTAAATCGAAATTGTGAGTGAAATGATCATTAAGGAATCTTAATTCTGTGGAGAATTAGTGAACTCGTAATTAACAGTGACTTTTAATTTGAGAATACTTATGAATGATCCTGTTATCAATGATCAATCGTAAAACCATCTACGAACTGAATGAGAGCAAGATTTCAGAGTTTTAATAAAAAAAACTGAATATTACAAGGAGAAACTTACAAAAACTATAAAAACTTAAATTTAAAAAATGTGTGGAATGTAAAACATTAAGGTGCAAACGTCCGCAGCAGAAATATTTGAAGCATGTAAGGAAACTTACGTCGCCCACTGTATTTGTTATATTTTTATATACAAATATGCATTTACTTTATAACTTATTTACTCTTTAAATTAAGCCGTTAGTTTGTAGCTTAACATTAAGTCATATAGGTATACAATTATGCATTTACATTGTAACTTATTCACTTTCTTTGAATTAACCCGTTAGTTTGTAGCTTAGCATTAAGTCATTTTGTTTTAAATACAGAATAAATAAAGACCAGATGAAACAGTCTGGATGAAGCAATTGAGCAGTGAATATCGTGTATCATTTTTCGCGAACGCATCCGTTACATGGCGACCATGACAAAAGGAAAAAAAAATATAAAAATATTAATTAGAACGATGAAAATATCTAAGTGAATAATGAAAAAAAAAAAAAATAAAAATTAAAAATGTTTTGAAATGGAGTTATATGTATGAAGAAAATCATTGATTGGACAAAAATCGGATTATATAAAAGATTTAAGAAACAACAGCTTGTGTTTTTTATGTGTTCGATTTAAAAACTCCTCTTTACTGGGATATTCAATACTGGAAGCAAACGATGTGGTTTGTGCAATATAGGTATACTATCAGGCCTGTATACATGATTTTATATTTGAAAAGTTTATAAATGAAAATAAAAAAAGTCTGCATTTTATACTTATTAAAATGAAATAAAAAAAATTATAATAAAAAAAAAAAGAAATAAAATACAAAAAAAATTATTGGAAAAAAGTACAGTCAGACTACATTTACATGATGGAATTTTGCTCAATAGAAAGAATGGCGTGATCCTCTTTCTTTCGTAAAGTAGAAAAAAACGTTATGTTATATTTAGTTGGTATACATATATAATTGATTTAAAAGAAAGAGTGGAGTGAATTTGCGTTAAGGAAAAAGGTCGAGAAACAGAACAAACTTTCAAATGATATAAAAATGAACTTAACAACTAAAAAAAAAAAAATAAGAATAAAAAGAAATTTAAAATAAATAAAAAAAAAATTAAAAAAAAATATTACAAAAAGTATAGTCAGACATGAAGCAAAGTACAGTCTAAAACGAAGAAAAATTTAAATTTTGTATATATATAACATGTATGTTACATAACTGTATCATAACCTAACCTACATAAATAACTATAACACCGAGAAACTAAAGAAATAGTGGGAAAAATAAAAACAAAAAAGCAACCGTTAAAGAACATAGTGATTTAAAACAACACATAGCACATAACTACATACCGTTAAAGAACATAGTGATTTAAAACAACACATAGCACATAACTACATACCGTTAAAGAACATAGTGATTTAAAACAACACATAGCACATAACTACATACATATGTACCCACAACACGTTTGGCAAAAATTAAACATCCGTTACATACATTACATCATAATTCTCTATACATATGTATATTCATCAACTTAACATCAACCTGTACAAGTACAAAACCAAATCTTATAAAATGGTTCCAGACCTGGCACAACAAAGGATGCTGAAACAATTACACTACAGTGGAGATGAGAACCAGAAGCAAAGATAGTACCGGAGTAAATAGTATGGTATATAATGTGGAAATTTAGTTAAAATAAAAATACATACATATATGTACATAAGCATTTTTTAACAAAAGTAATTATAAATAAGAATTTATAAAAGAAAATGAATGTAGAATACGAAACAAATAATAAATGCCTAGCACACTTGAGTTTGAAGTGGAAACATTTAATAAATTAATTTCAGACTTTTATAAAATAAAAAAAAGAGTTTTGCAAAGTCGTCCTATTTCGGATAAACAAAGCAAAATTGAAGAATACATTCATTTTCTTATTGAAACTTATAATAATATTTTGCTATATACAGTGTCTTATTATGAACAATTACCTTGTGAGTTAAAAACAAAAATCCATAATAGAATTTTACATTGCAGGGAAATACTAGTGAGATGTTTTTGTAAATTAGAATGTAACATAAAAGTGCCATATGGTGTATATTTGTTCGAATTAGTACAGAAAAAAGTTATGACAGATTCGGGTTCTGAGACCGAAAGTAAGGATGGTGAAGATCGTAGAGGAAAATCAGACGGAAATACAAACCCAGATATAACAAAAAATTCTATTAGCTTAGAAACTAAACATTTTGACATAAATAATCCGGAGATGGCTTCCATAGAGGAGAAAACTAAGTTTATTTCAATGTGCTCCAACATCATAAGGGAAAATTTCGACGGAAATCCTCTTATTCTAAATTCCTTTCTTAACAAAATCGAATTAATTGAAGAGCTAACCGCACTTAATTTAACAAATTGCTTAATTTCATTTATTAAATCAAAATTACATGGAAAAGCAAGAGAAGTCTTGCCAGAACAGATAACAAGTATAGATAAGATTAAAAATACCCTGAAAAGCAGAATCAAACCTGATAACTCTAAAATTGTAGCAGGTAGAATCGCGGCTTTGCATATTAAAAATAACAACTATGCAGAATTCTCAAAAAATGTTGAAGATTTAGCTGATTCTTTACAGCGTTCGCTTATAATAGAGGGAATAACTAAAGAAAAGGCTCAAGAAATAACTATAAAGCAAACAGTCATCATATGTAGAAATAACGCAAAGTCCGATATGGTGAAAGCAATTTTAGCATCTACGGTTTTTTCAGAACCTAAGGATGTGGTTGCGAAATTAATAGTAGAGGAATCATCAATTGGAAAAGAACATCAAATTTTTAAAATGGGTTGTAGCAAGTCATTTCACGAATATCCTAATAGGAACAAACCAAGATTTGCGCCGGTCAATTCAAACAATAGTTACAGAAATTAATAGTAGAGGAATCATCAATTGGAAAAGAACATCAAATTTTTAAAATGGGTTGTAGCAAGTCATTTCACGAATATCCTAATAGGAACAAACCAAGATTTACGCCGGTCAATTCAAACAATAGTTACAGAAATAATTCACGTAATATATATCGTGATCATAACAGGTATAACGGCTCCCGTGGACGCAATTACAATAATCGTGGTAGATATAACAACAATAATTCTAATAATAATCAGAGGTCAAAGAACAACTTCCGTAGTCAAGGCGCTTCCGTGCGAACTTTAAATGCGGAAGTCCCTCAGCGAGAAATGTTGACGGAGGAAAAAAATCAAATTTAATCAAGGGAAATGTTATCAAATCAGTATATAGTTTCAATTTAAATTACTCGGACTTTATAAACTTATATTGTACTGCATCATATAAAACTAGTTCATTTTTAGTCGACTCACAAGCTGATATATCAATTCTAAAAGTTTCGTGTGTTAAATATAATATAAAAATTAATGAACATTCTACTGTTAATATAGTTGGTATAACAACAGATACTACAAAATCTCTAGGTACAATTAACACGAAATTAATAGTTTCGAATAACGTAATACCCCAAATTTTTCATATCGTGTCTGATAATTTCAATATACCTTCAGATGGTATATTGGGAAAAGATTTTTTAAAGGCTAATAAATGCAAAATCGATTACAACTCAATGACAGTTTCTTTTTACAGTCCCCATACAAACAAAATAATAATTATCCCAATCCGCCATGGAATTAGAAAAAATTCATTTTTTGTTCCACCAAGATGCGAAGTATTTAGAGAATTTCATATAAAAAATATAACTGAGCCAGTTTTTGTAGACTGCCAGGAAATTTGTGAAGGCGTACTTATCAGCAAATGTATTGTGAACTCAGGAAATCCTGTCATACGTATAGTAAATACGACCAATGAAATGAAATTCGTACAGAATTATAACGTGAAAACTGAAAAACTTTCTGAATTTTATATCTATTCAATTGACAAAACATTTGTTTGCAACGACCGTGTTCATAACTTAAAAACTATTTTAAATGATAAAATGCCGAGTTATATACGAGATGATGTAATGGCTTTATGTGAAGAATACGCGGATATTTTCACCTTGAAAGAGGATAAGATGACAATAAATAACTTCTATGAGCAAAAACTAAGAGTAAATGATAGAGAACCAGTGTATATAAAAATTATCGCCTTCCGTATACTCAAAGAAGTGAAATAAAACATCAAGTTAAAAATCTGCTCGACAATGATTTAATAGAACCAAGCACATCGAATTATAATAGTCCGCTAATATTGGTTCCAAAGAAAACTTCAAATGACAGTAAGACATATCGCATGTGCGTTGACTTCAGAGCTATTAATAAAAAATTGATCGCAGATAAATTTCCTTTGCCGAGGATTGACGATATTCTTGACAATCTTAGCAGAGCCAAATACTTCTCCATTTTAGACTTGTTCTCTGGCTTTCATCAGATACCACTCCATGAAAATTCAAGAGATTTGACATCATTCAGCACAGGTCAGGGCGCATTTCGCTGGAAGGTTTTACCTTTCGGGTTAAATGTAGCCCCGAATTCTTTCTAGCGTTTGCAGGCCTTGAACCTCATAAAGCATTTCTCTATATCGATGATATAATTGTAATTGGTTGTAGCAAACAACATCATTTAAAGAATTTAACCAACGTTTTTGATATATTAAGGAAATTCAATTTAAAGATTAATCCTTACAAATGTAACTTCTTTAGACCTGAAGTAACATTCTTAGGTCACAGATGTACTTCAGCAGGACTTTTATCGGATAACAATAAAATATTTTTTTTTTTTTTTTTATTTTTTTTTATTTTTTAATAAAATTTATTTATTGTATCTTCAGTTAACTGAACTAACAATAAGTATTAAAATCTTAAATATATATATATATAATTGTTAGGCCCGACCAGTGTCAGACATAAACTTAGTGATAATAATTAATAATACATAAATGTCATGTTAAGCACAAAAAATATTTTTAAAGAATTTAATCTGCAGTGTTGCGTATTAATGCCGTAGTATCCCTCTTTTTTAAGCGGATGTGTCCAGGAAAGTTCAAGATATTTCGGGCAAGCGGATTCGGATGGGACTCGAGTTTTGTTAAATATTTGCCTGCATATTTTGCAATTTCAGCGGTCACAAGTGGCATATTTAAATCACGATGTAAAAATGAATTTTTCATGTACCATGGAGCTGATGTTATTAACCTTAAGATTTTGTTTTGCATTCGTTGTATTCTCTCTACATTGGAAGCTGAAGCAGTGCCCCATAGCTGAATACCGTAACACCATATGGGTTTCAAAAGTGACTTGTATATTAAAAGTTTACAATCCAGACTGAGAGTAGAATTTCTACCAATCAGCCAATGTATCTGGCTTAATTTAAGCTTCATTTGTGTCAGCTTAGAGTCAATGTGGAGCTTCCATGTAAGCCGTCGGTCAAGGTGTATACCAAGGTATTTCACCTGTGAATGTTGAGGCACAACTTGGTTGTTGATTCGAATGGGGGAACAAGTGTCTCTTCGTAGAGTAAATGTGACATGAACACACTTTTGTTCATTTACTTTTATTCTCCATAAGTTCAACCACAGTTCCAACAGCTTAATATGTTCTTGAAGATATCGGGATGCCTCGTGAGGGTTTTCATGCATACTAAGGCAGGCTGTATCATCGGCAAAAGTAGAAGTGAGGATATTACTGCTCAAAGGCATATCACAGGTATAAATCAAATACAAAACTGGCCCCAGTATACTCCCCTGAGGCACCCCAGATGAAATAGTTTCGGGCACACTCATGAAGTCTCCTTCCACGACAGTAAACTTCCGGGCAAGAATGTAACTTTCTAAAAGATTTACTATGTTTATTGGTAGATATGTCTTCAATTTTAAAATAAGGCCTTCATGCCATACTTTATCAAATGCCTGAGAGACATCAATAAAGAGGGAAGAACAATACTTCTTTTCTTCAAATGTTCTTCTTATAAAATGAACCAATCTATGACATTGTTCAATGGTGCTGTGCTGACTTCTAAAACCAAATTGATGGTCCGGTATGCATCCATTATCAGCTAGAATTGGGGACAATTTTGTCATGCGAAGTTTTTCAAAGAGCTTTGAAATTGTTGACAGCAAACTTATTGGCCTATAAGACTCAGCCTTAGTAAGATCTTTACCCGCCTTTGGAATCATTTTGACCATGGCAAGTTTCCAGCTGTGTGGGTAATACTCCAGTCGTAAAATGCCATTAAAAATGAATAACAGGATTCTAATAGCAATACGAGGCAACTGCATCAGCATCTTGTTACTAATTCCATCAATACCCGGGGCCTTCTTTGGATTGGTTTCAGCAATTAGTTTTTGTACATCAAGCATCTTAAACTTTATGGGTCGAGGGGGTAGAGCAACTACGCTCGGCAAATCAACAGCACCAGTACATGTGTTTGGGGTAAATACTTGTTTTAAATGCTCAGCAAATATGTTACCTTTTTCAGTATTGTTTCTTGCCCAACCTCCGGTAGAAGTGCGCAGGGGAGGTTTAGACTCAACGGGTGTTTTAAGTTTTTTAGCAGCGCGCCACAAGGAGTAATTAGATGCTGCTGTGACATCGAGACTTTCCAGATAGTTTTTAAGAGAAGCAGATTTTTCAGATGCAAGCAACTCTTGGAGTCGTTTAGTGCATTCTCTAAGTCTAATTTTATGTTGGGGCGATCTGTGCTGTTGCCATTCCCTTCTAGCTCTCCTTTTTTCACATACGAGACGTTCAATATCCGCAGAATAAATTCTATTAAACCCAGTCTGCGGATGGGAGGTAGTGGCATGTTTAGCAGCCTGTTCAATATTTTCGGTAAGATTGGCAATGTTAAATTCAATATCATCGGAAGTTCTAAGCTTGATGTTGTCCGTACAGTGACTACTGAGATATTTTTTGAACCCCAGCCAATTAACATGGTTTATCATCTTCACATATGGGTGAGGTAAGTCACTTCTTAGTGGGCTACAAATTGTAACGATCGTGAGAGAGTGATCGGAGGAGAGATCATGTGAAGCTTCAACATGAATTAAATCCCTAGAGATATTTTTCATGACCCCAAAATCTATAACATTCGGAATTTTTTGTATGTCAGTAGGCCAGTAAATGGGCTCCCCGCTCGAAATGACATCCAAACCCATTTTTGAAATTGTGTTGAACAATGCTCGACCTCTAGGTGTAATAAGACGCGATCCCCAGAATGTATGTTTTGCATTGTAGTCCCCAATTGCTACGAAACAAGGTCCAAGAGTTTTGTAAAAATCCTCGTATTGTTCCTCAGTGATTGGAAATCTGGGAGGGGAGTAAATTGATGATATCACGAGATTTGAACAAAAATTTTCGATGCAAATATTTGTTGCCTGCAGATGGTGCTCACAAATGTTCTCAAGAATATAGTGCTTGAGTCTTGACTTTATTAGAATTGCTGATCCTCCGCATGCTCTTCCTCTCGGGTCCTTTGTATCATATAAGGTGTAGCCACTCATTTTAAAAAGGCTTCTCGAAGTCAAATGAGTCTCAGATACCAACATTACATCAATATTCTTCACCGTGAGGAAGTGCTCTAGTTCGTTTCTATGTTGGCGAATGCCGTTTTCGTTCCAGAAACATAACTTTAACGTGTTCATGGCTTGTTAACTAATGCTAGAAGCAGAGTGTTCTGCATTCGCAGCATTTCTTGCATCATGCTAGTCATATTTGTTGTAAAGTTGTTTATAGTTTGCACCAAATTATCAATAGTATTTTCAAGGCGACTGAAATTAAAGCTAGCATTTGCATTTGTTGTATTATTTGGTGGTGACACTTTTTGCACTGGAACAGAGTTGATCTTCACAGCGTCAGCATACGATACTTGTGGAGTGATTGGTTGGGCCATTAGAGGATAAGTGGCGGAGTACGTATTTCCTGTTTGCGCTGGTACTACTTTAGGCTTTTGACTCATAGCCTGTTTAACGAAAGAGTATACAGGACATCCCCTGTAGTTAGCAGTGTGATTACCTCCACAATTACTGCACTTCTTTTCCTTCTGGTCCTTCGACTTATTGCAAATAGCAGTGTTGTGTAATTCACCGCACACAACACAAACAGTAGGTAATTTACAATAAGTTTTCGTATGGCCATATTCTTGGCAATTATGGCACTGTACGGGTCCTGAACGCTTGTGGGGTTCTTCAACTGTGATTTTGCGGTATAATAGATATTTCAAATTATAAATGGGATGGGTGTCATTTTTCTTCAATATTACGTCGTTAGGCTCCAGTTCAACACGAAAAAGAGGTTGGGGTATCTTATCCCTGTTTATTATGTTGGATACATTTTTTACCTTGAATCCTTGGAGGGTGAGAGCATCTTTTATTTCAGCAGGGACAACATAAGAATCTATGCCTTTCAGTACGATCTGTAGGCCTTTAGCGCTTTTAAGCTGGAATGTGTAAAAACTTGTTTTGTTTTTTTCGAATTCATTAACCATTTTGCGGAAATCTTTTTCTTCGTATATTTGGATCTTTGTTTCATCAATATTACCACGTTTTATTGGGACAATGTGAAATGCCTTTTCGCCAATGACCGAGATTAGTTTTTTGATGAGGGAGTTTGAATTTTTTTCTCTCAAATAGATGGGTGGTGGTTTGGAGGTTTTTTTCGAGGAGCCTTCGGGTTTGTCAATGTCATCCTGCAATATTTTAAAGCGGTTTTGACGGTTAACTGAGGCGGTGTCTATATCCCTGGATATCTTGGGAACAGATGAGATCTTTGAAGAATTTGGGCTTCGCCCGCGCTTTAGCACTGTAATATATCGGTCCATTCCGACAGGCACCTTTGGTTTCTGAATAATATTGTCTATTTTAATAACTTGGCTAAGTGATGAACACGAGCCCGGAGCGGATAATGGCGCTGATTTAAATAAAGAAGTACTAGGCAGCGGTAATGTTAGAGAATCACTACTTGGCATCGGAGTAAGCGAATTTGATCGCTCACGTAAAATTGGCTTTGCCGTTAGAAAAAGGCTATCATCAGATTTTTTATTTTTATTGTTTGCATTAAGAGCTTCAGAACTCACAGTAAAATAGGCATTTCTGCCGTTAGAACTCACTTCACAATTTTTTGTTTTTGAGGTACTCATACAGAGTATTCCTCAGTCACTTTGTTTACGGTTGTTTTTTTGTTTGTTTTTTTTGTTTCAGATTATATAAAAAATTATTAATGCAAATAAAGCAAATTTCACAAAATATGTGTGTATGAACTTATTACGAATCAGTACTTATTACGAATATTTTTTTTGTTTGTATTTTTGTTTGCTTAGTATGTGAAAAAAAAACTCCGCTAACACGTCTGTTCACTACGAAGGTTCAACAAGACTGTCAATAAAATAATGGCCATAGAAAAATAATCAGTTCCCGCGGATAAGGACGCTGTAAAACGCTTCGTTGCATTTGCAAATTATTATAGGAGGTTTATACCTGATTTTGCTTCTCTAGCAGCCCTATTAAATAATATAACGCGTAAGAAAGTGAACTTCGTATGGGACGAAAAATGTCAACAAGCTTTTGAAAATATCAAATTAGAATTAATTTCCCCACGAATACTACAATATCCAGATTTTACGAAACAATTTTTAATTACAGTCAATGCTTCCAAGGTAGGTTGCGGAGCAATACTTAGTAAAAATTTTGATGGCCATGATTTGCCTATATACTATGCTTCCAAAGCTTTTAGTTGTTCGGAGCAAAAGAAACCAACTATTGAGCAAGAACTATTCGCAATATATTTCGCAATTAATCAATTTAGGCCATATGTTTATGGAACAAAGTTTATAGTAAGAACCGATCATAGACCACTCGTTTACCTTTTTAACATGAAGGATCCATCATCTAAGCTAACAAATAAAGACTTAAACTCTCAGAGTACAACTTTTCTATCGAACATATAAAAGGGAAAAATAACGTCGGAGCTGATGCTTTATCACGTATTTCAATTGACGAATTGAAAAGTAATAGAAATGAAAGCATTTTAGCAGTGACAACTCGCGCGATGTCAAGTAAAGCCGACATAAACAGAAATCCAGCACAAAGCAATGACGTTGTTAATATAAAAGTGTATGATAAATTTTCACATAAATTCAATAAGAAAGTAGCAAAATAAAGTCGGAAATTTTTTATAAAAATGAAAAACTTACGAACATTATGATAAAAATGTACAATAAATTTAAATGTGTGTTGAATGTTAATATTGTTAACGAAACATCAAATTTAGATGCGATGCTTTTGAGGCTACAAAAAGAAGCCAACAATAAAAATATTTATACTGCAGAATGGCCAAAAAATGATCCATTTTTTTCTAAATACACAATTCAAATGTTAAAAAACCATGGTAATAAAGTATTAACAACACTGGAAATAATGTTAGTGGATCCAATCGAAACTGTAAATGATGAGGAAGAAAGGAGAAAAAATTTTGAAATTTATCACAATGATCGGATTGTAGGTGGACATTGCGGACGAAAACGATTGTACGCAAAGCTTAGAACAAAATACTACTGGAAAAACATGACGAGAGATATTGCTTCATTTGTGAAAAACTGCAAGGAATGTAAGATAAATAAGGTTAAAATGGGACAAAAGAACAACTTACGTTAACACCAACACCGGTTAACCCTTTTGACGTTGTAGTACTGGACACAATCGGTCCACTACCTATTTCAAAGTATCAAAACAAGTATGCTGTAACCTTAATTTGTGATTTCACAAAATACTTAGTTAGTATACCAGTACCCGACAAAAGTGCAAAAACAATAGCGCAGGCAATCCTTGAGAATTTCATTTTAGTTCATGGAAGAATGAAAATTATAAGATCAGATTTAGGAACAGAATTTAAAAATGAAATATTTGAAGAGCTGTGTAAACTTTTGAATATTGAAATAAAGTTTTCAACAGCCTACCATCATCAAACTGTAGGGACTGTAGAAAGAAATCATCGCGTTTTTAATGAATATTTGAGAGCGTATATTAGCGAAAATATTTCAGATTGGGATATATACTTGAAATATTTCACATTTTTTCATAATACGACTTCAAGTTCGGTATTCGACAACAAATACACACCTTATGAGCTAGTTTTTGGAAGAAAGGCAATTATGCCAAATGATTTAAATTTAGGAAAAATCGATCCATTATATAATGCTGAAAATTACAGCAGAGAAGTTAAATATCGACTACAAAAATCTCACAGTATTATAAAAACACAAGAAAAGAAACAAAGAATTATATGATAAAAACGCAAAACCATTCAAGGTAAACATAAATGATAAAGTATATGTAAAAAAGGAACCATATGATGAATTGAGAAATATATATGATGGTCCATATATTGTAAAACGCATAGAGGGAGTAAATGTAACTATATATGATGAATGTTCAAATAAACACAAAATCATACATAAAGATAGGTTAAGAATAGCTAATTAAAGGGAAGAAGTAGTAATCTTCTCATAAATAAAAACAAAAATGTCAAATTTTTTTATCTTACTAAAACAGACTAATGTTTTAAGAGATTTTAATAAATAAGATTTAATTTTGGAAAAAATTTTAATCGTTATGGTTTAACAAAAAAAAGAGAAAAAGAAAAAAAAAAGAAATATATATACATATTTAAAAACAATATAACCCTGCTAAAGTTAATGTATTTTTTTTTCTTTTTTTTTCTAAATAATCAGTATTTAATACTAAGTAATAGTATTATATAAGACATTTTTTATACTGAATTATTTAATAGATAACTTTATATCATATACGAAAAAAAATCTTGAATCAGACTCAGATTGATCACCTGATTTGATTCAACATTTTTCTTCTTTAAGAAGGGAGGTGTAAGGAAACTTACGTCGCCCACTGTATTTGTTATATTTTTATATACAAATATGCATTTACTTTATAACTTATTTACTCTTTAAATTAAGCCGTTAGTTTGTAGCTTAACATTAAGTCATATAGGTATACAATTATGCATTTACATTGTAACTTATTCACTCTCTTTGAATTAAAGGCCTAACTATAATGTGCTTAATGCAACTTAAGCAAATGTGCGAATACACACAATCAAATGTATACAACTATAATGTACTTAAGTAACTTTTCGTCAAGTGTCATTTGCTTAAGGAAAGTGCGTTCAATTTCGCTCTTGCTTAAGCAAATGACTCATCAAGAACCCATTCTTCTTTCTGTCTCTATTTATTTCCCGTACTGAGCAGGAGCGTTTTCTTCTTCTCTCTTATTTCTTGAAGAACACATATTCCATCAAATGCACAATTCATTAACTTCACTGTCTTCAGAAATTTCAGTTTTCTATCCATTTTTAAAAATTTTCCAATAAACACTGTACACAATAGATACATATTAATTGTTTACAATTAAAAGATGCAACTACTGTTGCTTTTTTAGTACTTTTTTATTTTAGTTTTCGTTAACTTTATAAATAAATAAAAGATAAACATGGATTTACTTGTTTATGGTAATATATTTATAACTTTTACAAATTAAATGAGATTTCGTCGAAAATATTACATTTTAAAGAAATAAAAGCGAAAATAGTTTTCCAAAAGTACAAATGTTTGCAACTAAGTGTAAAAAGTTTTTAAGCATTTGACATGCTTTTCGTTGAATTTTGACACTAGCTTAAGTTTGGTTAAGCACATTATAGTTGGGCCTTAACCCGTTAGTTTGTAGCTTAGCATTAAGTCATTTTGTTTTAAATACGGAATAAATAAAGACCAGATGAAACAGTCTGGATGAAGCAATTGAGCAGTGAATATCGTGTATCATTTTTCGGGAACGCATCCGTTACAAGCAGCTGAAATATTGGAGACTTGGTGTCATATATGTACATAAACATGTTAAGCTGGACAACAGCAGTCATCATGTAATTATTGTTTAAAACTTTATTATAGAATGCAATATATATGTATATATTTATTTAAAATAAGGTAAATTACACATATTGTACTTTTTTCATGATTAAATATTAATATTTGGAATCATTGACTTCATTGTTTAATTTTCATTGATATTTATTTTTTACTGTGATCTTTTAATTTTTTGTCAATAAGGTATTGTAAAGGTTTTTGTGAATCATTTTGTATTTAATTGATGAGTAAATAATTTTTTTTAACTTCATCTTACTTCACATATTTGTATCTATGACTTCTATAGACGAAGTTATTGATGAGGTCGACGAAACTTTAATCTTACTTAAAAACTTTACCATTAGTGATAGAAATACTATCATGGATGAAGCTACTTTTTAAACATTTTTAAATGTTGCTGTTGACTCCATTTTGAGCACATATAATACGGTTTTGAACTTTAACGCCATTATAGCTAGATTGGACTTTGCTTATTCCGATAAAACATCAATATATACTTTAGAACAGGAGCTTTCTACTTTAAGACAGGGACAAAGGCCAATAATTAATTTCTATAATGACGTTGAGCCTAAACTTACCTCTATTAATAACAAAGTTATAATGTCTCATGAAGGAGATACTGCATTGATCCAATCACTCAACCAAAAATATAGAATGGATGCATTGCGTGTTTTTATATCGGGTCTTAAAAGACCCCTCTGCGATACTTTGTTTTCTTGTAAACCATCCGATCTGCCTACTGCATTAGCATTGGCACAAGAATTAGAAACAAACCAGAATAGATATCATTTCGTTACAATTTATAATAACGGTCTAGGAAGAGCCCAACAAACTAATTTTTCTCCATATACAAATCCTAGGTCAACTTCTTTTAACGTTCAAATCCCTAGCAACGCGTCACCTGGACGCAATGAACAGGAGCTTTCTACTTTAAGACAGGGACAAAGGCCAATAATTAATTTCTATAATGACGTTGAGCGTAAACTTACCTCTATTAATAACAAAGTTATAATGTCTCATGAAGGAGATTCTGCATTGATCCAATCACTCAACCAAAAATATAGAATGGATGCATTGCGTGTTTTTATATCGGGTCTTAAAAGACCCCTCTGCAATACCTTGTTTTCTTGTAAACCATCCGATCTGCCTACTGCATTAGCATTGGCACAAGAATTAGAAACAAACCAGAATAGATATCATTTCGCTACAATTAATAATAACGGTCTAGGAGGAGCCCAACAAACTAATTTTTCTCCATATACAAATCCTAGGTCAACTTCTTTTAACGTTCAAATCCCTAGCAACGCGTCACCTGGACGCAATGAGCTTTGGAAACAATATACAAGTTAATATTCGTTTTGCAACGCATTATCATCAGCTGGAAATATCACTAATTTAGCATTACTGATCAATATCACATTATATGCTTTTCTTTTTGTGAGCGCAGAGAGGAAGTAAGAGAAGTTCCTGGCTTATTTAAATTTTGAATTTTATTATTATTAGTTAGTTATCATTTAGTAACAGGCCTACATAGTAGGTCTAATTCTTCGGAATCGCCAAGTGAATCAACGTGTAATACTTCATAGAAGTCAATGTTTTTGTTCAAGAGTAAAGTTTTGCATTTAAACACTTCATAGAAGTTAATGTTATTATTCAGGACTTAAATGATTTTGTAAATTGGAAGTCAATGTAATATAAATATAAAAGTAAAATATGAAGTAAATTTTCATTTATAAATCCCTAAGAACTGGCTTAAGAGCCCGTATAAATAGAATTTAAAATAAACATAAATTTTATTAAAACATGAAATTTGTATTAAAAGATGAATTATTATAAAAGCTGTGACCTGTTTAAAGCTAAGAACAAATTATAATTTGTTATAAAGAATTTTGAATAATTTTGAATTTTAAATTTGTACTACTAAAAAATGGAACATGTGCATTTATAAAAAAACTAAGTTAAACGTGTAAGAAATATTACTACAGTTATTAACAAGCGCAATAAAGGTGAATTAAAATTGTAATGATAATGAGTTTTACCTAAATCGAAATTGTGATTGAAATGATCATTAAGGAATCTTAATTCTGTGGAGAATTAGTTAACTCGTAATTAACAGTGACTTTTAATTTGAGAATGCTTATGAATGATCCTGTTATCAATGATTAATGGTAAAACCATCTACGAACTGAATGAGAGCAAGATTTCAGAGTTTTAATAAACAAGCTCTCATAAATTAATTTACATAAGTAATTCCATTACCTCGAATTCAACAATCAGAAAATATAGATAAGAATGAAGCGAGAACGGGAAAATTTTTAACAAAATTTCAAGCTAATTTCACAAACGTTGCATATGATAATCTAACAAAACTATGCTCACAATACACAGACGTATTTGGTCTATAGTCTGGAAAAATTTCATCCAATGATTTTTATAAACAAAAACTTAGATTAAAATATGACACGCCTGTATACATAAAAAATTATAGAATTCCGGAATCCCAAAAGTCCGAAATAAATATTCAGGTAGAAAACTAATCACCGATGACATTGGAGAACCCTCAGTATCTGAATTTAATAGCCCAATACTACTTGTACCAAAAAAATCGCTACCGAATAACAATGAGAAAAGATGGAGGCTAGTCGTTGACTACGGGCAAGTAAATAAGAAACTTATTGCTGACAAATTTCCTCTTCCCCGAATTGATGATATTCTAGATCAGCTGGGAAGAGTAAAATATTTTTCATGTCTTAATCTTATGTCAGGTTTCCATCAAATGGAGCTTGAAGATAATTCTAGAGATATAACTTCTTTTTCAACTAATACGGAATCATACAGATTTAAAAGATTCCCTTACGGGCTTAAAATAGCCCCGAATTCCTTCCAACGCATGATGTCAATTGCATTCGCGGGCCTAAAGTCGTCTCAAGCATTCTTATATATATATATATATATATATATATATATATATATATATATATATATATATATATATATGAACGACTTAGTTGTCTTGGGATGCTCATAAAATCATATGCTTGAAAATCTTAAAGATGTTTTCGAAACATGTAGAAAATTTAACGTGAAGTTACACCCCGATAAATGATTATTTTTCAAACATCACGTAACATTATTGGGCCATAAGTGCACTGACAAGGGCATTTACCCAGATGACGGAAAATTCGAAATCACAAAAAATTATCCTACACCCCAAAAACATTGACGAAGCCAGAAGATTTGTTGCTTTCTGCAACTATTACCGTAGATTTATAAAAAATTTTGCTAAATATTCAATTCATCTCACAAGATTAACAAAGAAAAATACGTAATTCACTTGGTCAAGAGTATGCGAAGAGGCATTTCAATATATGAAAAATTCCCTTATATCGCCACAGATACTGCAAAGACGCATGCTAGCAAAGACGCATGCTAGCAAAGACCAAATGTGAATCAAACAAATCCGTTATTGAACAAGAACTCACAGCAATACACTGGGCCGTAAATTTTTTCCGCCCCTATATCTATGGAAGGAAATTTTTAGTGTGGTTGTTATAGGGAAGTTGGCTGGATCGCCGTGTGGTGTTTATGTGTTTGTGGGAAAGCTATCGTTTTCCCTATAGCCTCTTTTTATTTTAAACAGCTGGTGAGGTCCCAGCTAAAACGCAGGCGTTCAAAGAACTGCCGAAATCGTGAGACTTAAGGAAGAAATAAAACAAGGCTAAACAGCCGAACTATATCTTTTCCAATTCAAGTCTGATTTTATTTACAAATTTTACTTTCTTATATACTACTTGTGAAAATCATTCTAGTCATCTAGAATGATTAATGGTCTTTGGCACACTTCATAGGTGTAACCCGATCGTATGTCAATTGATATTCACTCTACACAGTTGAAGTTGGCAAATGTACACAGTCATGTTGTATGGCGACGTGGGTACGCTACATTAGTAAGAAGTGACCATAGACCATAGTATACTTATTTTCAATAAAAAATCCTTCGTCTAAACTCACGCGAATGATATTAGATCTTGGAGAGCTGATGCCTTATCACGCATGAATTTTAGTGACATTAAAGAAATCAGTGAACACAATAATATATTTAAATTCAGTACCCGATTACAAAATAAAGGCAAGAATATTGATAATTCTAATGTAACTTGTAACGATAATCAAATAATTAATAAACCACGCGCATACGAAATTATTAATGCAAATGATGTCAGAAAACTAGATCGCTTAAAGTTTACCTGAATAGGAGATACGCTTAGGTGTTCACTAATAAGAGGAAAACATATTTTGATAAAATCTGCGATTAAATACCTTATTATTAATGGAGAGATAGATTTAGAGCAATTCTTACCAAAGCTACAAAAGATGGCTAATAATATAGGCATTCAAAAGTTGCAACTATCGCTCAATGATATAATTTTTTAAAATACTCGAGTAAATGAATTTAAAGAAATTGCGAATAATAAACTAATTAATTTAGAAATTGCGTTAAGACCAAAAATAAAAATAATAATAGATGAAAACGAAAAACTTGAAATAATCAAAGAAAATCATGACGATCCTCTGCTTGGTGGCCACCCAGGGATCACAAGATTATTGAAAAAACTTAGAAAATATTATTACTGGAAAAATATGGCTATAAAAGTCACCAAATATGTAAAAAAATTGTTTACGATGTCAGTTAACCCTAAGTGTATACTTGGGCCTGGCAAGGCCCTTTGCGACTTTTCTCCAGATTTTTTCATATAACTATTAAATATATTAGAACGAAACTTTATGTATTCCTCAATCAAAGTTTTTTTTTACAAGAAAACGAGAAAAAAATTAAATTTTAATACCGTTGGCTTGCTAATTGGCAAAATAAATTTTTGTGCATATTGTATCAACCTGGGCCTTGCTAGGGCCAACCAGTTTTATATTAATGCAAAAATCTGTAACAATTCAATGCAAAAATCTTTAACAATTATTGTAAATTGAAAAAGCAAATGCAAATTCTCTGCGAACCAAACAGAATCAGCTTCAAAATCTTTTTATGGTAAGGATGGAACAGAGTGGTCAAAATCACCACCAGCTCTCTTTTAGATCTCATACAGATAAAGCAGCTCCAATAAGGGATATTTGGAATCTGTTAAATATAAATTTAAAAAATAATTTTAAGCCATATGAGAACATCACAGTTGATGAACAACTTTTTCAGTTTAGAAGAAGAACGAAGTTCACTCAATACATCCCTTTCAAGCCAGCAAGATACAGGAAAAAATTTTGATGGGCATGTGATAGCAAAATGCATTTTCCATTGGAGGAAAACATTTATCCTCTATAAATGGAGAGTCAGGTGAAGCACGCGCCGAAAACAAGGAGAAAATGAATTAATGCGCCTTGCTATGCGGCACAACATTGGATTTGTGCAGAAAGCTAATGGAAATTCGCCTTGGGTTTGCCGGAACTTTAAGAAGCAATAAACGATGCATTCCGTTGGAAATAAAAATAATCCAAAAAGAGAAGTTCTTTCCAGCGAATTTGGATTTGAGGATGACGTTGCAATATGTTCATATGTACCAAAGAAAAATAAAGCAATTATTTTACTATATCCAAATCAAATCTGTCTTTGGAATAAAAAGAAACCAGGAGCAATTCTTCACTACAACTCAACAAAATCTGATGTCTATGTTATGGACCAAATGCTTACGAAGTACACTAAAACAAATCCAAAAATCTAACAAATCCAAATGCCAAATTTGCAAGGAAAATTAAATGTCCTGTGTGTCCTCAGCACTCAAAATGCCTGTAAATTGTTTAAATTGAAACAAAAAATACAATTTTTGCTTTTTTATCTCGTAAAAAAATTATCTTAATGAATTATTTTAATGCATGTTATTCAATTATTTTTTTTAATAAAACCTTTTTTATTAATATATGGCTGTTATTACTAGGAACTTTTAAACATGCTGTTAATTTACAGTTAAAATACAAGTGGTGTCCCAGCCAGGCCCAGGTGGCAGTTTGTGCCACATAAATTAGGTGGCTACTTAAGGGTTAAATTAAGTACGTCCAAAACTCAAAGAGAATTTATCAATAACCGCAAGTCCAGTCAAGCTCTTTGACATCGTCATTATAGATACAATAGGACCATTTGTTAAATCAAACGCAAGACATGAATATGCTGTAACCATGTTATGTGACCAGTTCAATTCGTTCGGGACGATAATTAAAATTAAACCAATTCAAGCAAAAATTGTTCCGCATTAAATTTACTCTCTTTCTCTCACTCTCTCAAAAATAGAGACGTCAAACTACATATAAAAAAATCGTTTGGAACGTTCAGAACGAATTGGTGAATTCACCTTCAGTAAACTAAAATTGTCTCACAACAAAAATTTCGTTCAGAGCGAATGTTTGACTTCACCTTAAGAGTGTAAGAATGCAGTCAAATTTAAATGTTAAAGGCGAAAAGACATACTATATGTACATAACTACATTATATGCATAAATAGTTCTGAATTTAATAAACGGTAATTAATAAAATTTTGTCTATGTATTCATATATTACATGCGTATTAATTATTTTTATAGGCTAAACAATTATAGTTTAGAATGTCCACTATGAAACAAACTAAAAGAAAAGCTTTTTCTTTGGAAGATAAAATCAAAATTTTAGATCATCTAGCCGCTGGAGAAGGTGCCACCTCAGTAGGAAAACGTTTTAGTTTGAACGAATCTACCATAAGGACGATTAAAAAAATGAAGAATTTATTAGACAATCTGTGATTGCTGGAACAAAATTAAGTGCTCATACATCATCATACAAAAGAGACATCGTAAAAGAGAAAATGGAGAAGGCTCTTGTTAATATGGATTGAGGATAGCTCACAAAAACGAATACCAGTTGACGGAAATACTATAAAGCAGATGGCATTAAGATCAATGGGCAAGTAAATAAGAAACTTATAACTGACAGATTTTCTCTTCCCCGAATTGATGATATTCTAGATCAGCTGGGAAGAGTAAAATATTTTTATGTCTTAATCTTATGTCAGGTTTCCATCAAATGGAGCTTGAAGATAATTCTAGATATATAACTTCTTTTTCAACTAATACGGAATCATACAGATTTAAAAGATTCCCTTACGGGCTTAAAATAGCCCAGAATTCCTTCCAACGCATGATGTCAATTGCGTTCGCGGGCCTAAAGTCATCTCAAGCATTCTTATATATATATATGAACGACTTAGTTGTCTTGGGATGCTCATAAAATCATATGCTTGAAAATCTTAAAGATGTTTTCGAAACATGTAGAAAATTTAACTTGAAGTTACACCCCGATAAATTATTATTTTTCAAACATCACGTAACATTATTGGGCCATAAGTGCACTGACAAGGGTATTTACCCAGATGACGGAAAATTCGAAATCACAAAAAATTATCCAACACCCCAAAAACGTTGACGAAGCCAGAAGATTTGTTGCTTTCTGCAACTATTACCGTAGATTTATAAAAATTTTTGCTAAATATTCAATTCATCTCACAAGATTAACAAAGAAAAATACGCAATTCACTTGGTCAAGAGTATGCGAAGAGGCATTTCAATATATGAAAAATTCCCTTATATCGCCACAGATACTGCAGTACCCAGATTTTGAAAAGCAATTTTGCATCATAACGGATGCTAGCAAAGACGCAAGCAGAGCCATTCTTAGCCAAGAATATAATGGTATTTAACTTTCTGTCTCTTACGCTTCTAGAGCTTTTACCAAATGTGAATCAAACAAATCCGTTATTGAACAAGAACTCACAGTAATACACTGGGCCGTAAATTTTTTCTGCCCCTATATCTATGGAAGGAAATTTTTAGTGTGGTTGTTATAGGGAAGTTGGCTGGATCGCCGTGTGGTGTTTATGTGTTTGTGGGGAAGCTATCGTTTTCCCTATAGCCTCTTTTTATTTTAAACAGCTGGTGAGGTCCCAGCTAAAACGCAGGCGTTCAAAGAACTGCCGAAATCGTGAGACTTAAAGAAGAAATAAAACAAGGCTAAACAGCCGAACTATAGCTTTTCCAATTCAAGTCTGATTTTATTTACAAATTTTACTTTCTTATATACTACTTGTGAAAATCATTCTAGTCATCTAGAATGATTAATGGTCTTTGGCACACTTCATAGGTGTAACCCGATCGTATGTCAATTGATAGTCACTCTACACAGTTGAAGTTGGCAAATGTACACAGTCATGTTGTATGGCGACGTGGGTACGCTACATTAGTAAGAAGTGACCATAGACCATAGTATACTTATTTTCAATAAAAAATCCTTCGTCTAAACTCACGCGAATGATATTAGATCTTGGAGAGCTGATGCCTTATCACGCATGAATTTTAGTGACATTAAAGAAATCAGTGAACACAATAATATATTTAAATTCAGTACCCGATTACAAAATAAAGGCAAGAATATTGATAATTCTAATGTAACTTGTAACGATAATGAAATAATTAATAAACCACGTGCATACGAAATTATTAATGCAAATGATGTCAGAAAACTAGATCGCTTAAAGTTTACCCGAATAGGAGATACGCTTAGGTGTTCACTAATAAGAGGGAAACATATTTTGATAAAATCTGCGATTAAATACCTTATTATTAATGGAGAGATAGATTTAGAGCAATTCTTACCAAAGCTACAAAAGATGGCTAATAATATAGGCATTCAAAAGTTGCAACTATCGCTCAATGATATAATTTTTTAAAATACTCGAGTAAATGAATTTAAAGAAATTGCGAATAATAAACTAATTAATTTAGAAATTGCGTTAAGACCAAAAATAAAAATAATAATAGATGAAAACGAAAAACTTGAAATAATCAAAGAAAATCATGATGATCCTCTGCTTGGTGGCCACCCAGGGATCACAAGATTATTGAAAAAACTTAGAAAATATTATTACTGGAAAAATATGGCTATAAAAGTCACCAAATATGTAAAAAAATTGTTTACGATGTCAGTTAACCCTAAGTGTATACTTGGGCCTGGCAAGGCCCTTTGCGACTTTTCTCCAGATTTTTTCATATAACTATTAAATATATTAGAACGAAACTTTATGTATTCCTCAATCAAAGTTTTTTTTACAAGAAAACGAGAAAAAAATTAAATTTTAATACCGTTGGCTTGCTAATTGGCAAAATAAATTTTTGTGCATATTGTATCAACCTGGGCCTTGCTAGGGCCAACCAGTTTTATATTAATGCAAAAATCTGTAACAATTCAATGCAAACATCTTTAACAATTATTGTAAATTGAAAAAGCAAATTCAAATTCTCTGAGAACCAAACAGAATCAGATTCAAAATCTTTTTATGGTAAGGATGGAACAGAGTGGTCAAAATCACCACCAGCTCTCTTTTAGATTTCATACGGATAAAGCAGCTCCAATAATGGATATTTGGAATCTGTTAAATATAAATTTAAAAGATAATTTTAAGCCATGTGAGAATATCACAGTTGATGAACAACTTTTTCAGTTTAGAAGAAGAACGAAGTTCACTCAATACATCCCTTTCAAGCCAGCAAGATACAGGAAAAAATTTTGGTGGGCATGTGATAGCAAAATGCATTTTCCATTGAAGGAAAACATTTATCCTGTGTAAATGGAGAGTCAGGTGAAGCACGCGCCGAAAACAAGGAGAAAATGAATTAATGCGCCTTGCTATGCGGCACAACATTGGATTTGTGCAGAAAGCTAATGGAAATTCGCCTTGGGTTTGCCGGAACATTAAGAAGCAATAAACGATGCATTCCGTTGGAAATAAAAATAATCCAAAAAGAGAAGTTCTTTCCAGCGAATTTGGATTTGAGGATGACGTTGCAATATGTTCATAGGTACCAAAGAAAAATAAAGCAATTATTTTACTATATCCAAATCAAATCTGTCTTTGGAATAAAAAGAAACCAGGAGCAATTCTTCACTACAACCCAACAAAATCTGGTGTCTATGTTATGGACCAAATGCTTACGAAGTACACTAAAACAAATCCAAAAATCTAACAAATCCAAATGCCAAATTTGCAAGGAAAATTAAATGTCCTCTGTGTCCTCAGCACTCAAAATGCCTGTAAATTGTTTAAATTGAAACAAAAAATACAATTTTTGCTTTTTCATCTCGTAAAAAATTATCTTAATGAATTATTTTAATGCATGTTATTCAATTATTTTTTTAATAAAACCTTTTTTATTAATATATGGCTGTTATTACTAGGAACTTTTAAACATGCTGTTAATTTACAGTTAAAATACAAGTGGTGTCCCAGCCAGGGCCAGGTGGCAGTTTGTGCCACATAAATTAGGTGGCTACTTAAGGGTTAAATTAAGTACGTCCAAAACACAAAGAGAATTTATCAATAACCGCAAGTCCAGTCAAGCTCTTTGACATCGTCATTATAGATACAATAGGACCATTTGTTAAATCAAACGCAAGACATGAATATGCTGTAACCATGTTATGTGACCAGTTCAATTCGTTCGGGACGATAATTAAAATTAAACCAATTCAAGCAAAAATTGTTCCGCATTAAATTTACTCTCTTTCTCTCACTCTCTCAAAAATAGAGACGTCAAACTACATATAAAAAAATCGTTTGGAACGTTCAGAACGAATTGGTGAATTCACCTTCAGTAAACTAAAATTGTCTCACAACAAAAATTTCGTTCAGAGCGAATGTTTGACTTCACCTTAAGAGTGTAAGAATGCAGTCAAATTTAAATGTTAAAGGCGAAAAGACATACTATATGTACATAACTACATTATATGCATAAATAGTTCTGAATTTAATAAACGGTAATTAATAAAATTTTGTCTATGTATTCATATATTACATGCGTATTAATTATTTTTATAGGCTAAACAATTATAGTTTAGAATGTCCACTATGAAACAAACTAAAAGAAAAGCTTTTTCTTTGGAAGATAAAATCAAAATTTTAGATCATCTAGCCGCTGGAGAAGGTGCCACCTCAGTAGGAAAACGTTTTAGTTTGAACGAATCTACCATAAGGACGATTAAAAAAATGAAGAATTTATTAGACAATCTGTGATTGCTGGAACAAAATTAAGTGCTCATACATCATCATACAAAAGAGACATCGTAAAAGAGAAAATGGAGAAGGCTCTTGTTAATATGGATTGAGGATAGCTCACAAAAACGAATACCAGTTGACGGAAATACTATAAAGCAGATGGCATTAAGATCAATGGGCAAGTAAATAAGAAACTTATAACTGACAGATTTTCTCTTCCCCGAATTGATGATATTCTAGATCAGCTGGGAAGAGTAAAATATTTGTATGTCTTAATCTTATGTCAGGTTTCCATCAAATGGAGCTTGAAGATAATTCTAGATATATAATTTCTTTTTCAACTAATACGGAATCATACAGATTTAAAAGATTCCCTTACGGGCTTAAAATAGCCCAGAATTCCTTCCAACGCATGATGTCAATTGCGTTCGCGGGCCTAAAGTCATCTCAAGCATTCTTATATATATATATATGAACGACTTAGTTGTCTTGGGATGCTCATAAAATCATATGCTTGAAAATCTTAAAGATGTTTTCGAAACATGTAGAAAATTTAACTTGAAGTTACACCCCGATAAATTATTATTTTTCAAACATCACGTAACATTATTGGGCCATAAGTGCACTGACAAGGGTATTTACCCAGATGACGGAAAATTCGAAATCACAAAAAATTATCCAACACCCCAAAAACGTTGACGAAGCCAGAAGATTTGTTGCTTTCTGCAACTATTACCGTAGATTTATAAAAAATTTTGCTAAATATTCAATTCATCTCACAAGATTAACAAAGAAAAATACGCAATTCACTTGGTCAAGAGTATGCGAAGAGGCATTTCAATATATGAAAAATTCCCTTATATCGCCACAGATACTGCAGTACCCAGATTTTGAAAAGCAATTTTGCATCATAACGGATGCTAGCAAAGACGCAAGCAGAGCCATTCTTAGCCAAGAATATAATGGTATTTAACTTTCTGTCTCTTACGCTTCTAGAGCTTTTACCAAATGTGAATCAAACAAATCCGTTATTGAACAAGAACTCACAGTAATACACTGGGCCGTAAATTTTTTCTGCCCCTATATCTATGGAAGGAAATTTTTAGTGTGGTTGTTATAGGGAAGTTGGCTGGATCGCCGTGTGGTGTTTATGTGTTTGTGGGGAAGCTATCGTTTTCCCTATAGCCTCTTTTTATTTTAAACAGCTGGTGAGGTCCCAGCTAAAACGCAGGCGTTCAAAGAACTGCCGAAATCGTGAGACTTAAAGAAGAAATAAAACAAGGCTAAACAGCCGAACTATAGCTTTTCCAATTCAAGTCTGATTTTATTTACAAATTTTACTTTCTTATATACTACTTGTGAAAATCATTCTAGTCATCTAGAATGATTAATGGTCTTTGGCACACTTCATAGGTGTAACCCGATCGTATGTCAATTGATAGTCACTCTACACAGTTGAAGTTGGCAAATGTACACAGTCATGTTGTATGGCGACGTGGGTACGCTACATTAGTAAGAAGTGACCATAGACCATAGTATACTTATTTTCAATAAAAAATCCTTCGTCTAAACTCACGCGAATGATATTAGATCTTGGAGAGCTGATGCCTTATCACGCATGAATTTTAGTGACATTAAAGAAATCAGTGAACACAATAATATATTTAAATTCAGTACCCGATTACAAAATAAAGGCAAGAATATTGATAATTCTAATGTAACTTGTAACGATAATGAAATAATTAATAAACCACGTGCATACGAAATTATTAATGCAAATGATGTCAGAAAACTAGATCGCTTAAAGTTTACCCGAATAGGAGATACGCTTAGGTGTTCACTAATAAGAGGGAAACATATTTTGATAAAATCTGCGATTAAATACCTTATTATTAATGGAGAGATAGATTTAGAGCAATTCTTACCAAAGCTACAAAAGATGGCTAATAATATAGGCATTCAAAAGTTGCAACTATCGCTCAATGATATAATTTTTTAAAATACTCGAGTAAATGAATTTAAAGAAATTGCGAATAATAAACTAATTAATTTAGAAATTGCGTTAAGACCAAAAATAAAAATAATAATAGATGAAAACGAAAAACTTGAAATAATCAAAGAAAATCATGATGATCCTCTGCTTGGTGGCCACCCAGGGATCACAAGATTATTGAAAAAACTTAGAAAATATTATTACTGGAAAAATATGGCTATAAAAGTCACCAAATATGTAAAAAAATTGTTTACGATGTCAGTTAACCCTAAGTGTATACTTGGGCCTGGCAAGGCCCTTTGCGACTTTTCTCCAGATTTTTTCATATAACTATTAAATATATTAGAACGAAACTTTATGTATTCCTCAATCAAAGTTTTTTTTACAAGAAAACGAGAAAAAAATTAAATTTTAATACCGTTGGCTTGCTAATTGGCAAAATAAATTTTTGTGCATATTGTATCAACCTGGGCCTTGCTAGGGCCAACCAGTTTTATATTAATGCAAAAATCTGTAACAATTCAATGCAAACATCTTTAACAATTATTGTAAATTGAAAAAGCAAATTCAAATTCTCTGAGAACCAAACAGAATCAGATTCAAAATCTTTTTATGGTAAGGATGGAACAGAGTGGTCAAAATCACCACCAGCTCTCTTTTAGATTTCATACGGATAAAGCAGCTCCAATAATGGATATTTGGAATCTGTTAAATATAAATTTAAAAGATAATTTTAAGCCATGTGAGAATATCACAGTTGATGAACAACTTTTTCAGTTTAGAAGAAGAACGAAGTTCACTCAATACATCCCTTTCAAGCCAGCAAGATACAGGAAAAAATTTTGGTGGGCATGTGATAGCAAAATGCATTTTCCATTGAAGGAAAACATTTATCCTGTGTAAATGGAGAGTCAGGTGAAGCACGCGCCGAAAACAAGGAGAAAATGAATTAATGCGCCTTGCTATGCGGCACAACATTGGATTTGTGCAGAAAGCTAATGGAAATTCGCCTTGGGTTTGCCGGAACATTAAGAAGCAATAAACGATGCATTCCGTTGGAAATAAAAATAATCCAAAAAGAGAAGTTCTTTCCAGCGAATTTGGATTTGAGGATGACGTTGCAATATGTTCATAGGTACCAAAGAAAAATAAAGCAATTATTTTACTATATCCAAATCAAATCTGTCTTTGGAATAAAAAGAAACCAGGAGCAATTCTTCACTACAACCCAACAAAATCTGGTGTCTATGTTATGGACCAAATGCTTACGAAGTACACTAAAACAAATCCAAAAATCTAACAAATCCAAATGCCAAATTTGCAAGGAAAATTAAATGTCCTCTGTGTCCTCAGCACTCAAAATGCCTGTAAATTGTTTAAATTGAAACAAAAAATACAATTTTTGCTTTTTCATCTCGTAAAAAATTATCTTAATGAATTATTTTAATGCATGTTATTCAATTATTTTTTTAATAAAACCTTTTTTATTAATATATGGCTGTTATTACTAGGAACTTTTAAACATGCTGTTAATTTACAGTTAAAATACAAGTGGTGTCCCAGCCAGGGCCAGGTGGCAGTTTGTGCCACATAAATTAGGTGGCTACTTAAGGGTTAAATTAAGTACGTCCAAAACACAAAGAGAATTTATCAATAACCGCAAGTCCAGTCAAGCTCTTTGACATCGTCATTATAGATACAATAGGACCATTTGTTAAATCAAACGCAAGACATGAATATGCTGCAACCATGTTATGTGACCAGTTCAATTCGTTCGGGACGATAATTAAAATTAAACCAATTCAAGCAAAAATTGTTCCGCATTAAATTTACTCTCACTCTCTCAAAAATAGAGACGTCAAACACCTTCAGTAAACTAAAATTGTCTCACAACAAAAATTTCGTTCAGAACGAATGTTTGACTTCACCTTAAGAGTGTAAGAATGCAGTCAAATTTAAATGTTAAAGGCGAAAAGACATACTATATGTACATAACTACATTATATGCATAAATAGTTCTGAATTTAATAAACGGTAATTAATAAAATTTTGTCTATGTATTCATATATTACATGCGTATTAATTATTTTTATAGGCTAAACAATTATAGTTTAGAATGTCCACTATGAAACAAACTAAAAGAAAAGCTTTTTCTTTGGAAGATAAAATCAAAATTTTAGATCATCTAGCCGCTGGAGAAGGTGCCACCTCAGTAGGAAAACGTTTTAGTTTGAACGAATCTACCATAAGGACGATTAAAAAAATGAAGAATTTATTAGACAATCTGTGATTGCTGGAACAAAATTAAGTGCTCATACATCATCATACACAAGAGAAATCGTAAAAGAGAAAATGGAGAAGGCTCTTGTAATATGGATTGAGGATAGCTCACAAAAACGAATACCAGTTGACGGAAATACTATAAAGCAGATGGCATTAAGATTTTATAACCAGATAAAAGAAAAGGAACCGCAAATAGCAGTTCAGAAAGATAAGGTATTTAAATTTTCTGCCACTATAGATTGGATGACAGGTTTTCTTCCAAGACACACACACTTCATAATATTAAAATTAAGGGTGAAATAGCGTCTGCTGATGAGCCGGCAGCTAAAGAATTTCCCGCAAAACTGGCTAAAATAATCGAAAATGGTGGTTACACTCCGGATCAAGTATAGAATGCAGATGAAACAGGCCTTTTTTGGAAACGAATGACAAGCCGAACATATGTAGCTAAAACCCAGAAAACTGCTAGTGGTTTTAAAGTAGCCAAAGATCGTGTGACATTTTTGTTCTGCTCAAACGCTTCAGGAAATCGATTGTTAAAACCCATACTTGTAAATCGAGCTCTAGAGCATCGGTCGATGAAAGGCGTAAATATGGACTCATTACCCGTTCTCATTACCCGAGCAGCTAATAAAAAAGCCTGGGTAACAACTGAGCTTTTTACCGAATAGTTTCATAAATATTTTGTACCTGAAGTTTGGCGCTATATGAGCGAAAGAGACATTACTTTTAAAGTTATGTCGATAATAGACAATGCACCTGGTCATCCACATTTAGAGCATCCGAATGTCCAATTTTGCTTTCTTTCCCCAAATACAACTTGCTAATACAGCCGCTTGATCAAGGAATTATTGCACCATTTAAGATCTACTATGTGAAGTAAACATTCAGAGACATTTTGGATAAATTAACGAATGATAACAATTTAAAAGTCACAGACGCGTGGAAGAAATTTTCTATAATGGACTGTATTAAACATGCTGTATTAGCGCTATCAGAATTAAAAGAATCGAACTTAAATGCATGTTGGAGAGTACTTTGGCCAAATTGTGCTGAAAATTGCAGCCCAGTGTCTTCTAATACAGTTACGTATTTCAGCATCATAAAAATAGCTCAAGAAGTTGGAGAAGAAGGCTTTGATGATTTATCGTCTGCAGATATTGACGAATTATTGTTAGATAAGGCATTTAGCGATGATGAAATCATTGGTTTTGCGTTTGAGACACCTGAAACCAAAGAAATTAGTGATGACGATGATGACGCATGCATGATTGTAATGAAGAGAGAGCCGCGAAATTTCAACGCGAACTGAAATTATTAATGGGTAGTTATAGTGAATTACATAACAGTCTTATAAAAACTGGAAGTCAACGATTAATAACGGAATGTGTAACCAAAATCACTGAACCATCACCAGCAACTGAGCATGATTTCGAAAATATTTCTAGCGATGAAAGTGATGTCTTTCGTAAACGAATGCGATTATCAGAAAGTGATACTGATTGAAAAATATATATGATATTTATATAACAAAAATATTTATTTTTAAGTTTTCTGGTTTTTTGTGATTACTTTTCTAAATTAACCTTTTTTTCTATTGTTTTTTGTTTAAATAAAATATGTTTGTTGTATAAAGCAACATGAATTTGAATTATTTATCTTATTTTACCCGATATTTCATTCGTGGAACCAATTCCCTCATTTAATATTGATGTATTAGGTGTATATATAAAACTGAAACGCATTTAGTTTTAAGTACACAATCGTTGTTAGGAATGATTTTATAATTATCCGAATTATTATAAGATCATTCTATTGAAAAGGGAGGTATTATGAATGCATGTGCGAACCGTGTGACATAACTATATCTAATATTACTTTAAGTGCATGACCGCACACGATAAATCTTTTGTTCATTACTTTCACAAAAATCATACCTTATTGCATTTCTCAAATATCCATATTTGCATTGCCACAGATGAGTAAGTAACTCACTTATCAAATGCTTTGTTAAGTGATCAATACAAACAAGCGGTACTTTGTTTCAAGTAATTGTGTAACTAGATCCTTCTTAGATTTCATTAATATTTATATGCTATTATTTTAATGCAGTAAAATATATGACCTAAGTATTCGACACCCCATTACGTTTTATTACACATGCATTCATGACACTTTCTACTAGTATATAAGTTCTATTTTAGTCTAACAGCAACAGTAATAAAGAAACAGCTAAATCAAAAACAATGTGGAATGTTTTATTATTGATAACAATAATATTTTTTTTCACGGTTATATTTATTTATTGAATCTTCAAAAATAGAACTAACACTAAGTATTCAAATCTTAAATATAGATATAATAATTAGACCCAACCAGTGTCGGACATAAACTTAGTGATAGAAATTAAAAATACATAAATGTCGTGTTAAGCACAAAATATTTTCAAAAAGTTTCATCTGGAGTGCGGCGTATTAAAGCCGTAGTGTCCCTCTTTTTCAAGCGGATGTGTCCAGTAAAGTTCAAGATATTACGAGCAAGGGGATTCGGATGGGACTCGAGTTTTGTTAAATATTTGCCTGCATATTTTGCAATTTCTGCAGTCACAAGTGGCATATTTAAATCACGATGTAAAATTGAATTTTTCATGTACCAAGGAGCCGATGTTATTAACCTTAAAATTTTGTTTTGCATTCGTTGGATTCTATCTACATTGGAAGCTGAAGCAGTGCCCCATAGCTGAATTCCGTAACACCATATGGGTTTCGAAAGCGACTTGTATATTAAAAGTTTACAATCTAGACTGAGGGTAGAATTTCTACCAATCAGCCAATGTATCTGGGTTAATTTAAGCTTGATTTGTGTTAGCTTAGAGTCAATGTACTGTTTCCATGTAAGCCGTCGGTCAAGGTATTTCCAATAGATTCACAATGTTCATTGGTAGATATGTCTTCAATTTCAAAATCAGGCCCTCATGCCACACTTTATCAAATGCCTGAGAAACATCAATAAGAGGGAAGAACAGTACTTCTTTTCTTCAAATGTTCTTCTTATGAAATGAACCAATCTATGAGTTTGTTCAATGGTGCTATGCTGACTTCTAAAACCAAATTGATGGTCCGGTATGCACCCATTATCAGCTAGAATTGGGGACAATTTTGTCATGAGCAGTTTTTCGAAGAGTTTTGAAATTGTTGACAGCAAACTTATTGGCCTATATTACTCAGCCTTGGTAAGATCTTTGCCCGTCTTTGGAATCATTTTGACCATGGCAAGTTTCCAGCTGTGTGGATAATACTCCAGTCGTAAAATGCCATTAAAAATAAACAACAGGATTCTAATAGCAATACGAGGCAACTTCATCAGCACCTTGTTACTAATTCCATCAGTACCCGGGGCCTTCTTTGGGTTGGTTTCAGCTATTAGTTTATTTACATCACGCATCTTAAATTTTATGGGTCGAGGGGGTAGAGCAACTACACTCGGCAAATCAAGAGCACCAGTACATGTGTTTGGGGTAAATACGTATTTTAAATGCCCAGCAAATATGTTACCTTTCTCAGTATTGGTTCTTGCCCAACCCCCGGTAGAAGTGCGCAAGGGTGGCTTAGACTCAACGGGTGTGTTAAGTTTTTTGGCAGCGCGCCACAATTAGATGCTGCTGTGACATCGAGACCTTCCAGATAGTTCTTAAGAGAAGCAGATTTTTCAGATGCAAGCAACTCTTGGAGTCGTTTAGTGCATTCTCTAAGTCTGATTTTATGTTGTGGTGATCTGTGCTGTTCCATTCCCTTCTAGCTCTTCTTTTTTCACATACGAGACGTTCAATATCCGCAGAATAAATTCTATTAAACTATATATATATTGTTACGTTTTTACCTTTTTAAAAACGTTTTCCGTGGATTCTTTTATTGCAATGAAATTAAACGCACAATTTTTAATACTCAACAATTTCTACTTTATTTAATTTAATACCACTGTACTATGCTCAAAAGCAATAGTAGCACTTAATACACCTTTTTTATAGTTATGACACTTTACGCTGTCACTGTTAAATCCAATTACTGACTGACTGCTGACGCTGATGCGCGCAGCTTTTATACTCTTAATGATCATTTCTCGAATAATCATCGTGTTTGTTTGTTAAAGTTGTTTACATTATCGTACACTCAAATTAAACGTAAACACAAGTCATACACACATACACACATACACGTACCCAATACTCAAATGCCGACAGACAACAACAGCAATAATCATGATCTTGCTAGTAAACAAGTAACTATGTATGCATGTATGTATAGCTGTTATGTGTTCATTTAAAATGAGTAAACAAAAAGCAAATAAGAATAACAACAACAATGTAGTGAATAAGAAATAATAAACAATTCCGTACATAACAATTCAGCAAATAATAAACAACTCAGTAATAAGAATCAATAATTCAATAATTAAGAAAAACAACACTTCAGTATATTCTAGAGCAATTACAATAGGACTATTCACTCCATATTTGTAACACTGCCGCCCGCTTAAGCCCGTTCGTCCCGAACAGGCACAGAACCACCGCTTCCGTATTTCGCTAGTCGCTCCAAATGTACCACCTTCATTGTAGAGCGGGGGCTATTGTGCTTTTGTATCCTATACACAACATCGTTCAATCTCTTTATCACCTTGTATGGTCCATCCCAATGTGTTTGTAGTTTGGGGGACAGTCCTTTTTTTCTCTGTGGGTTAAATAGTAGAACCAGTTGTCCCTCGCGGAATCCATCAGAATTTGCAGCTCCATCGTACCTGGCCTTCATTTTATCGCTGACCATTCGGATTCGGTTACGTACGAATTCGTGCAGGTCGTGCAGGCGCTGTCTCTCCTGCGTAGCAATCCCGGCCTGCTCATCCCTTGGTGTAGGTGTAATGCCGAATTCCAAGTCACCAGGCAATCTCAGTTGCGTCCCAAACACAATTTTCGCTGGTGTCCTAGATGTTGAATCATGCACAGCCGACCGATATGCCAAAAGGAATTTTTGAATGTGCTCATCCCAGTCCCTCTGATGCTCGCTCACTACTTTCCGTAGGTACTCTTCCAGTGTGCGATTAAATCTCTCAACCATGCCATCAGATTGCGGATGAAGCGGCGTTGTCCTAGTTTTTCTTATGCCATACAGCTCGCACATTTCCTTAAAAATGGCAGACTCAAAGTTCCTACCCTGATCGGAGTGCAACTCCATCGGAACACCATATCGGCACACCCAGTTGTTGACGAAAACATTTGCCACAGTTTGGGCTTCCTGGTTTGGTATGGGGTATACTTCGGGCCATTTGCTGAAACAGTCCATCACCACAAGTACGTAACGATTACCAGCGGAACTGACGGGAAAAGGGCCTGCTACATCCATAGCTATTCGCTCAAAGGGCGCGCCCGAATTATACTGCTGCAGGTGCGCTCGAGTTCTCCGTACTGGACCCTTAGCCGCTATGCATTCCTTACAGTTTGCTACCCAGTCTGCTACTGATTGTTGCGCTCCAACCCAGTAAAAACGTTGCTTCAGCTTTTCCAGTGTTTTGTTAACCCCAAGATGACCTCCACTGGGACCATTATGGAACTCTCTCAAGACTTCCGGTATCTTGGCTGATGGCACAACTATTAAGTTGGAAGTTGTTTTGCCATCTGCACTTTCCCATATACGGTACAGGCTCCCGTCTAACAGCTGTAAGCTGTCCCATTGCGCCCAATAAGCCTTACCAAGCGGGCCCTCAGCCGCCATTTCATTGCGTGCAGGCCGACTATCACTCTCCTTAGCAGCCATTATTTTTCCGAGCACCGGGTCATTTTTCTGCGCTGTTGGCCAGTCTTCATGAGAGTCTATTTGCGTCAGCCGAACGTCAATTACACTCTCCTTCTGTTCGGCCTTAACGCAATGTCTGCATTCTAGACTGCACGGTCGTCTCGAGAGGCCATCTGCGTTGTTGTGTTTTGCCCCTTTTCTATGCTCGATGCTAAAATCGTAGCTCTGCAGTCGTTCAATCCATCGCGCCAACTGTCCCTCCGGGTTTTTGAACTGCAACAGCCACCTAAGCGCAGAATGATCAGTCCGCAACGTAAAAGTTTGGCCATACAGGTACTTGTGGTAATGCTTTATGCATTCTAACACGGCCAGAAGCTCGCGACGTGTTACGCAATAATTTCTCTCAGGCTTGGAAAGTATTCGGCTATAATAGCCTATTACTTTTTCAACTCCATCCACCACTTGGGAGAGTACTCCGCCTATACCGAAGCCACTTGCGTCGGTATCTAGCACAAATCTTCCTCCAGCAACCGGGTATGCTAGAACTGGTGCCGTACATAATAACTCCTTCAGCTTTTGAAATGCTCGTTCCTGCAAGTCTCCCCATTGGTATGATCGTGACTTCTTGGTCAGCTCATGTAGATCGGCGGCTACGCTAACAAAATTTGGCACAAATCGTCTATAGTATGTGCAAAGTCCCAGAAAACTGCGCAATTCGTGGAGATTTCGTGGACGTGGCCAGTCCCCTACGGCCTTTATTTTGTCTTCGTCCGTCGAAATACCATCTGCAGTTACGCGATGTCCCAAATATTTCACCTCTTTCTGGAACAATGCACACTTCTTCGCGCTAAGAGTAAGTCCAGCCGACGATATCCGGTTGAGGACTTCCGCCAAATTTTTCAAGTGCTCGTCAAAAGTTTTACCCATTATGATTATATCGTCAAGGTAGACTAAACACGTCCTCCAGTGAAGCCCCTTTAATACATGTTCCATCAGACGCTCAAATGTAGCTGGTGCATTGCAGAGTCCAAATGGCATAACTCTAAACTGCCATAAACCATCACCCGCACTAAAGGCAGTCTTCTCCTTGTCCTTATTGGCAATTTCCACTTGCCAATAACCACTCTGCAAGTCCAATGTGGAGAACCACTTTGTTCCGGCCAGCGTATCTAGGGTATCGTCAATCCTGGGTAGTGGATAACTATCCTTTTTCGTAACATCGTTTAGTTTCCGGTAGTCAACGCAAAATCTAGTACTACCATCCTTCTTCTTCACCAGAACTACCGGTGAACTCCACGGGCTCGTAGACGGTTCGATTACCCCACTCTGCTGCATTTCATTGATTAACTCCTTAACTTCATTCCGCTTGGCCAGTGGTACACTTCTGGGCGCTTGCTTTATGGGTCTCGCTTCGCCAGTATTAATTTCATGCCTCACAATGGCCGTTCTCCCTTGACCCTTATTATTTATGGCGAAAGCGGAGGCGTACTTCTTCAGCAGTTGTTTCGCTTTGTTTCTATCGGTTGCTGGCAACCCTGTTGTCCATTTCTGCACATGTTGTTTAAATATTTCGCGTTCTTTGGGTGACAAGCTAGTAGTTTTCGACTCGGACTCGCAATTTATGATTGCCTCTGCTGGAGTACAGCTGCCCATATAGAATTTTGGGTTCACGATCTTCTCATTGGTTGATAAATTTAGAACTCTGACTGGGATTTTCTTGTTCGCACGCACTTCCACGAGGGTTTTTGCTGTGATTAAGTCGCTCTTTATTTCTTCTGATTCTACTACCCACAATCGGTTGTCCGCACAATCTCCCTCTAATCGAGCCCATACCAGCGCTTCAGAACGTGGTGGAATCCGCTGATTCTCCTCAGCAATCAGTTTTAGCACCTGGAGCTTATTCTCATAGCCAACATCTAGCGGTATCTCGATATCACGCCAAGTCATAATTTGTTGGCCCATGTGCAGGTTTATACCATGTGTTATCATGAAGTCTGCACCAATGATCACCTCGTCAACAATATCGGCAACAATGAACACATGCCTGACGGTAATGTTAGCTACACACACCTTTGTCTCTGTCTTACCGTAGACGGTAGCGGCCTCTCCAGTAGCTGTACGCAACCTCACGTTATGCAGCGCTTCAACCCTTCCTGGTACCAAATCAGGCCTTATTATGGACTGCGAAGCTCCTGTATCTATTGTTAAGGTTCGCTTCTTCCCATTGATGTATCCACCGACAGTTAAGTTGCTGTTTTTCTGCTGCATTACCGATATGGAGATTGTGGGGCCATCGCTTGTGGGAGCCAGCTTTTGCCCCTCAAAGCCGGCTCGTTTCAGTTTAACGGAGATTCTTGGGTTTGTGACTGTTGTAGGCCTCCTCTTTTGCTCGGCCTCTGCGGGGATACGGACCTAGTACGTTTCTAGGGGCTCTACAGTCGCGCTGGTAGTGACCTGCCTTTCCGCAGTTAAAACATTTTGCTTTTCCTTTATTTGAATTTTCGGCCAGCGCTTGCAGAACTGCTTTCTTTATCGCACTAACCAATCCATCTCCTGACTCATTAACCACCTCTAACTCCCGTATTTTGTGCACCTGTGGTCTTGAAATTACCCGGGCTGTCTCTTGGGCCAACGCAAATGAGACGGTTTCAGCGAATGATGCCTTCTGTGTTGCGCACACAACGAATTTGATATCAGGATCACGAATCCCGTTCACAAATGCCTCCATTTTAAAGTGATCCAAAAATGAGGGACTTTCTCCAGGATAGCTAAGCTGTACCAACCGCTCAATTTCCATCGCGTAGTCCTGTAGGGTCTCATTGGGTCTCTGTGCTCTGCCTCTTAGCTCCATTCTGTGTATCTCCTTCTTATGCTCTCCACCGTACTTGCGTTGCAGAGCCGCCATAATGTCCTCATAGCTATTTCTTGATGTAACGGGCACAGTTTCTAGGACTTGTGCAGCAGCGCCTTTTAATGCCAAGATTAACTCAGTGCATTTCTCCTCCGCTACCCATGCATTTCTGTTGGCTACAGTTTCAAACTGAAATTGAAAAATGTTAAAAGGCGTGCTGCCATCAAAGGTGGGCGCTCTTGTTCTACTCGCAGCTTCCGGAATAACCCGCATCGGCCCCTCCTGCAGTTGAAGATTACGTACCCTATCTTCTGATCGACACCATTCTCCAGCATATCAAACTTCTCCTGTACCCCTTTTTCTAGCACATCGAATTTTCTGTTGACGCTGTGAACTTCTCTCTCCATGTCAGTCAATTTATCTGCAATGGTGTTAACCCTCACATTCACGGATTCATAGATATCATCCAGCCTTTTATTTGTTGCTTCCAGCACCTTAGAGTTTTCTTCGATTTTCTGGAACATCATTGCATTATTGTCCTTAACGCTTTGTTTGACCTCATTGATAGCCTTAGAGTTTTCCTCCATTTTCTGCATCATCATTTCATTATTGGCTTTAGAAACTTCTTCCATTTTCTGCATAAACGCTGCAAACATAGAGTTTATGTCGATGTTGCTTGTAGCTGAACGTGTACCCATCTCCAGTTCTTCTTTTTCTTCGAACTCATAGGTATTGATATCCAGGTCAAGCCGAATAAACTCCTCCAGTAGCCTTTTCTGCAGCTCTGCTTTGTTACCAACTGTGGGCAAGTCCAGTTTGGCCAACTCTCGTTTTAGTTGTTCCACTTTAAGCTCGTCGAACTTCATTTTGCAATCCCACTTCTGACACCAATTGTTACGTTTTTACCTTTTTAAAAACGTTTTCCGTGGATTCTTTTATTGCAATGAAATTAAACGCACAATTTTTAATACTCAACAATTTCTACTTTATTTAATTTAATACCACTGTACTATGCTCAAAAGCAATAGTAGCACTTAATACACCTTTTTTATAGTTATGACACTTTACGCTGTCACTGTTAAATCCAATTACTGACTGACTGCTGACGCTGATGCGCGCAGCTTTTATACTCTTAATGATCATTTCTCGAATAATCATCGTGTTTGTTTGTTAAAGTTGTTTACATTATCGTACACTCAAATTAAACGTAAACACAAGTCATACACACATACACACATACACGTACCCAATACTCAAATGCCGACAGACAACAACAGCAATAATCATGATCTTGCTAGTAAACAAGTAACTATGTATGCATGTATGTATAGCTGTTATGTGTTCATTTAAAATGAGTAAACAAAAAGCAAATAAGAATAACAACAACAATGTAGTGAATAAGAAATAATAAACAATTCCGTACATAACAATTCAGCAAATAATAAACAACTCAGTAATAAGAATCAATAATTCAATAATTAAGAAAAACAACACTTCAGTATATTCTAGAGCAATTACAATAGGACTATTCACTCCATATTTGTAACAATATATATATATATATATATATATATATATATATATATATATATATATATATATATACATATATATATATATATATATATATATATATATATATATATATATATATATATATATATATATATATGTATATATATATATATATATATATATATATATATATATATATAAGGGTAGCTGCGTGGCGGACAACTCTACTGTTTGGGGAATTGGGGAAGAGGGTCTCAAATGGACACGCCTGTGTACTTTTAAATACTGAGTGCCGTAGAGGCTCCAATCGTCATGGCGAAATTCAATAACCAATGCCAAAGAATTTTTATTCGATTTCCCTCGCCTTCGAGCAGGTTGGGCTGCGGGTTAATATCATTCTCCCTGAAAAAACTCTTAAACGTCTACAATGAATTCAGCACGATCCACCAAGATGACAAAATTTGGCTTTAATAATACCAGTGACACTACAGTGAGCATGGTTAAGATCTTGGCCAATTGCAAGAAAAGTCTAACGCTAAGCCATATTAACGCTCAAAGCATAAACAATAAAATTTACGAATTTATATAATAAATTTATTCAACACTATTATAACGAAACTACTAGCACTTTTCCATTTGAATGAAAATAGTGCGAATACCAAAACGTAATTCACAGTTCAGGCCAATTGCCATCCTCTGCTTCTTATAGGAAGCTGTTGAAAAAATTATTCATAATCAAATGTCACTATTCATATAAATGTCACCTCGATGGAGGAAAAATAAATTTCTTGGTTCCTAATCATTCCAAGGCCTTTGACACGGTTGACCACAGCATCCTTTGCGCTTCGTCACTTCTTCCTCAACTTCCTCAACTTCTACATGACTGCTATCTTCGCACCCTCTAGTCGTCGGCAATTTTTTGTTACGAACAATATTAATTTTTCGGTATTCAACTTATCTAGGGGTGTGCCCCAGGGGTCAAATCCTTGGACCACTCCTTTTTTCTATTTACGGAAATGATTTGCCTTAAAAACTTTCACATTGCAAAATTCATATGTACGCAGACTACGTGCAGTTGTAAACCTTCACAAATCAAAGTGTATCATAATTTGTAAGAAAACTGTTAATCGTATTGATCTTTTAATAAATGGAGAAAAAATTGCTATTGTAAATGCTGCCAAAAACCTTGGACTAATCTTTAATAACAGTCCTACCTGGATCAACCATGGTAACACACTTGTTGGTCAGACTTACACAAATGTGAGGTGTCTTTGGCCGTCACAGCACGAAACACCTTTCAATATAAGAAATTTTTTGCAAGATCTTACCTTAATCCACGAATGTGAACTTTTCGCAACCAAACTAAACGTTTTATATAACAATATTATTAAATATGTTAACTTATTGAAAAGATGTGATCATTGATGAGCAATAAAACAATGTGGTTTTGAATTTTATTTCATCACCAGAAAATCTTTATTTAATTTTTATAATTTGACTTTATTCGCGAACAAAATTCAACCGTTTAGTACAAAGGGCGAAGCTAAAATAAATTATGTTCTTTCTTGCTGTACCAAAATTTTAAAAAGAATGTCTCTATGTATGTACGTAATAATGCAGTTGAGATTTTTACGTAAGACATTAACTCTAACTGCAATAAATGATTGCATACGTACATATGTATATGAAAATGAACATAAAACAGAATCAATAATAAAGTATTGTTTGTTACTTATGATAAACTAATGGCAACAACAATATTAATATGCAAGTACCCTATTAAATTTTGAGACACATTTAACTTTTAACAAGAATTAAATACATTCGTGGATACAATTGTAGCACTCAGAATACGTTCATGAACAATCATGGTTTCTTATTTTTCTCAAAATGATATGGAGTTTTATGCAACAACCTTCTTAATATACGTGTGCTTTTATTTTTATACAAAGTTGTTTATTCTTATTGATAAAATTAGATTTGTCAGATCGTTTTCTTGTTTCCGAATGGCACTTCTTCATAAATGCGGCGCGACTCTGGAATATTCTCAACAATATTCACAACAACTTAATAGCAACGCAACAAGCTTTAAGCACTTTTTATTTAATTATTTTTTACAAAAGGAAATTATAAATATTATTACATAAGAAAATTAATTTTAACTTTGTTTAAATATATATGTATGTCTAAGTATATTTACCATCTCAGCTTAACTTTTCGATACAAATTTCCTGTACTTTAAATATAATAATAATTGCTGTTGTACGGTACTTGAACATACAAATAAATAAATAAATAAAATCGAAACTTTATTTACAATTTACCAATACTCATTTTATTATTTTTTAGTTCGCTTTTGTCTCATACAAATATATACGCAAATTTTGTCAGATTTATACTTTTGATTTGATTTCATCTTTATATTCTTTTTATGTAATATTATTTAATTTTTAATGTACATAAATACATATAAAATGCATTGTTTGTTGTGGCTTTAGCTCTTCGTTGGTGGCTAAACCGAAGCGTCATGACGTCAAAACAAGTTTCAACTTTGTTTTTTCCAAAAATCGTTATAAATATTAATTTTATTACTAAAACTAAAAGCCATGATACAAAAAAAAAAAAAAAAATTGACAATGAGTCTTTGTTGAACCTTCGTAGTGAACAGAAGTATTAGCGGTTTTTTTACATACTAAACAAACAAAAATACCAAAAAAATATTCGTAATAGGTTGTGAGTCGTAGTAAGTAAGGGTTTTGTGAAATTTGCCTTATTTGCACTAATAATATTTTCATATAATCTGAAAAAAACAAAAAAAAAAAAAAACACACACAAACAAAGTGACTGAGGAATACTCTGCATGAGTACCTCAAAAACAAAAAATTGTGAAGTGAGTTCTAACGGCAGAAATGCCTATTTTACTGTGAGTTCTGTCAGTCTTTTTCTAACGGCAAAGCCAATTTTACGCGAGCGATCAACCTCGCTTACTCCAATGCCAAGTAGTGATTCATTAATATTACCGTTGCCTACTTCTTCTTTATTTAAGTCATTGCCATTATCCGCTCCGGGCTCGTGTTCATCACTTAACCCAGTTATCACTATGAACGATAATATTCAAAAGCCTAAAGTGCCTGTCGGAATGGACAGATATGTAACGGTGATAAAGCGCGGGCGAAGCCCAAATTCATCTAAAATCTCATCTGTTCCGAAAATATCCAGGGAAAACGATGCCGCCTCAGCTAATCGTCAAAACCGGTTTAAAATATTGCAAGATGACAGCGACAAACCCCAAGAATCTTCGAAAAAAACCTCAAAACCACCGCCAATCTACCTGAGACAAAAAAACTCACACACTTATTAAAAAACTAATCTCGGTCATTGTTCCAATAAAACGTGGTAACATTGATGAAACAAAAGTTCAAATATACGAAGAAAAAGATTTCCGGAAAATGGTTAATGAATTTGAGAAAAATAAAACAAGTTTCTACACATTCCAGCTTAAGAGTGGTAAAGACCTACAGATCATATTGAAGGGCATAGATTCTTATGTTGTTCCTGAGGAAATAAAAGATGCTCTCACCCTCCAAGGATTTAAGGTAAAGAATGTCTCTAACATAATGAACAGGGAGAAGATCCCCCAACCTTTATTTCGCGTTGAACTGGAGCCAAATGATATTAAATTGAAGAAAAATGAGACACATCCTATTTATAATTTAAAATATCTCTTATACCGTAAAATCACAGTTGAAGAATCACACAAGCGTTCGGGACCCGTACAGTGCCATAATTGCCAAGAATATGGCCATACGAAAACTGATTGTAAATTACCTACTGTTTGTGTCGTGTGCGGTGAATTACACAACACTGCTATTTGCAATAAATCAAAAGATCAAAAAGAAAAAAAGTGCAGTAATTGTGGAGGTAATCACACTGCTAACTACAGAGGATGTTCTGTGTTCTCTTTTGTTAAACAAACTATGACTCAAAAGCCTAAAGTAACCCCAGCTCAAGCAGTAAACACGTACTGCGCTACTCATACCCTAATGGCCCAACCAATCATTTCACATGTATCGTATGCTGACGCTGTGAAGATTAACTCTATTCCCATTCAAGAAGTGTCACCACCAAATAATAAAACAAATGCAAACCCAAGCTTTAACTTCAAAACAAATATGAACTTGAGCACTTCCTCACGGTAAAAAATATTGATACAATGTTGGTATCTGAGACTCATTTGACTCCGAGAAGCCTTTTTAAAATGAATGGCTACACCTTATATGATTCAAAGGACCCGAGAGGAAGAGCATGCGGAGGATCAGCAATTCTAATAAAGTCAAGACTCAAGCACTATATTCTTGAGAACACTTGTGAAGACCATCTACAAGCAACAGATATTTGCATCGAACATTTTTGTACAAATCTCGTAATATCATCACTTTACTCCCCTACAAGATTTTCAATCACTGAGGATCAATACGAGGATTTTTACAAAACTCTTGGACCTTGTTTCGTAGCAGCTGGGGACTACAATGCAAAACATACGTTCTGGGGATCGCGTCTTATTACACCTAGAGGTCGAGCATTGTTCAACACAATTTCAAAAATGGGTTTGGATGTCATTTCGAGTGTTGAGCCCACTTACTGGCCTACTGACTTTAAAAAACTTGCGGATGTTATAGATTTTGGCGTCATGAAAAATATCTCTAGGGATTTACTTCATATTGAAGCTTTACATGATCTCTCCTCCGATCACTCTCTCACGATCGGTACGATTTTTAGCCCACTAAGAAGTGACTTACCTCACCCATATGTGAAGATGATAAATCGTGTTAATTGGCTGGGGTTCAAAAAATATCTCATTAATCACTGTACGGAAAACATCAAGCTTAGAACTTTCGATGATATTGAATTTAACATTGCCAATCTTACTGAAAATATTAAACAGGCTGCTAAACATGCCACTACTTCCTATCCGCAGGCTGGGTTTAATAGAATTTATTCTGCGGATATTGAACGTCTCGTATGTGAAAAAAGAAGAGCTAGAAGGGGATGGCAACAGCACAGATCGCCCCAACATAAAATCAGACTTAGGGAATGCACTAAACGACTCCAAGAGTTGCTTTCATCTGAAAAATCTGGTTGTGATAAAACTGCATGGCAGTCCAAAAAGGCCAATAAGGCTTCGAGCCAGATGCGGCTTGACCCGATGTTGTCATCTTCTGATGTGACATGGTGTAGGTTGTAGGTCTCGTCGAGTACAACTGAAAACTTATTTTTTTGTGTACCCTCAAAATTTTATATCGATCTTGATTGGACACTTTGATTGGGCAGTAAGTGGCAGAACAAATTATCAGTACGTTTAAGAATATTTTCTGTGTGAAGCGTTCACACGATTGGTACAACAGAGTTGTTTTTTATCTGTCTATCGGCAAAAAAAAAAATTTGCCAAATATTTTCTGTCATTCGCACGATCTGTACATAAGAATGGACAGAAATCTGCATATTTGATTGATTTCAGCTTTAGGTTCAGCTTTAGAAATAATATCCCGCAGCTTATATCTATAGAGACTTTGTTCAGCGATCGCCAAATAGTAGAATGGGACACTGATTAACTCTGAGTTCTTCTCCACATTTACGTTCATTTTCAATTGACGGTAGTAATATAGAAAAGATTGTTCAATTTATTCGTTCCACTTCCCCATTTAACATATGTGTTCTAGCTGCATTTGAAAGGGGATTATTAAGTTTTCTTCGGAGTGGCGTAGCGCGGTCGGTAATAAACCGTGTAGGGTTATTAAGATAGCGTAACTCGCTCAGTACTGGTGTTATTTTTTCATACGTACGACCTATGTTTAAAAGAATCATCCATATAATCAATCATATTTGGCTTTGCATTCTCCTTAACTTTGACCGCCAATAGTTGGAAACTTATATGCGAATTTTTCGAACCGAGATGCATTCGCTTGAATTTGTATATCACTACCGTCATCACATAGAGAGTATGTCTCTGTAGGTATTGGGGTTTGATTGTACCCGCTGTTCATATCCAAGATTGAAAAAATCGTGTAACTTTTCGTATCTGAATACTTTCTGTGATATTTTGCATCGTGAGGATATGTTTGGCCATATGTCGATTCAATAGTCGGCAATCTACGCAAACGGTCACTTGTCTGTTTTCGCCAGAATGATATGGCTCCTGTACTCCGATTTTGACTTCTTTATCATATTATGATCCAAAAGGTACAACACTATTTCGTTAACTATTCGTTTCTTGCGTACAGGTGCTCGAGCATTCTGATTCTCCGTGCTAAGTTGGATTTTGAGCTCCACAAGATTTTCCTCCAATTTCGATAAATCACATAAAACTACTCCTCTAATATCTCCAATAACTTTGCTTTATCCGCTCCTCAGGTTTCATCACATTGATCCAGTCCATTTAAGCATTTCTCTTGACTTGTTAACAGAGCTCAGTTAACTGCGAAATTGCCAATACTAAAAATATGTTTTTTTCTGTACTAGTCAAATTTAAATTTATCTTCACACACAAAGCTAATGGTCATCTGATAACATTTGAGCCACACTTTTGCTGATCAAATTACAGGATGTATGTTTTGACAATTCTTGCATCTGTGACGGCGTTAGGGGTTAGGGTACTTGGATGAAATGTTGTCTTTTTCCTTGCAGTCAAAACATATTATGTTCTTTTTTATGGGCTAATTTCTTAAATTTCCCGTATTTTTATGATAATATATCACTCATATCCTTAAAACCTTACAACGTAAATTCAGCCGCTGCGGTTCGCAATGCCTTAAACCCTCTCACTTTGCATCAGCTCAGACTCCCCGTTCTGCGTATCGTTCGTTATTTTTTTCTTGCCAAGACACAATATATTTGAGTTTTGCGTTCCAGAACGAAACTTCCAAGCTCTGCAGCAATGTAGAGTACATTTTCTAAAACACTAAAAGTAAAACTTTGTTGCTTCTCTGAATGAAGAGAAAGTTCTACAAGGTTTAGCAAACTTATTAATTTTTAAAATTTATTTTTAGGGTTTCCAAATCATTTTTTAGTTTGATTGAAGTCGGACTTATAACTGTGATAACCTTTGTTGTACTTTGGATGCCATGGATATATTCTACAGTCTCTTTGACTGCAGTTGCACTTCGACTTTTTCCTTTAAACAGGGGTGTTTTTGAAGATAAAGTGGCTAATGTTTGGTGCTCATTGAATGCTGTCTATAAATTCAAGTAAGCATTTTTATTTTAATTTACATTCACAGAAATGATTTTACCACATACAGACTATTTATCAAATTCGTTATTCGAGATATTCTCCAAAATAACCATTTTAATATTATATTGTTTGTTGTTGGCTTAGCTAGGTATATGCCTGCATTTCATTGGCGCTAACCAAATCATCAGTACCCTTTTAGCCCTTTTTATGTATATATATAGTAGTGATTCGGAAACATTACCATTGCCTAGTTCATCTTTATTTAAGTCAGCGCCATTATCCGCTCTATTAACCAAGTTATCACTACAGACAATAATATTCAGAAACCTAAAGTGCCTGTCGGAATGAACAGATATATCACAGTGGTAAAGCGCGGGCGAAGCCCAAATTCTTCAAAGATCTCACCTGTTCTGAAAATATCCAGGGACAACGACGTCGCCTCAGCTAATCGGCAAAACCGGTTTAAAATATTGCAAGATGACAGCGACAAACCCGAAGAATTTTCGAAAAAAAACCTCAAAACCTCCAAAAATCTATCTCAGACAAAAAAAAATTCGAACTCACTTATTAAAAAACTAATCTCGGTCATCGATGAAAAGACATTTCACATTGTTCCAATAAAACGTAGTAACATTGATGAAACAAAAGTTCAAATATATGATGAAAAAGACTTCCGCAAAATGGTTATTGAATTTGAGTAAAATAAAACAAGTTTCTACACATTCCAGCTTAATAGTGCTAAACACCTACAGATCGTATTGAAGGGCATAGATTCTTATGTTGTTCCTGAGGAAATAAAAGATGCTCTCACCCTCCAGGGATTTAATGTAAATAATGTCTCTAACATAATAAACAGGGAGAAGATCCCCCAATCTTTATTTCGCGTTGAACAGGAGTCAAATGATATTAAATTGAAGAAAAATGAGACACATCCTATTTATAATTTAAAATATCTCTTATACCGAAAAATCACAGTTGAAGAACCACAAAAACGTTCGGGACTCGTACAGTGCCATAATTGTCAAGAATATGGCCACACAAAAACTTATTGTAAATTACCTACGGTTTGTGCTGTCTGCGGTGAATTACAGAACACTGCTATTTGCAATAAGTCAAAAGATCAAAAAGAAAAATGTGCAGTAATTGTGGAGATAATCACACTGCTAACTACAGAGGATGTCCTGTGTTCTCTTTTGTTAAACAAGCTATGACTCAAAAGCCTAAAGTAACCCCAGCTCAAGCAGGAAATACCTACTCCGCTACCCATCCTCTAATGTCCCAACAAATCACTTCAGATGTATCGTATGCTGGCGCTGTGAAGATCAACTCTATTCCCATTAAAAAAGTGTCACCACCAAATAATACAACAAATGCAAATCCAAGCTTTAATTTTAGTTGCCTTGAAGCTACTATTGACAATTTGGTGCAAACTATAAACAACTTTACAACAAATATGACTAGCATGATGCAAGAAATGATGCGAATGCAGAACATACTGCTTCAAGCATTAGCCAACTAGCCATGAACACGTTAAAAGTATGTTTCTGGAACGCAAACGGCATTCGCCAACATTTGACAACATTTGACTTCGAGAAGCCTTTTTAAAATGAATGGCTACACCTTATATGATTCAAAGGATACGAGACGAAGAGCATGCGGAGGATCAGTAATTCTAATAAAGTCAAGACTCAAGCACTATATTCTTGAGAACATTAGTGAAGACCATCTACAAGCAACGAATATTTGCATCGAAAATTTTTGTACAAATCTCGTGATATCATCAGTTTACTCCCCTCCCAGATTTTCAATCATTGAGGATCAATACGAGGATTTTTACAAAACTCTTGTACCTTGTTTCGTAGCAGCTGGGGACTACAATGCAAAACATAAGTTCTGGGGATCGCGTCTTATTACACCTAGAGGTCGAGCATTGTTCAGCACAATTTCAAAAATGGGTTTGGATGTCATTTCGAGCGGAGAGCCCACTTATTGGCCTACTGACATACAAAAGATTTCGGATGTTATAGATTTTGGCGTCATGAAAAATATCATTAGGGATTTAATTCGTGTTGAAGCTTCACATGATCTCTCCTCCGATCACTCTCCCACGATCTTTACAATTTGTAGCCCACTAAGAAGTGACCTACCCCACCCATATGTGAAGATGATAAATCTTGTTAATTGGCTGGGGTTCAAAAAATATATCAGTAGTCATTGTAGGGAAAACGTCAAGCTTAGAACTTCCGATGATATTGAATTTAACATTGCCAATCTTACCAAAAATATTAAACAGGCTGATAAACATGCCACTACTTCCTATCCGCAGACCGAGTTTGATAGAATTTATTCTGCGGATATTGAACGTCTTGTGTGTGAAAAAAGAAGAGCTAGAAGGGAATGGCAACAGCACAGATCACCCCAACATAAAATCAGACTTAGAGAATGCACTAAACGACTCCAAGAGTTGCTTGAATCTGAAAAATCTGCTTCTTTTAAGAACTATCTGGAAGGTCTCGATGTCACAGCAGCATCTAATTACTCCTTGTGGCGCGCTGCTAAAAAACTTAAAACACCCGTTGAGTCTAAACCACCCTTGCGCACTTTTACCGGAGGTTGGGCAAGAACCAATACTGAAAAAGGTAACATATTTGCTGAGCATTTAAAACACGTATTTACCCCAAACTCATGTACTGGTGCTGTTGATTTGCCGAGTGTAGTTGCTCTACCCCCTCGACCCATAAAGTTTAAGATGCGTGATGTGCAAAAACTAATTGCTGCAACCAACCCAAAGAAGGCCCCGGGTATTGATGGAATTAGTAACAAGATGCTGATGAAGTTGCCTCGTATTGCTGTTAGAATCCTGTTATTTATTTTTAATGGCATTTTACGACTGGAGTATTATCCACACAGCTGGAAACTTGCCGTGGTTAAAATGATTCCAAAGGCGGGCAAAGATATTACCAAGGCTGAGTCATATACGCCAAAAAGTTTATTGTCAACAATGTCAAACCTCTTCGAAAAGCTGCTCATGACAAAATTGTCCCCAATTCTAACTGATAATGGGTGCATACCGGACCATCAATTTGGTTTTAGAAGTCAGTATAGCACCATTGAACAAACTCATAGATTGGTTCATCTTATAAGAAGAACATTTGAAGAAAATAAGTATTGTTCTTCCCTCTTTATTGATGTTTCTCAGGCATTTGATTATATGTGGCATGAAGGCCTAATTTAAAATGGAAGACTTATCTACCAATAAACATTGTAAATCTATTGGAAAGTTACATTCTTGCCCGGAAGTTCACTGTTGTGGAAGGAGACTTGAGTGTGCTCGAAACAATCTCATCCGGTGTGTCAGAGGGGAGTATACTGGGGCCACTTTTGTATTTGATTTATACCTGTGATTTGTCTGTGAGCAATAATATCCACATTTCTACATTTGCCGATGATACAGCCTGCCTTAGTATGCATGAAAACCCTCACGAGGCATCCCGATATCTTCAGCAACATATTAACCGGTTGGAACTGTGGTTGAACTTATGGAAAATAAAAGTAAATGAAGTGTGTTCACGTAAAATTTACCCTACGAAAAGACACTGGTTCCCCCATTAGAATCAATAATCAAGTTGTTCCTCAACATTCACAGGTGAATGGTATACACCTTGACCGATGGCTTACATGGAAACACCACATTGATACTAAGCTAACACAAATAAAACTTAAATTAACTCAGATGCAGTGGCTGATTGGTAGAAATTCAACCCTCAGTCTGGATTATAAACTTTTAATATACAAGTCGCTTTTGAAACCCATATGGTGTTACGGAATTCAGCTATGGGGCACTGCTTCAGCTTCCAATGTAGAGAGAATCCAACGAATGCAAAACAAAATTTTAAGGTTAATAACATCGGCTCCATGGTACATGAAAAATTCAATTTTACATCGTGATGTAAATATGCCATTTATGTCCGCTGAAATTGCAAAATATGCAGGCAAATATTTAACAAAACTAGAGTTTTATCCTAATCCCCTTGCTTTGGACACATCCGCGTAAAAAAGAGGTATACTACGACTTTAATGCGCCACACTCCAGATGAATTTTTTTGAAAGTATTTTTCCGCTTAATACGACTCTTATGTATTATTAATTATTATCACTAAGTTTATGTCTGACACTGGTTGGGCCTAATAATTATATATATATATATATATATATATATATATATATATATATATATATATATATATATGTATGTATGTGTGTGTATGGTGTCATGTTGGTTATGTCTTGGCCAGTGCCACATAAAATGTTGCGGACTCAAACCTCGTGATGCTGACGCTTTAAACGATTCAACCAAAAGCTTTCACTGGACTTGCCCGGGTTGTAAAACTAGAATTTTATAACGTATTTAAATCTTCTAAGGAGGAGTTTAATAAAATTAATGCTGAATTCAATGCATTGCAAAATAAATTTAACATATTTGGTGAACTATTTACTAAATACAAAAACTTAGATAAATTTTGTAGCTGATTTAAATAGACCATCACCTCCTGAAGGAAATGAAGTGTTAACTGAATCAGTTCCATTGCAAACTACTAAATCTGTGGCGCCGAACTCTACGTTATGCGCAAATAATGTTGCTGCTGCTTCACCACTAAATATTACTCCACTATTTGACGGCCAGTTTAACTATTCATCACCTACTCCACCACAACATTTAGCCCTGACCCAGATTATTGCTGGTAATACCATTTCGCCTGCACCCGTTCCTACCAGACAGTGATCCGTGCTTACTCAACATGGTGTTTCAAATAACAATGCTGCAAGAAATAATGATATACCTCGTCCTTTAATAGTGATACCTCCTAAGAAATCAATATTTATCTCGCGTTTTGCCTATGAAACTTCAACCAATGACATTGTCTACTACATAAAAAATAAATTAAACCGTGGTATTGACATTACAGCTTACAAATTTAAATATGCTCAGCAGCGAAGTATTGCTTCATTTAAGATCATGGTGTTTTTTGATGTATTTGATATTGTCGTTGATCCAAATTTTTGGCCTTATAACGCCATAATACGTGAATTTACTAGCAATAATAATCACAGACCCACAAATATTGCTCGATTGCTTGAAAATACAACTCGTAACTCAAAAAACTAATCCACTCTTTTGATAATCGATTAAATATTGTATATCAGAACGCTAATGGAATTAAATCTAAATTATCTGGTTTATTTATTAAAAGTTTTGGGTTTTGTCATCATGTAATTGTCTTCACCGAAACATGGCTTCATAGTAACATCTTAAATAACGAAATTTTTTGCAATAATTATAATATATATAGACGAGATAGAGAAACTGACCCTACTGGAGGTGGAGTTTTGGTTGCTGTATTAAATCTTTGGACCACTCTTGAAATTAAATTGGATAATGCACGCAATATTGAATTTATTAGTGTAAAAATAAATCTTAATCTTAAGCAAATCTTCATTACATGTTCATATATTCCACCTAACTCTGACCAAGCGATATATCTTCAACACTCTGAAGCCATTAAATCCATCGTTCTCCTATAAATTTTAATTTTTGGAGACTTTAACTTACCATTTTTGACTTGGAAATTTTTACCCGAGTCTTCCTGTTACTTTCCGTTGAAAACACGAATAATTTTATTGGAGAATTTTAAATAACTTATCTGATGCGTGTCTTTTTCAAGTAAATACTATCTTCAACGACTTTATTAGATTGCTGGACCTGATATTTGTAAATGAACCCACTGAATGTACTCCGTCTCGTCACAGCCCAATCTCTACCCTGGAGGACCGGTATCACCCCACAATCGAATTAAAATGTAATTTCCAGTTCAACATAAATCCTAGACGAACCCAAAATCATATTAAAGTGTATTGTTTTACTAAAGCTAACTACGAATATCTAAACTTTAAACTGGATTGATATCCTCTCTTTATCTGATTATTCTCCCGATGCCATAGATCGAATTATTAACACCTTTTATACAATTTTAAAGCATTATATGGATGAGTGTGTACCAAAACACTACGTTACTTCATCATTTGGCCCTCCTTAAATTATTTGTATAGTGGTGGAACTCACAATATATTTAATTAGTACTATTTCACCTTTTTTTATATAAATATTTATTTATTTTCTTTTTAAAATATATTTTTTATATTTTTTTACAATTTTTTGATATTACTAATTTCAATGTTTTATATCAATTGAAAAATTCTGACTGACAAAAATAATTATGTTTTCTTAAAATTTTCAATAAATACTTATATATGTATATGTAAAGTAGATTTATCAAATAATATAATAAAATGTACATATTTATGTATGTATATATGCTAATATATATAACTCCCCCACCCTTTGACAAGACATTACTCCTGGAATGTAGCATATATAAATACATAAAAAATAATTCATTACAAAAATATTAACAAAGTAACAAAGTTTTAAGTATACATTATATTTGAACATTTTTTTAATTTTATAAATATATTAATATAAATGTTTTTTTTTTAGTTTTAACATATTATTTTTTTTTTGTATTTATTATTTTAAATATATATATATAAGTAGATAAATGGTAATAATATCAATGAACATATTTTATTTGAAAAAAAAATTTTAATCAAATTTATTTATTTCTTGGAATAGTTTCTTCCAGTTATTTTTCTATCAAAATGAATATTTGGTATTTCATTTTGATATTTAAAAGTTCTTTTGACAATCTGTCTATCTCTTTTACAACCATATTCATCTAAAAAATGTGTATTATTTTTATTTTTTACTTGTTTTATTATATATTTTGGTTTTTGTTTTAAATTATTAAATCCAAGATTTTTAACAAATTCTCCTTCTCTATATTCGTGACAATCTTTTCTATTTTCATTCATTTTATTAATCCGTTTAACTTTTTTTATCATGAACAACGTTATGTAATTTTTTCCAAATTGATTTATCAAATTTATTATGTAATAAATCATTAGGTTTTACACATGTTATACTGTGTGTAGTATCATTATAAAGTTCATTGCATTTATATACTATAGCTTTATCGTTTAAGTCTTGATCTTTTTGTTGTAGTTTAAATAATCTCATGTGTTCATTAAGTGTGAGATGGAATCGTTCAATGTCTGCATTTCCCGTGTGTGTATTTGGTGATGTGAAATGATAATCTACTTCTTCTGATCGTAAAAATTCTTTAATCAAAGCTGTATTAAATTCATTATCAGCTATAATTTTGTTTGGTTTTCCTAAAATTGCAAATCTTTCTCTAATTTTTTCAACAATACTTATTGAATTTTTATCACTTAAATAATGTATAGATACATGTTTTGTTAATTTATCTATACATGTTAGGAATGTTGTATTTTTATTTAAAAACCATATATCCATGTGAACTATTTCGTTTGATTGTAGAGGTGTTTCAGTTACACAAAATTTTGTTTTAATTGGATTTCTATCGTATTTGCACATATTACATAAAGTGCAGTTATTAATAAATTTATGAATTTCAGTTTTCAAATTTGGATAATAAATATTATTTTTTAACTCTAAGAAAGTTTCCTCAATACCTCTGTGATTTTTATCGTTATGAAATTTTTCTAAAATAGTTAAGAGATTTTCTCTATCTATTATATCTTTTAAAAATTTAGTACAGCGTACAAATTTCATATTCGGTAAGTTTGAAAAATATCGAATTAATGTTTGTTGTAAATTCTTGTAAATATCTAAATTATCGCAAAAAATTCCTATTGTTCCTTTTATTGGAAAGATTTTCTTTAAAAAATTTAATATCTTTTCTTCGAAATAATTTTTTATTGTAATTGTGTGCCTTGTATTTTTATTGAATAATATTTGTTTCTCATATTTAAAAGAATTTTTTAAAGAAATTATTATTTGATTTTTATATAAGTTGATTGGTTTTTCAGATATAAATATATGATCATTTAAATTTTCAACTCCGCTATGTATTGTAGCTAAAGTAGAACTTTTTTTGAATATCTTGTTCTAAAATATTCACATCTAAACGACTGAGATAATCTGCTACTTTATTAGTTTTGCCTTTAATATATTCTATTTCAAAATTATATTCATTTAGTTGAATTTTCCACCTTTGTAGTTTCATATTTGGTTCTTTTAAACGGTTTAACCATATTAAAGGTCGATGATCAGTTTGGATTTTAAATTTTCTGCCGTATAAATATGGTCTAAAATATTTAATTGACCAAACAATTGCCAATAGTTCCTTTTCAATTGCACTATAATTTTGTTCATGTTTGCTTAAAGTTCGAGATGTATAAGAAATAGGATGACCATTTTGTGAAAGAACTGCTCCTAAGGCTCCGTTACTAGCATCTGTTGTTAAAACAAATAGTTTATCAAAATTGGGATATGCTAATACAGGATTAGTGCATGAAATTGTTTTTAATTTATTAAAAGAATCAATATAGTTTTGATTTTCAAGATCAATTCTTGAATTCTTTTTTAAATAGGAAATCATTGGAAGAGCTATTCTACTGTAATCTTTTATGAATTTACGGTAGAAACCCGTTAAACCTAAAAATGATTTGATTTCCTTTACTGTTTTCGGTAATGGTATCTTTTTAATGATTTTAATTTTTTCTGGATTTGGTTTTATTCCATCTATTGTAATAATATGTCCTAAATATTCAGATTCACGTTTAAAAAAATTGCATTTATTAATTTGGACTTTCAGATTATATTCTGATAATCTCTTAAATATTTTCTTTAATGAATTGATATGTTCTTGAAGTGATGTGGAAAATATCAATATATCATCAAGATATACAACACAAATATTATTTATATAGTCATGTAATATTTCGTTCATCATTCTTTGGAAAGATGCAGGTGCATTCTTTAATCCGAAAGGCATACGTGTGAACTCATAATGTCCTGTTGGAGTGGAAAAGGCTGTTTTATGCCTTTCTTCCGGAGAAATTAAAATTTGGTGGAATCCTTTTGCTAAATCAAGTGTACTAAAATATTGTGAGTTTCCTAATTTTGAAAATAAGTCTTCCATATTAGGAATGGGAAATTTATCTTCAATTGTTACGTTATTTAATTTTCGGTAATCTACCACAACTCTCCATTTCTGTTTACCAGAATTATCAATCTTTTTTGGAACAATCCAAATTGGAGCATTGTATGGACTACATGATTTAGTTATAATGCCTGATTTAAGCATTTCATTCATTTGTTTTTCCACTTCTTCTCTATGAATTTCTGGAAAACGATACGCTCTACTATATACTGCAATATCATTTATAGTAGGTATTTTGTGTTTATATTTACTGACAGACGATAGATTTTCATCTTCAATATAAAATACAGAATTAAATACTTTAATCAATTTTGTTAATTCAGTTATTTCTTCATTATTCAAATTATCTGTTTGTAATTTGTTTATAATGCATTCGATTCGCGGTTCATTAAAATTAATATCAATAGTTATGCTATTAAAATATGATATATCATTTTCATTATAATGCTCAACAGTTTCATTAAAAATTAGTGGTATTTTTGCATTATCAGTTATTAAAATGTTTTCTTTTAAATTAATTTTCGCACCTAATGGATTCAAAATATTACATCCTAATATACCATCAAAATCATTTAATATTTCTGTTTCTATCATTTCAAGTTTACAATTCGGTAAATTGAATTCTTTAAAGAATGGTATAGTAATTTTGGTCTTAGCAATAGTTTTAGAACAAATAGTGTTTAAAATTATAGGACGTTCTAGTTTTGTTTGAAATGACGAGTGAAATAAATCTTTTCTTATTAGAGAAGTACCTGAACCTGTATCTATAAGAAGTTTTAATGGAATTGATTGCGTTTTCACTACTATGCAGGGTAAATTTTTTCGACTATTAACTGAAAATTTGCTGTTTGAATATTATCAATATCCATTTGAACGGTTCTATTTGAAGAATTTTGAGTAGATCTACTATTATTATCACTAATTATATTTCTGTTTCCTATATTATTATTGTTACTATTATTGTAATTATTATTATTGTTGTTATCATAATTATTATAGTTACTACTATTATAATTATTAGTGTTGTTATAATTTTGTTCTGTGTTAAAGTGTCTATTGTTATTAAAATTTCTGTAATTATTAAAATTTCGGTTAGAAGATTCATAGCTGTAGTTTCTGTTATAATCTTCAGCATTATTAAAATTTCTTTTCGTAAAATTTTGGTTTCTATAACGTCGTTCTGAAAAATTGTCCATTTCTTTAAAATTTCTATGTTCGTTTTCATTAAAATTATTTCTATTTATGTTTCTAGAGGAAGATTGTTCTGAATATTGAGAATTATTTTTGTTTAAATTATTATTAAGGAAAAATTTATTTTTGGATGAGAAGGGTTGTAAATTGTCTGGTATATTACTATAAAAATAATCAGTATCAATAAGAATCTCTTTTGCTTGTAACATTGAAAAGGGATTCCTAGATTTTAAAATTAATTTAGGTTCATTTGGAAGTTTGTTAATAAAAATCTTTAAAATCATTTGCTCATTGTTTTTACAATTATACCACTGTGTATTATCAATACTAGTTTTTAAATTTAATTTTGTTTTGAGTGACTCTATATAATTAAAAAATTGACTTATACTATTTCTACATTCAGCTGTCTTAATTTTGTTAATTAAACTATCTACACTGTCTGGTATATTAAAGTTAATTCTTAATATTACCTTGACTTCTTCCCATTTTGTTGGATTGTTGTTGTTGATTAATGAAATGTTGGCTGCACCCACAATTTTGTTACGTATTCTAAGATCAAAAAGTTCAATAGATGTAGCATCAACATGTTGACGAAGACCTTCAATATTTTTTATAAAAATTTCTAGCTCTTCTGGTTGTCCATCAAACTTTGGAATATCTCCCAGTAATTGGAAAGGGATTATTGTAATTGTTGTAGTCATATTTTAATCAATTTTTTATTTAAATTTGTATCTTTTTATATGGTTCTTGAAATTGATAATTCAGTTCCTGTTCCGCTTTGTTTGTTGGTTGGTTCGTTGGTTTTGCTGCCCTCTTTATTTGAAAAATTTAAAAAATTGAATATTTTCTTCCTGTTTTTCTGGATTCGTTTCTTGAATAAAAAGCAGGTTCAAAGTCCGACTGCGCCAATTATTTGTATAGTGGTGGAACTCACAATATATTTAATTAGTACTATTTCACCTTTTTTTATATAAATATTTATTTATTTTCTTTTTAAAATATATTTTTTATATTTTTTTACAATTTTTTGATATTACTAATTTCAATGTTTTATATCAATTGAAAAATTCTGACTGACAAAAATAATTATGTTTTCTTAAAATTTTCAATAAATACTTATATATGTATATGTAAAGTAGATTTATCAAATAATATAATAAAATGTACATATTTATGTATGTATATATGCTAATATATATAACTCTTGGGCATGTTATCAAGATTGAAAAATCAAAAAAACAAACATTATACCAAATATAAGTCTACGTCGCATACTGGGGATTTCGCGGAAAAAACTCAAATTGTCAAAATACTCTTAATGCAATATGCGGTGATATTTTGAAATTTTAGACTAAATGGTACAATCAAATCAAAAAGAATGACTCCGATCTGACTGCTAGTTTTTTTATAGCCGTCTCAAACTCAGTACTTGTATGATTTACCGAATCAACTTAATTTAAACCTAAGAATTTCAAAACGAATATTATTTTATTATGTGAGCTAACGTTTTTCTTTTTATTTTTTATTGAAAGTAGGATATTTCAGTATACTAAAATTGAAAAACTAAAATCTGCAGAGACTTAAGTTTTTTTGTTTGTTTATGTTTAGGAACATATAACAGAAATCCCTTTTTTCTCCAAACATTTGGACCTGCAATTTTATCCATAATTTTCCACAGTTGGAAATCACTACTGATACATTGTCTCGTATCTGTTTTTACATTTTTAATCAATTTCAAGTGATACCAGGTGCCACCTCTCAATTTGTTGCATTACAAAGTACAAAAATTTTCAGCTGATTGATTCCCAACTTAATTCTAATAAGGTTCTTTTGTTTAACATAACTCAAGAACCACTAGTCGGATTTTGCTAAAGCAAATTTAGAAAAATCAAGAATTTCAATTACTTTCATCTGTTTATATAACGTTTCGCTACATAAGCAACAGTTTCGCAGTTATAAATAAAGGTATGAAGAAAAAAATATTTTTTGTCTAAAAAATTGAAATTTTTAATTTTTAATTCATAAAAAATCCAAAACGGTAAAAAAAGTGAAAAGTCTTATTACTGTCACGTAAAGTCGCATAAACTATGACCAAAATGAGACATAATCATGAAAATCGATGAACGCGTTTCGCTTTAATGCTCAATTAAGTGAAGGTATGAATATAAAAAATTTGCTCGAGATATGCACAAAATTCTTTGGAAAAAACTTGATGACTTTTTTTATGATTCTTAGAATTAAAAAGTAATAAACCAAAGGTTATTTGATTTGTATGATTCTTAGAATTAAAAAAAAGTAATAAACCAAGGGTTATTTGATTTTTATGATTGCGTTAGCAAAGTAATAAGGGTTAATAAATTTGCGTGGACAATTAAAAGGAAAAAAGGAAAGTGCACTTTTTGAATTATTTGGGTTCTTCCGTTAGTTACCTGCATGATTTTTTTACAGAAATTGCACCCACATATATTTTACAATGATTGACGGCAAGACAGCACAATCAGTAACAGAAACACCAGCAGCATCTTGTTTTTTTTTTTTTTTTTTTTTTTTTTTTTTTAAGAGAAGTTACACTCAGGTAATTAATACCTACTACTTAGATTAAGGTGTTACTTCTTTTGTGAAAGGGATAGGGTAGAGAGGACAGGTGGTGAAATTAGAATACAGAGAGAGAGAGAGAGAGAGAGAGGTTTTTAATTTCTGTGTTACAACTCAGCTATTCCGCGTTGATTTATTTATTATTATTATACTTTTTTTTTTTTTTTATAGCCGAGTTGTAGCGTCTCTGATGTTAAAAGTAGACGCATTTTTTTAATATTGCCATTTTATTAATTGTTTTACTTCGCCGACGGACAATACCGACGAAGGAGGGCGCGCGCTTGATACAGTAAACATTAGCAGAGTATGAAATTGCTGTTACTGTTAAAGTGACCAGTGTTATGCCTTCATCACTTAAACAGTCCAACAACAATTAACACAACTCCACACCAAATAGATCAGAAAAACTTATGTTAATTTTTTTTTTTTATGACTTGTCTTGAACAGGATACGAACCCGGTTTGTCGGTCATAAATTGCTTTGTAGTCAACGCGCTAACTACTTCAGGATGTTGTGGAACCACAACATCCAAGGTGAATAAAATCGAAGAAGTTGAGCTATGCCCTTAAATAAACAAGCACTGCAATTTGGTATGTCACCACTTCATGCGCGTATTAAGCTGATGGAGTTATAGGAGTCCACTATATTTCAAACAAATCTTATTTTCTTAAAAGTCTTTATTTTATTGTCTTGCTTCTAGTAAGTTTGTATCAGAAAAAAGGTCAAAAAACGTTTTATTTAAAAAGATGTCAAAAACATATGACAATGAGACAAACATTACAATGATGTATTTTGAGACACTAAGTAGATAAAGTTGCCACAGCTACTCTCCTCCCAAAATTGTGGCAGGGTTGCTAGATGAATTCTGCGCAAACGAAACGTTTTTCTTACCGCTATATGTTCTTAAAGGTGGTGACACAACGGCAGAACTTTTTGTTACTAAAGCTGGTTTTAACTGTGTGACGGGATTTTTTCTGTTTATGTTCTTAAAATTACTGGCACAATCGGAATCTTTTGTAATTAACGCAGGTTTTAGTCGTTCAAGAGATATATTGTGTGGTTTATTGTTGACTTTTACCGAAAATGTTCTATCAGAAATTCTCTCCAAGACTTCATATGGTCCTGTGTAAGGAGCTTCCAATGGTTTTTTAACATGAGCTGATCTAACAAAGACATGAGAACAAGACATTAAGTCTTTGTGAACAAACACTCTTACGATGCTAATGTGGTGATTAACTGGTGTAGGGCGAACCTGCCGAATGTATTCTCGAAATTTTTCCAAGAATAAGAATGTATTTTCTGCGACGCCATAATTTGAAAAATATTCCCCTGGAATACGAATTGTACTACCGTACAACATTTCTGCTAAGGAGGCCCCTAAATCTTCCTTAAAACAAGTCCTCAGACCGAGTACCACAGTAGGTAAGATTTCCAGCCATGGTGTTGCTTTATTGCACATTAGCGCTGCTTTTAATGACCGATGCCATCGCTCAATCATGCCATTTGATGATGGATGGTATGGCGTTGTCCGTATGCGTTGAGCTCCAATCAACCGCGAAAGAGGTAAAAATAAGGCAGACTCGAATTGAGTTCCTTTGTCTGTGGTTATAGTTTTAGGTGAACCAAATCTAGATATCTAGGAACTATAAAAATTTTTAGCAATAGTTTCTGCTGACATATCTTTTAGAGGGACAATTTCCGGCCAGCGCGAAAACCTGTCTATAATTGTTAAACAATAGCGATAACCCATAAAGTCTGGAAGAACTATTAGATCTATATGTACATGGTCGAAACGTTGATCAACTTCTTTAAAATGCTTAGGTGTCAAATGTGTGTGTTTATTAATTTTTGACCGTTGGCAATCTAAACATTCTCGTACCCAAATGCTTATATCACGATTCATTGATGGCCACACAAACTTTTGTCGTATCTGTTTCAATGTGGCTCTTTTTCCAGGATGTGACATAGAATGTATGAAATCGAAAATCTTTCGCCTTAGAGGAAGTGGGATGTATGGGCATGCTGTTGAAGTTGACACATCACAATATATTTCAAAATTGGGGTCCAGTTTTATTTTCTGAAAACGAAATGATGTACTATTGTTTTTTAAAATTTGCTTTAGCTGTGTGTCTGATTTCTGATGCTGTAAAATTTCTTATTTTGTGAACCAGAGACGTGTCGTATATCTGATGTGTATTGGCAAATAAAGTCTAAATAACGTAGTTGACGAGGTGATGCTTTATCCAATCTTTGCTGTACAGCATACGTCAAAGGCTTATGATCAGTCAAAACAACAAAGCTGCGGTCATCTAAGAGATGTTTAAAGTATTTAATGGCCAAGTATATTGCCAATAATTCCCGATCATACGTGCTATACTCTTTTGCGATGGTTTCAGCTTTGCGGAAAAAAGGCTATGGGTTTCCATTGATGTTTGACAAATTGTTCTAAATGAGCACCTACTGCTGAATCCGTTGCATCCGTAACTAAAGACAGTGGTGCCTCTGAATCCAAAAAATTTAACATCGTTTCATCGGCTAAGCTTTTTTTGCAAGCTTCGAAAGAGCACTCCAAATCCTTAGTCCACTCAATCTTCCTTTTGTCGTTTTTCTTCGATTCCTTGAATAGCCCGTTTAAAGGTGCTTGAATGGTGGACGCTTTAGGTATGAACTTGCGATAGAAATTTAAAATTCCTGAAAATCGGCGTAACTCTAAAATATTTTCCGGCTTAGGGTAATTTCGAATGATGTCGACTCTTTCTTGAGGTGGTTTCAAACCTGCAGATGATATGTGGTAGCCTAAAAAGTTCAACTCGGGAACTCCAAACTCACACTTTGAGGCGTTAATTGACAAGCTTGAGTCTTTTAATTTTTGTAAAACAGTTCTCAAATGGTCAGAGTATATGAGGATGCATACTGTCGGAGTATATGAGGATGTCATCGAGATAGCAATAAACGTAGTCCAAATGTCGAAAAATCGAGTCCATATATCTTTGAAAAGTTTGAGTTGCATTTCTTAGTCCGAAGAGCATTACCACCAACTCAAACAATCCAATGGGTGTATTAACAGCAGTTTTCTCGACATCATCCGGATGCATAGGTATGTTGTACGCTTTATTGATATCGATTTTTGAAAATATTGTTTTATTATTTAATCTCTCCGATATGTCGTCTACTCGAGGAATAGGATATCTATCCGGCTGTGTATTTGTATTCATTTTCCGATAATCGCCACATGTTCTCCATCCACCTGTTTTTTTCTTTACAAGATGGATGGGAATAGCCCACGGACTGCTAGACGGACGAACTATTCCAACCTGTAATAAGTTGGCAAACTCCTCTTTATTGGCCCTTAATTTATCACCACAATATCGCCTTTGCGGTTCTGCTATTGCTTGACAATTCGTTATAATTCTATGTTGAACAGTCGATGACGTAGGTAAGCGATACGAATTTGGGTTTGTAATTTCTACGTATTTTATCACAAGGTCATAAAGATTAGAGGATGACTTTATTGTTGACACACTCAGTTGATTCGCATATTTTGTTTGACAATTCGATGAAAGCGGTGTTAGCGATTCTATTAATTGTTTTCGTTTTAAATCTACAATCAGTCCGTAATACGATAAAAAATCTGCATCTAATACAGGGGATTTCACGTCAGCTATTATGAATGTCCATCCAAACTGACGTCGTAGACCTATATCTATTTCAAGGTATTTGGTGCCGTAAGTTGGAATTGATGTGTTGTTTACTGCAAATAATTTCATGTCATCCGATACCGCCACGCGTCTGGTTAAAAAAGTTCTTGGTATGACTGATACCACGGAATCAATAGAGAAATTTGAAATTGTGTTTTTTATCGGAAATATGTAATCCTTTCTCAAGTGTGCAACTCAAATTAATATTGCTCTTACATGGTCGCTATCTCTGCTGCTACTACGACGTTGTGTTAATGTATTATTGTTTGTTGCAATCTCAACAGAAAGTTGGCTGAGTTTTCGAATTATTTGATTCAAAGATGTTTCAAGGGCTAAAACACGGGATTCAAGAGCTGAAGCCTTTGAATATGACGTAAGCGCTTCGCAATGAGATACAATATCCCTTGCTGTTGTTGTTGCTGCCATAACGAAGGGTGCTTGCGGGGAGTTGTCAAAAATACGATCAGCAATTTCAGCTAAATTTTCAATATCTTCCGTTCTACACGCAGATAATATACACCTCACATTACTTGGCATATGTTGCAACCAAAGTGCAGCTAATGCCTCCGAAGATATACTGGTTCCAGCCAATTCTTTCATTTCCCTAAGCAAATGACTAGGTTTTTTGCTACCGAGGTCCAGACCAGTCAGAAGTTTCAATAGCTGTTTTTCCTTAGAAATACCAAAACGAGTAATCAGCTCTTTTTTTAATTTATCATACTTGCCTGAAACTGGCGGATTTTTGGCAACATCAACTATTTGCATTAAGGTGTCGGCATCTAAAGCAGTAATGACTGTATAATACTTTGATAGATCTGCTGTTATTCTGTTTACGTGCAGCAGTCCATCTACTTGCGTGAACCATAGTTCAGGATCAGACGGCAGAAATTTGGGTAACTGATGCATTCTAACAGACTCCACTGAAATATTATTGTCATTGACTTCCACAAATTTATTACAGCCACTTGTGTCTGCGTTGTTTAAATTTTCCAACGTTTGGTGCTTTTTTTGTGGTGATCTTTCAACACTCATTGCTTCCTTTTTTTAATTAAATTGCCTGCTTGTTTGTCGTAATTAATCACGTCGGGGTCACCAATTATAGGAGTCCACTAGTAGATAAAGTTGCCACAGAGTGTCTTTTGCATGTAGCTTATAATATTGAATTTAAACGTGGGGGAGTCGACTCAAATACTCGTCCGATAAAAGAAGCCCGAAAATGTTTGATAAAGCGTGAACTTAAAGAGAAAATTGGAATACAGGTTGATACTGTTAAGCAAGACTCTGGTACGACAAATTCAGGAAATACGTCACGAAGATTATTTGCTAATCGTGCTTTGATTTCCAAAATCACGGGTCTAGATGAAAACATAATCAAAAGGTTTTCAATAATTCTCGAAGCTATAACAATCACCGAGGTATTAGATCCAAAAAAATTTGGTGATTTTTGTCTGGAGACGGCAAAACAGTTTGTTGCACTGTACGAGTGGTACAATATGCCACCTACACTTCACAAAATTATGATTCATGGAAAAGATATAATTGAAAAGTGTATTTTTCCTGTAGGCTTACTATCCGAAGAGGCTCAGGAAAGTCCTAACAAAGACTATAAAAAATTTCCCCTTAGACACTCCAAAAAATGCAGTCGAATTGCCACGAACGAAGATATTATGCACCGAATGATGGTAACATCAGATCCCATGATCTCACATTTGACTCCTTCATTTAACCAGTAAAAGCATAGTGTTATAAGCGACGAAGTTAAGGCTCTTTTAGAATAATAAATTAAAAATAGATTTAAAAAAATAATAAATTAAAAGTTAAAAAAATCATTAAAATTTTTTTTTCTTAGTTAGGGCCTTTTACATTGTAGGTAACGATATACATTTCTCTAACTTTCTTCATTTTGATTACTTTCGTGTATTACTATATAAATAAAACTAAATTTGTGATGAAATCACTACATTTTTTGAAAAATATATTTTTTTCCTCACCTCCATACAAAAATCCCCAGTGTGCGTCGTCGGCAATTGAATATACATATAAAATACTGTAAGTTGCAGGCAGAGTACAATTTACTTAATTTGAGGCTGTACAAAAATTATATAAATAATATAAAACAAAATCTTACACGTGATCCAAAATCGTTTTATAAATTTGTGAATACCAAAAGAAAATCTAATAGCTACGCCTCTACTATGAAATTTTCTGGGATAGAATCATCTGAGGCACCTGTAATAAGTAGTATGTTCGCTGATTTCTTCGCCTCAAATTGCTAAGCTAAGTTCTATTCCAAAACTATTTGAACAATGTATTTGTGAGCCTCTTTGCCACCAAATATCATCTTTTTTAACACCATCTCAACATGGGTTTCGCAAAGGTCATTCTACTTCAACCAATCTGCTGTTTTTAATTACAATAATTAATCATGGATTCACAAATGGAAAACATACTGATGTTATTTATACTGATTTCAGCAAGGCTGTTGATAGAGTAAATCACTGCCTCTTGTTGCGGAAATTGTATTTAATGGGATTCTCCAACAGAACTTTGAATTGGATAAAATCGTATCTGGAAGAAAGACATCAACGTGTTCGCTTCATAAATGTCCTTTCTAAAGAAATATATGTTAAATCTGGCGTTCTGCAGGGTAGTCACCTTGGGCCCATTTTTTCCTCGCTTTATATCAACGATTTACCATCATCAGTACAGTTTTCTGATATACTAATCTATGCCGATGACGTCAAGATATTTTTGAATTCGGATGATCAACTTGGTCAATCATACCTGCAGCGAGATTTGTACTCATTTTTTATTTAGTGTAAGAAAAAATGCAAACATATGCGCTTCTCCAGTAGAGCTAACTCTAGTGGGTATTTCACTTTAGGAGGTTACTTATTGGAGCGCGTTGATGAGTTTCTTGATCTTGGAGTTCTATTTAATCGAAAGCTTCTGTTTATTAACCACATAGGTTAGGTTAGGTTAGGTTAGGTTGATTGGAGGGGTATTGTCAGCCCATGTCATACGACATACACCTAAGCCAGTGAAGGCTTGTTGTGCGCTCCTTTGATTTTAACCATAATACATTGACCCAAAGGTCTAGAGAAACTCCGTGTCACTCACAAAGTTCCTTAATTTCCTCCAGCATATTCCCCGTAATCGGCTTATGTCCGGTAAGATGTCACCCCCAAGATATCGGGATCTTATTTGTGAGAAGGCGGGGCATTGGCACAAATAGTGTTCCAACGTTTCGCTCTCCTCCCCACATGCTCTACATTCATCTCCTCCCGCTATTCCTATGCGTTTAAGATGTGCCAGTAGCTGAGAGTGCCCTGTGACAACTCCCATTATTCTACTTAGTTCGAGCTTACTAAGTTTTAGCAGCTCCCTCGTTCTTCTCTCGTCTGGATCTCCCCATAGAATTTTTGTATTGATTCCCATGGTTCCGTTATTCCAGAGAGTTGAATGGGCCCTATGTGCCCAAGTCTTTAGCTCGGATTTAACTGCATCGAAGAGTTTCGCGCATTCCAAGCTTATATTACCTAACTCTATTGCCCTAGAAGCAAGTGAGTTTGCCCTCTCATTTCCAGTTATCCCCGCGTGCCCTGGCACCCATATGATGTGCACTTCACCATGTGTCGAGTAACTGTTAATAGCGTTTTTGCAATCCCAAACTGTACGTGATTTAGTGCGTTCCTTTGAGATTGCTCTAATGGCCATCTGACTATCTGTGAATATAGTAGTTAACCACATAAATACGTGCATTAAAAGGCACGTGGTGTATTTGCATTTATTAAACGGTGGGCCAAAGAATTTAATGATCCAGCAGTAACGAGGCAACTATATACTTCCTTGGTGAGGCCTATTCTTGAATATTGTTCTGTCATCTGGGACCCTCAATATAACATCCACATTGATCGTTTAGAGTCTGTGCAGAAGCAGTTTCTACTTTTTATATTGCGTAATACATACGGTAACCTTTTGTCAAATTTTCCATCATATGAATTCAGATTAAAACAAGTTAAATTACCTACATTGAAGAGCCGTAGAAAAGTTTCAAATGCAGTATTTATTATTAAACTTTGTTCCGAGTTTCTGGTAAATGAGCTGACGTTTAACGTACCGCAACGACCCTTACGTCAATATTTTCACCAAAACTATGCTAATGCTGATCCTTTCCGTAAAATTTGCTGTAGCTTCAATGAATTGTATAATGTTATTGATATAGCTTCTAACATAAATGTGATTAAACGTAATTTAATTTTATATTTAAATAACTAGTTTAGTTTTATATTTTTTAATTTTGTTTTATATTTAAATAACTAGTTTAGTTTTATATGATTACATGTAACTTTTCTGCTTAAATATTGTTGTCTGTAAGTATCTTATTAATCCATAGACTTAAATAAAGAAACAATGAAACAAACAATATATATATATATATATATATATATATATATATATATATATATATATATATATATATATATATATATATGTTACGTTTTTACCTTTTTAAAAACGTTTTCCGTGGGTTCTTAGATTGCAATGAAATTAAACGCACAATACTTCAATTTTGAATACTTAACAGCTATTGTTTATAAACAACGCCCCTTTTTTTCTTATGCTCTTATGAACAGACTTTGGCGAGAGCACATGTTAGCTTGATGCTTATACATTTTTTTCAATTACAGTGTTGAAAAAAATTGCTAACATCTTATCAGATCATCTCAAAAATTATCAGTTAATTACAGACTTAGCATTTTTGGTAGATACGACTGGCTTTCTTAAGGATTTTAATTTAGAATTACAGGGCAAGGAAATTAATATATACGAAAAAATATACAATTCAAAACTAAATTATATTTGTTATCACAAATTAAGTTAGGTGACTTCAAAGAATTTCCTAAAACATCCCTAATTTTGAACAAGCACGAAAAGGTTGAAACCCTCGAATATATTAATATTTTTGAAAACATTTTTTTCAATTTCAAAGATAGATTTGAGGATATAGATAACACAAAACAACGTCTGGAACTTTACGAAAACCCTTTTAATGTTGATGTTATCAAATATGAATTCAAAATACAATCAGAACTTGTAATATTACGAAGCGAGTTAAAAGCTTCTCCGGAAATAGACAGGTTATTATTTTGGAAAACTTTGGACGCCTTGGCCTATCCTAAACTTTCTGAAATTCTTTCAAAATTCTTTAATTTTTTCCGACCACTTATGTGAAAAAATTTTTTCGGACTTAAAATTAATTTTTAATAAACAACGTAATAAAATTAGTTCCACGTCTTTGAAACATATACTGCTCTTACGAAACTGTCATGACAGCATTAATGTAGACGATTTCGTTTAATTTAGTTCCTTATACGAAAATCTTTGTGGTTCATTTTGCTTGTCACTGTACCTTCAAATTGTCTCACTAACACAAGTGTAAAAGAATTTTGTCCACCGCTGACTTAAAGTAAACATGAGCACAAGACACGCATATACACACATACACACACGCTCCAATCAGACATACAAATGCCGCGGTTAACAACAACAATATTCATGAGCTTATTCGCTGTTTCAATCACTTAGCAGCATCGCGTATTTAACATATGTGTTTGTGTGTTCGCGACCACTGTCGCATAACAAGTATTTATGTATGCATGTATGTATGTATAGTTGTCATGTGTTCATTTACAATGAATAATAAAAGCAAATGAAAATAACAACAATTCAGTATCTCCTAGAGTAATTATGATGAATAATACAAGCAAATAAGAATAGCAATAATTCAGTAGGTTCTAGAATTATTATAATGGGACTGTTCACAACCAAATTCGTAACAATATATTAGTCACATAACCGTCTTTATTACATGTTCTTACATCGCACCTCATTCGGATCTAACTATTAATAAATATCATATAGAAGCAATTAAATATGTGACTTCAAAACTTAGTCCATTGATTTAATTTCTGTGTTGGGCGATTTTAATTTACCTTGTATTACATGGGAACTTTCAACTGAACACAGTTATTTTCTACCCATGCTAACGGATGATCTTGCAGATGAAATTTTTAGTAATTTATCTGGTTTATATCTGCATCAAATAAATGGAACTCGCAATGATTATGGTAAACTGCTTGATTTGGTTTTAGTTAATGAGCCTAACGAATGTGTTGCAAGCCGTATTGACCCCATTACTTTGCCGGAAGAACGTTACCATCCAGCAATTAAATTAACCTGCAACTTACTTAATGGTGGTCTATTAAAAAATTTACCTCACAACGAAAAAATTTTCTGTTTCAAACGGGTTAATTATATTGAACTCATCAATCTTCTATTTAATACAAATTGGCTTCAATTGCTGCCTACTTCCAATGGTTTTCCATATTCCATGACGACTTGATAAACTTTTTTTATAAAATCCTGTTGGATTATGTGGATGAATGTATCTCTAAGTACATACCACGTAATAATTCCGGCCCACCCTGGAACTCCAAACAACTTTCTAATCTAAAGAACCTGAAAAATAAATACTTCAAAAATATACAACTCTGGATCTTCTTTTAATTATAGCCAATACTCAGTTCATCGTGCAGAATATAATTTGCTTAACACACAACTGTACAAGAATTACCTCCGTAACGTTAAGCGTAACTTTGTTCAAGATCCTAAATCGTTCTTTTTATTTTTGTAAACACAAAAAGAAAATATTCTCGCTTTCCAAAAGTCATGAAATATTTAAGTTCTGAGTCCAGTAATGAGTTGGAAATTAGTAACATGTTTGCAGACTTTTTTGCTTCCACATATTCAAAAGCTGTGTATGATGCTCGTGTGGTTTACCTTTTTAAAATAATTGCTAATTAAAATATATCGTCATTTACTATCACTACCTCTTATATTCTTAACTGCTTAAAAAAAGTTAAGTCATCATCGTCTAGTGAACCCGACGGGATTCCAAGTTGCGTTTAAGAAATTGATGACACCATTATCCATCATCTTTAATGCATCTTCAAATTGTGGTCACTTTCCGAAAATGTGGAAAGAATCATACATTATTCCCTTGTTTAAATCTGATAATATATTATATATTAGTAATTACAGAGGTATAGCTAAGCTAAGTGATATACCAAAACTCTTTGAAAAATGTATAATGGATTGCTTTATGCATCAAACTTCTGCCTTATTGTCACCATTACAACATGGATTTCGGAAAGGTTTTTCTGCAATGACTACCGTTCTTCACTTAACAACATTAGTGAATAGAGCTTTTTCCAATGACCACCACACTGACGTTATTTACACTGATTTTAGCAAAACGTTTGACAAAGTTAATCATGCGCTATTGTTGAAAAAATTAGACATAATGGATTTCAATAGTAACTTCCTAATGTTGATTAAATGATTTTCCATTGCATTTAATATATAAACTAATTAATCAGTATAAATATAGGAGAGAAAGAGTAACAAATAGTATTGCACAAAAAACTTATAAAAGAATGATCTATGTATATACCAGGTATATCAGAACGTTTAAAGAGATCAGGATTATATGATAAAAAAAAATATAGAATGGCTTATAAAACGTGCGATGGAAATAGTAGTAATAATTGCGATAAAGCATATTTAGGTACAACAAAGAATAAGTTAAAAGTTAGAATTGCAGGACATAAGTCTGATCAAAAAAATTAAGAAAACAGTTCACAGAGAACGGCATTGTCTTTACATTGTCATCAATGTAAACATGATCCGAACTTTGAAAATGTTTCAATATTAAACACTGAAACAAATTATAAGAGAAGATACTTCTTAGAAATGCTTTACATCATTAATATTAGTAATACAAAAAGAATTAATTTTAAGGCAGACACAGTTATAGGCACTTGTTACACAAGACGTAACTCCTAATATTATCATTTTATAGTTGTAAATATGTATGTATGTATGTTGGATAACATTTATTTAAATTATATGTCTACTCCTATATACATATTTATATATACATGTTTCTAAATAATTATTTTTATTTTATTTATACATATGTATATGTTTTTCAAAAAAAAAAAACTACTTATTATTGTGTACATGTGTGTATATTTTTTCATATATGACACAAAAATTTTCTCTTTCTTTCATTTTTTGAAATGTTAATTTTTTAATTTTATTATTTATAAAAAAAGACAATTGTCCTGAAGATGATACTCAATGAGTATCGAAATATCGATTAATTTTTAATTTTTGTTTTTATTTTTATTCCGGCTCTAGGTCATATATTAAATAACTCTTTTTTTGTTTTTATTTAAATTTTTTTTTTTATTTTTTTTTTTTTTATTCCATGTTTCGATCACCATCGGTCCTCTTCTTCAGGAATTTTTAAGTAAAGCAAATTACATGTGATAGTTATTAAAGAACAAATCACAACAAAGATCAAATGTGTAAATCATTCTGACAAACACTAGCAGAACGGAACAACATGCTGTTTTCGAAAGCCGCTACACTTTCATCATCAGCGTTCTTGTGTTTGGTCCACTTCTGTGGTGTCAGTTGATGTATATTTCAGCTATTCATAAAAATCTTCACTGTAAATGTAATACGAGAATTGTTTTTATTCATCGTATCATAATTTGTGAAAACTTTTTTTGTAATGAAGAGCTCGAATTACACCTCACTAACTTACAACAGTCTTACCATTGTTATTTATTCTTTACCAACCATACACATGCTTATTTTTAATTTGCTTATTTTATTTTTTACTTATGACAAACTTGTTTGGTTTGTTACTATAAGTATGTATATTTTATTAATTTCATATTGATGTTCTTCGGTGTGCCCTCCGTTAGTTAAGTATATATTTGTTAATTTTTCCGACCTTATGATATGTAATTTTTGTTTTTATTTTTATTCCGGCTCTAGGTCATATATTAAATAAAACTCTTTTTTTGTTTTTATTTAAATTTTTTATTTTTTTATTTTTTTTATTCCATGTTTCGATCACCATCGGTTCTCTTCTTCAGGAATTTTTAAGTAAAGCAAATTACATGTGATAGTTATTAAAGAACAAATCACAAAAAGATCAAATGTGTAAATCATTCTGACAAACACTAGCAGAACGGAACAACATGCTGTTTTCGAAAGCCGCTACACTTTCATCATCAGCGTTCTTGTGTTTGGTCCACTTCTGTGGTGTCAGTTGATGTATATTTCAGCTATTCATACAAATCTTCACTGTAAATGTAATACGAGAATTGTTTTTATTCATCGTATCATAATTTGTGAAAACTTTTTTTGTAATGAAGAGCTCGAATTACACCTCACTAACTTACAACAGTCTTACCATTGTTATTTATTCTTTACCAACCATACACATGCTTATTTTTAATTTGCTTATTTTATTTTTTACTTATGACAAACTTGTTTGGTTTGTTACTATAAGTATGTATATTTTATTAATTTCATATTGATGTTCTTCGGTGTGCCCTCCGTTAGTTAAGTATATATTTGTTAATTTTTCCGACCTTATGATATGTAATTTTTGTTTTTATTTTTATTCCGGCTCTAGGTCATATATTAAATAAAACTCTTTTTTTGTTTTTATTTAATTTTTAATAAAATTGTTAAACGATAAAAGACCTCAAGCTTAAATATTTAATTAACCAAATTAAATATATATATATATATATATATATATATATATATATATATATATATATATATATATATATATATATATACCATACAATATTTCGGTAAGTGCTAGATTAAGTAAGAGTAGAGTAACCGATTAACACCATCATTAAGCGTCAATGCTTTTGAAATAGACATACACCTTACAACAGCAACAAAAACAGAAGTTTACTCAGTATAAAAAGTGTAAAAAATTTAGTGAAGACAATCAAAAAAGGACAAAAATGCTGTTATTTTGGAAACATTTCGTGCATTTAGGTTTTTTTCATAAATAGAATGGGATCTGAAAGAGGTAAACAGAGATTTAGTTGTAAAGTGATCGTTCTTAATGCAACAAGTGACCTCATATTTGAATATAAAAAATGCTAGGATAACGAGTGTCATATTATACAATTGGTCTATTTCAATCACTACAAAGGCAAATTTGCAAAGCAAATCGTCGATATACATATTTTCTTTGAAAATCAGAACTGTATATAACATCATATCCCGTGCTGAAAAAGAAGGACGACTAGAACTAAAAGGATCCACAGGCAGGCCCAAAAAGGTGACACAGCGTGTTGAAAGAAAAATAATTAGGAATGTTTATAATAATTGTTATTTACAATACAAACCCGAAGTATTTTTACGAACAATTGTTTGGGTATATATGTGTACTTTTTAATTGTTTCCCATTTTTTATAATTAGATTAGTTGTTTTATTTGTCGAAATGGTCGTGAATAAAGATACAGTCAAGTGAAACTAGAATTTCTTTGTTGTCTAATACGATGTTTTTAAGTTGGTATTTAAGATGGTGTGCGTTTTTGATGTTAAATACGTAGACGATATATTTGCAATAATTCACATAGATAAAAAAGATGAAATTCTGAACAACTTCTACCAATACCATCCAAAAATACAATTTACGATTGAACTTGAACATAATAACTGCATTACATATTTAGATACCAAGCTACATAGACTTAATAATAAAATCACCTTTGATTGGTATGAAAAGGACAGCGCATCAAGAAGAATAATAAACTTCAATTCAACTCACCATAAAAATTACCAAAGTTCTAACGATAAGCGACCAACAATTCCATGATGCCGGTATTATAAAAATCACCAACACTTTGAAGAACAACAGTTTTCCCATAAAATTAATAAACTCGCTGATAGCCGAAACGATCAGGAAAATTGAAAACAAGAATAATGACAATCCGAACAACAATGCAGAACAAAATAGATTTTACAGTGTACGCTTCATTCCAGGACTAACAGATAACAACAACATGAGACACATAATTGAAAACAAAAATATAAACTTTGCATACAAAATGAATACCACATTAAATTCAATATTCACAAAAATAAAAACACCTATTGAAAAACACCAACAAAGCAACGTAATACACTAGAGCCCCGACTTGCGTCGTCCCGATTTGCGTCGTTTCGATTTGCGTCGCTTTTTAAAAACTGGAAAAATTCGATTTGCGTCGTTGCAATTTCAAGTTGCGTCGTTTTGAGCCCGATTTGCATCGTTTTGATTTCAATCTGCGTCGTTTTGATTTCGATTTGAGTCGCTAAAAACGGTTAAATTGTTTACTATAACATTGTGGATTACCATTTCTAGCATTTGTAGTGCCTGATATAGCATCTTCTCTGTCTTTTAGCATTTTTACAACTTCTGGCCTGTACATTAAGAAGTTTTAAAATTTCGTAAAATAAGAGGAATTCCCTTTTCTTTGTTATATAAGTGGTGCTAAGAACAACTGTCTGGTTATGGTAAGAATTTAGCGTGTTTTTGCCAAAATCATCTGAAGAGAGCTCAATGTAAGCTAAATAAATTAAAAATTTTTAATGCATCTACTTTTTATGAATATACATACATACATATGTATATATGTAAATGAATTTAATTTTTATTATGTTTTTTCTTAATTTATTGTTTTATTTCTTTATAATAATTATAAACATTTGTTGAAGTAAATGAAATAAATAAAAATGTATTCATACTTGTTTTTTTTATCAAAAATAAAAAATTTTTTGCTTTTTTTTTAATATTCTCCCCAATAAATTAAATTTCAGTGCATTTATATAGAAAAATGTGATTCGATTTGCGTCGTTTCGATTTGCGTCGCGTTTCTCCGGTCCTCATTAACGGCATAATCAGGCCTAAAAAATTAAAAAATTTTGTATTTAAATAAATGCTTTTTATCGTGCACTCCATTCCCAGACCAATTACAAAAAATCTAGCTACGTCTTCGTTGGGTTGTTTGTCGCGGTTAGTACCATAAATATGCCAATTTGCAGCTTTCTATACCGAGTGTTGGCTAGAGGAAGTTCTGGAATGGCAAACGAATGAGAAATGAGGAAAGTGTTAAAACTGTATAGTCTCAAAAATGGTTTTTACCACGCCCCGCAGTCCTCAGACCGAATATCAAAAATCTGGCTACGTTAGGTTGTTTCTCGCGGTTAGTACTATAAGTATGCTTTCTAGCCTGACTGGTGGCTGCAGAAAGTTCTAGAGAGCTAAAAACAGTACTGTAAAAAATTTAAAAATGTCAAAAATAGTTTTTGTAACGTGACCCAGCCCTCAGACCGAGTATCGAAAACTCAACTACGCTACGTTCTTCCTTGTGGTTAGTTCTATAAATACGCATATTTTCAGCTTTCTACGCTGACTGGTGGCCTTAAAAAGTTACGGAAAGACAAACACATTAGGCAGGTAAAAAAAATTGGCAATTCTCAAAAATGTTTTTTTCCACGCACCGCAACTCCCAGACCGAAAATCAAAAATTAGACTTCGTTAGGTTCTTCCGCGCGGTTAGTAGGAACTTCTGGAATGGCAAACAAATGAGGAATGAGGAAGGTGTAAAAACTGTATAATCTCAAAAATGGTTTTTACCACGCTCCGCAGTCCTCAGACCGAATATCAAAAATCCGGCTACGTTAGGTTCTTTCTCGCGGTTAGTACTACAAGTATGCCAATTTTCTAGGCCAACTGGTGGCTTCAGAAAGTTTTAGAAAGGTAAAATTTACGGAAATTATATATATATATATATATATATATATATATATATATATATATAATATATATATATATATATATATATATATATATATATATATATATATATATATATATATATATATATATATATATATATATATATTTTACCCTATGAGATAAAACCACCTTAATATATATATATATATATATATATATATATATATATAATATATATATAAATATAATATATATAAATATAATATATATAAATATATATATATAATATATATATATATATATATATATATATATATATATATATATATATTAAGGTGGTTTTATCTCATAGGGTAAAAAATGTTAGAATTTTTTTGGGGTCACCCCCTAAAATGTTTCTTTCTGTCAGATTTTAGGATTGCCGAAGTTCGAGCACGATTAAAAGATGTTAAAACGTGCCACTGGGGCCTCAAAATTTTGAAAATCTCGATTTTTTGCCAGTTTGGCGACTTTGCCGACCCATATCTCTAGAACGGTTTAATATATTTGCCCTTGTCATGCATCAAATTGAAGGCGATACTGTTTATAATATGATATATGGAATAAAAAACATAAGTGGTACTGAATTCGATATAATGAAGCCAATGTCCCTAAAAACGTGACTAGGTACCCCTTAGGGCGAAGATGGAACCTATTGTGAAAAAACTTAAACAAAAAATTGTGAAGTGAGTTCTAACGGCAGAAATGCCTATTTTACTGTGAGTTCTGATATTCTTAATGCACAAAATAAAAATAAAAAATCCGATGACAGTCTTTTTCTAACGGCAAAGCCAATTTTACGCGAGCGATCAAATTCGCTTACTCCAATGCCAAGTAGTGATTCGTTAACATTACCGTTGCCTAGTAATTCTGTATTTAAGTCAGCGCCATTATCCGCTCCGGGCTCGAGTTCCTCACTTAACCAAGTTATTACAATAGACAATATTATTCAGAAACCAAAGGTGCCTGTCGGAATGGACCGATATATTACAGTGGTAAAGCGCGGACGAAGCCCAAATTCTTCAAAGATCTCATCTGTTCCCAAGATATCCAGGGATATCGACACCGCCACAGTTAACCGTCAAAACCGCTTTAAAATATTGCAGGATGACATTGACAAACCCGAAGCATCCCCAAAAAAAACCTCCAAACCACCACCCATTTATTTGAGAGAAAAAAATTCAAACTCCCTCATCAAAAAACTAATCTCGGTCATTGGCGAAAAGGCATTTCACATTGTCCCAATAAAACGTGGTAACATTGACGAAACTAAAATTCAAATATATGAAGAAAAAGATTTCCGGAAAATGGTTAATGAATTCGAAAAGAATAAAACAAGTTTTTACACATTCCAGCTTAAAAGCGCTAAAGGCCTACAGATCGTACTGAAGGGCATAGATTCTTATGTTGTCCCTGCTGAAATAAAAGATGCTCTCACCCTCCAAGGATTCAAGGTAAAAAATGTATCCAACATAATAAACAGGGATAAGATCCCCCAACCTCTTTTTCGTGTTGAACTGGAGCCTAACGATATAATATTGAAGAAAAATGAGACCCATCCCATTTATAATTTAAAATATCTCTTATACCGAAAAATCACAGTTGAAGAACCACACAAGCGTTCTGGACCCGTACAGTGCCATAATTGTCAAGAATACGGCCACACTAAAACTTATTGTAAATTACCTACTGTTTGTGTTGTGTGCGGTGAATTACACAACACTGCTATTTGCAATAAGTCGAAGGACCAGAAGGAAAAGAAGTGCAGTAATTGTGGAGGTAATCACACTGCTAACTACAGGGGATGTCCTGTATACTCTTTCGTTAAACAGGCTATGATTCAAAAGCCTAAAGTAGTCCCAGCACAAACAGGAAATACGTACTCCGCTACTTATCCTCCTATGGCCCAACCAATCTCTACACAAGTATCGTATGCTGACGCTGTGAAGATCAACTCCGTTCCCATGCAAAAAGTGTCACCACCAACTAATACAACAAATGCAAATGCAAGCTTTAATTTCAGTCGCCTTGAAAATACTATTGATAATTTGGTGCAAACTATAAACAACTTTACAACAAATATGACTAGTATGATGCAAGAAATGCTGCGAATGCAGAACACACTGCTTCTAGCATTAGTTAATAAGCCATGAATACGTTAAAACTATGTTTTTGGAACGCAAACGGCATTCGCCAACATAAAAACGAACTTGAGCACTTCCTCACGGAAAAAAATATTGATATAATGTTGGTATCTGAGACTCATTTGACTCCGAGAAGCCTTTTTAAAATGACTGGCTACACCTTATATGATACAAAGGACCCGAGAGGAAGAGCATGCGGAGGATCAGCAGTTCTAATAAAGTCAAGACTCAAACACTACATTCTTGAGAATATTAGTGAGGACCATCTGCAGGCAACAAATATTTGTATCCAAAATTTTTGTACAAATTTTGTGATATCATCAATTTACTCCCCTCCCAGATTTTCAATCTCTGAGGATCAATATGAGGATTTTTACAGAACTCTTGGACCTTGTTTCGTGGCAGCTGGGGACTACAATGCAAAACATACGTTTTGGGGATCGCGTCTTATTACACCTAGAGGTCGAGCATTATTCAACACAATTTCAAAAATGGGTTTGGATGTCATTTCTAGCGGGGAGCCCACTTACTGGCCTACTGACCCACAAAAAATTCCAGATGTTGTAGATTTTGGCGTCATGAAAAATATCTCTAGGGATTTAATTCATGTTGAAGCTTCTCATGATCTCTCCTCCGATCACTCGCCAACGATCGTTACAATTTGTAGCCCACTAAGAAGTGACTTACCTCACCCATATGTGAAGGTGATAAATCATGTTAATTGGCTGGGGTTCAAAAAATATCTCAGTAGTCATTGTACGGGAAACATCAGGCTTAGAACTCCCGATGATATTGAACTTAACATTGCCAATCTTACCGAGAATATTAAACAGGCTGCTAAACATGCCACTACTTCCTATCCGCAGACTGGGTTTAATAGAATTTATTCTGCGGATATTGAACGTCTCGTATGTGAAAAAAGAAGAGCTAGAAGGGAATGGCAACAGCACAGATCACCCCAACATAAAATTAGACTTAGAGAATGCACAAAACGACTCCAAGAGTTGCTTGCATCTGAAAAATCTGCTTCTCTTAAGAACTATCTGGAAGGTCTCGATGTTACAGCAGCATCTAATTACTCCTTGTGGCGCGCTGCTAAAAAACTTAAAACACCTGTTGAGTCTAAACCACCCCTGCGCACTTCTACCGGAGGTTGGGCAAGAACTAATACTGAAAAAGGTAACATATTTGCTGAGCATTTAAAACACGTATTTACCCCAAACATATGTACTGGTGCTGTTGATTTGCCGAGTGTAGTTGCTCTACCCCCTCGAACCATAAAGTTTAAGATGCGTGATGTACAAAAACTAATTGCTGAAACCAACCCGAAGAAGGCCCCGGGTATTGATGGAATTAGTAACAAGATGCTGATGAAGTTGCCTAGTATTGCTATTAGAATCCTCTTGTTCATTTTTAATGGCATTTTACGACTGGAGTATTATCCACACAGCTGGAAACTTGCCATGGTCAAAATGATTCCAAAGGCGGGTAAAGATCTTACTAAGCCTGAATCATATAGGCCAATAAGTTTGCTGTCAACAATTTCAAAGCTCTTCGAAAAACTGCTCATGACAAAATTATCCCCAATTCTAGCTGAGAATGGGTGCATACCGGACCACCAATTTGGGTTTAGAAGTCAGCATAGCACCATTGAACAATGTCATAGATTGGTACATTTTATAAGAAGAGCATTTGAAGAAAAGAAGTACTGTTCTTCCCTCTTTATTGATGTTTCTCAGGCATTTGATAAAGTGTGGCATGAGGGCCTGATTTTGAAATTGAGGACATATCTACCAATGAACATTGTGAATCTATTGGAAAGTTACATTCTTGCCCGGAAGTTCACTGTCGTGGAAGGAGACTTCATGAGTGTGCCCGAAACTATCTCATCCGGTGTGCCACAGGGTAGTATACTGGGACCAGTTTTATATTTGATTTATACCTGTGATATGCCTCTGAGCAGTAATATCTTCACTTCTACATTTGCCGATGATACAGCCTGCCTTAGTATGCATGAAAACCCTCACGAGGCATCCCGATATCTTCAGAATCATATTAGCCTGTTGGAACTATGGTTGAACTTATGGAGAATAAAAGTAAATGAACAAAAGTGTGTTCATGTCACATTTACTCTACGAAGAGACACTTGTTCCCCCATTCGAATCAACAATCAAGTTGTTCCTCAACATTCACAGGTGAAATACCTTGGTATTCACCTCGACCGACGGCTTACATGGAAACACCACATTGACTCTAAGCTGACACAAATGAAGCTTAAATTAACCCAGATACATTGGCTGATTGGTAGAAATTCTACCCTCAGTCTAGATTGTAAACTTTTAATATACAAGTCGCTTTTGAAGCCGATATGGTGTTACGGAATTCAGCTATGGGGCACTGCTTCAGCTTCCAATGTAGAGAGAATCCAACGAATGCAAAACAAAATATTAAGGTTAATAACTACGGCTCCATGGTACTTGAAAAATTCTATTTTACATCGTGATTTACATATGCCACTTGTGACCGCTGAAATTGCAAAATATGCTGGAAAATATTTAACAAAACTCGAGTTCCATCCTAATCCCCTTGCTCGTAACATCTTGAACTTTCCTGGACACATCCGCTTAAAAAAGAGGGACACTACGGCATTAATACGCAACTCTCCAGATGAAATTCTTTGAAAATATTTTTTGTGCGTAACATGAATTTTATGTATTATTAATTATTATCACTAAGTTTATGTCCGACACTGCTTGGGCCTAATAATTATTTATATATTTAAGATTTGAACACTTATTGTTAGTTCAGTTATTTGAAGATACAATAAACATATATTAGCGTGAAAAAAAAAAAAAAAAAAAAAATATGTTATCAATTTTTGGAATGAAAACAATTATGTATTTTAAAAAGGAAGTATAATAGATGCCTTTTTGATTTTATTCTTATTTAAATTTATTCAAGAGACTGACATAATGTGGTTTTGGAGCTATCTGGAGACAGCTGACGGCATCTGTTGACTACTTGGAGAACGTATTGTTTTTTTTTTTGCTCGTCCTTTGTAAGTAACTGGTTGTATTCTGTGATGAGCTTGACTCCTCGCTCTGACATGTCGTTTACAACTTTCAAGTTGTTTACCATCCTTTGCCCCTCCTGGTAGTTGATGTTATGCGGCCAAGTTACAAGGTCTTTTTTCAGAAATTCGGTGTTAATATTTAATCTCGAACAACAGGTAAGTCTCACTTGTAATTAGGTTTGAGAAACCTTTTTCTAGGAATTTCGGCAATTGTTCTTTTTTTTAGTTTGGGTCGCATATTTCTGCAGCTCTTCTCATTTTCTTCTGCTTGATTTGTTAAGTTTTTTGTAGCCATTGGGCTCTTTACGGTGTTTTGCACTGTCAGGTCAAACAATTCAAGGGCAAGAAGTTTAGGACTAGGATACCACAGGTGATTTATCATTTTGTTAATTCCTTTTTCTGATATTTTTTTATCAATGCTTTCGTATTTCAATAGATGAAAACACAAAGTGCTTCTAGAGCCTCTTGTTCTTGGGAAGTCAGCTTAAACTGGTCACAGAAGAGTTGGGGTATCTTAAGTCTGTCTTGAATTTGTTCCTTGTATTTTTCACTTGAAAGTTGTAAACGACATGGCAGAGCGAGGAGTCAAGCTCATCACAGATTACAATCAATTACTTACAAAGGACGAGCAAAAAAAAAAAAAAAAAAAAAACTACGTTCTCCAAGTAGTCAACAGATGTCGTCAGCTGTATCCAGATAGCTCCAAAACCACATAGTGTCAGTCTCTTGAATAAACTTAAATAAGAATAAAATAAAAAGGCATCATTATACTTGATTTTTTAAACACATAATTGTTTTCATTCCAAAAATTGATAACATATGAAGGAAAATAAGTTTTTTCACAATAGGTTCCATCTTCGCTCTAAGGGGTACCTAGTCACATTTTTTTTTCATTATCTCGAATTCAGTACTACTTACGTATTTTTTTATTGCACATAAAATAATAGCTTTAGCCGTTCCAGAGATATGGGGCGTCGAAGTCGCCAAACTGCCAAAAAAATCTAAATTTTCAAATCTTTGAGGTCCCAGTGGCACGTGTTAACATCTTCCAATTGTGCTCAAACTTTGGCAATCTTAAAATCTAACAAGATGAAACATTTTAGGGGGATGCCCCGAAAAAAATCCGACATCGACTTTTTAAAACCACCCTAATATATATATATATATATATATATATATATATATATATATATATATATATATATATATATATATATATATATATATATATATATATATATATATATATATATATATATACATATATATATACATATATAGGTTTATATTTATATATATAATTTTTATAATCAAGCGTTAGGTCTTTTTTTAAAAAATAATAATTTTATTCAATATTTCGACGCCTCTTTGAGCGTCTTCTTCAGGATTTTTTTTTTATTAATAAAAAAATTTCCTGAAGAAGACGCCCAAAGGGGGATGCCCCGAAAAAAAATCCGACATCGACTTTTTAAAACCACCCTAATATATATGTATATATATATATATATATATATATATATATATATATATATATATATATATATATATATATATATATATATATATATATATATACATATATATACATATATATATATATACATATATAGGTTTATATTTATATATATAATTTTTATAATCAAGCGTTAGGTCTTTTTTTAAAAAATAATAATTTTATTCAATATTTCGACGCCTCTTTGAGCGTCTTCTTCAGGAATTTTTTTTATTAATAAAAAAATTTCCTGAAGAAGACGCCCAAAGGGGCGTCAAAATATTGAATAAAATTATTATTTTTTAAAAAAAGACCTAACGCTTGATTATAAAAATTATATATATTAAAACAGAAAAGGTCGAAAAAATAGTGTTAATTAATTGGTTTATATTTATTTTAACATTAAAAGATTAATAATACAAAATAATTTTGTTATATAAAAAAGATGGATAAGCCGAAACACGACTTCACTCGAACACGATCGAACACAAACTGCTGTCTGCTTCTCTGTTTGACTGAGCCTCTGCTCTATTGATTGGCTTCTCGCTCTCATCCTACAATTCGGCCGTCCTAATCGGGATTCGCCCCGAATTCGTCATCGCTCAAGCTGGGACACCATGGTTTCAAGTATTCCGTACAGGTTAAAGTAGTTCTTGGACCGTCAGTATCGCCAACACCCTCAACATTGTATGTGTCGTTTGGCTTTAGGCTCGTAATCTTATATGGTCCCTAACAATTTGGTTTTATTTTAAGACCAGGGTCATATTGGGTTCTTTTAACTGCTACTAAGTCTCCAACTGTATGTCTTATGGTTTTCTGCCCGAATTTTAGCCATTTGATCTTTAGAACTTTGCCTGGTTTTTTCCCTTTCCTCGTTGAAGTGTGATACGATTTCATCCTCAATCAGCCTCTTTATATCGCACTGTTCGGATATACGCATTTGAACGGCAACCAGTAAATCAAACGGTGTCGTGCTGACACTCCTAGAGTATGTAGATTTGATTACTTGTTGCACCTTTCCAACATGTTTATACCACTTAGTTGGATAGGACACACTTAACTTTAATAAAATTGAGATTATACCTGAATTTAATCTCTATCTGTCCAATCGCTCTAGGTAGACCGGTCGTGATGAGATGATGCTTTATGTTTTAGGCTTGGCAGTAATTCCTAAAGTTTCTGATGAAAACGCCGTACCTCTATCGGATATTATCTGAACTCGATTACCATGCTCTGAGCTTCTAACTTAGCTATGACTTCCTTTGTTGTAGTGGATTTAGTTAGATATAACCAGCAAAATTTCATGAATGAATCCACCACGGCGAGTATGTGTTTATATTGTTTGGAATCTAGAGGTCCTAGATGATCTATGTGGTATGTATGGAGAGGTATATCCACTTTGTTGAGAGGATGGAGTTCGCCTTCCTGCTTGCCATGTAAAAATCGATTTTATCTTTCAACTTAGGGATATAATACTCACGTCGCACAGAAAAGTATTTGACCCAAAAAGCTGGCCAAAATTATTAAGCGTGTTTTTTGTTTTAAAAGTTTAACTTTTTTGCTAGTTTTAGCTTTAGTTTGATAGAAAAAAATTTATTGGCAGATTATTATTGGGTTAGTGTTATTTTTGACACCCAAAAACGCATGCAATTTTCTTCACTTTCCTGACTTTAACAGTGTGCCACAACTACAAATCTTATGATGTGATATCATGTAGAATTTTGTTTTCTATCGATTTGCGTAATTACTTCTTAGGATTTCATCAAATTAATTTTTGCCTTTTTGGCCAGCTTTTTGGGTCAAATACTCCTCTGTGCGTCGTATAAATTTTTTAACCTTTTTTTACTGCAAAATAACCATTTTCATGAGCAAATCGAATTATGTCTCTTTGCATTGCCTTCGGAGCAACGATTACTTCATAACCGTCAACTAACTTGTACAAAACATCTCCTTTAGAAAAGTAGTCTTCATAGTTAACTCCATCTTTCAGTATGGAAAATATTGTCTGCAGCTCTTCATATTTCAGCTGGGCTTGCTTAATTTTCGTCAAAATAGAGTCTTCACCTATAACCATAACGGGATATCTGCTTAACGAGTCAACGTGTCTCATTCGAACTCCAGCGTGGTGCTCTACCTCATAATCGTATTCCTGTCTTAGTGAACGCGTTACTATCAGTGACGATTTTAAAGTGTAGTCCATGGAGGTACACCCTAAACATCTGTAGCTTTTCTACTCATAAAATGCACCGGATGTAGACTTTCAACACTCGACGACATCTGCATTAAAACTGCACCATAACCTTCAATAGACGCGTCCGATTGCACCTCGGTTTTGCTGTTCTGATTAAAAATACTTAAGACAGGTTTAACCGTCAACATGCTCTTCATTTTGTTGAACGCTTCCACTTGCTGATCCCTCATTTCAAATTTCGTATTAGCTTTCGTTAAATCTCTCAGGGGGTTTGCAATCAAAGAGAATTGTGGAATAAATTTCCGAAAGTATCCACCTAATCCCAGAAAGCTTTGAAGTTGCTTCATATCCTTTGGTACCGGAAACTTCAACACGGCTTCGACTTTAACAGGAGATGGGGAAATCTGCTGATTTTCTATATTGCGGCCCAAGAACTCAATTTTTGTTTTCAAAAACTCTCATTTCTTTATGTTTAATTCTAGACCATAGTCTTTGCAGAGTTGTATCACCACTTTTAAGTTCTTGAGAGCCTCATCCTCATCCTCGGCTGGAATGATTATATCATCCACATAAGGTAAGGCGTACGAGTTAAATCACGGAAAATTATGTTGATGAATCTTTGAAACACTGCCGGTGAGTTTGACAATCCAAATGGCACCTTCGTAAATTGGTATTGTCCGTTGTGAGTAACGAAAGAAGTATATTTGCGGCTTGCTTCTGCGACATTCTTTTGGCGTTTTGCAGTCTATCCAATTGATCCTCTATCAACGGCAATGGATAACGATCTTTGACAATAGTCTTGTTCACTCTCCTGTAATCCATGCACAATCGTAAGGAACCGTATTGTTTTTTCACCATGGCAATAGAGCTGCTAAACTCCGAGTCAGATGGTTCTATAACGCCTTCTTGTAGCCACTGATCGACTTGGTCTTCTACAGTTTTCCTTTCTGCCAGCGGCAATCGTCTTGGTCGGGAAAATATAGGAACTTCTTCTTTTAAAGTAATTGTCATCTCAACACTGGTAATTTTACATTTTTGCTGCTGATAGTTTTCAACCATATCAAAAACTTTTTGTTTAGCAACTGCACTTGCACTCGAGTCTATATCGATTTCGTCCGGCACTATATATATTTTAATTACGGGAAATTCGTTATCGATACCATTTATTTTTCTAAAATGTAAACCGTTACGACGAATGTCTATTTCTTTTGTATTCACAAAAATTTTCACCGATTATAATGTCAATATCAATAAATTTAGATGAAACAACTAAGAAATTTACATTACAAGTCTTACTATCGATTTCTATATTGTACTTCAATTGGCCATCGGGTTTTGTTTTATTTTGACCGAAATCCACGAGATGAAAATCACATTTATCAAGTTTCGCGCCGTTCAAATTCTTATACACAACATCACTCATTATGCTAAACTTGCTACCGGTATCGAACAGAGCTGTGTATTCGCGACCGCAGATCTTAGATTTTGCGATTTTAAGATTTATTATTATTTATTTATTTATTTATTTATTTATTTATTTATTTATTTATTTATTTATTTATTTATTTATTGGTTTTGTTGTCCATTGTTTTTTCAGGACAGTCATCCGCCATATGACCGAATTGGTTACACTGGAAGCACTTCGTTTCCTTTTCTTTATTTACACACTTTTTCGATTTGTGTCCTTTTGAACGGCAATTAAAACACTTTAAACAACTATTGTTCTTCGGCTTATTTTGATTCACGTCATTACTGTTTTTGAATTTATTGTCTAATTTTTCCCAGTTTATTTTGTGATCATTTTATAAACGGAGTTTCCATATAAAATTGATTTATTCACATTCAAATCGTGAACGGTTGCACCTTTTTTAATTTTTCTCTCCGACAGCCGCTTATGAATTTGAGCACTATTTATCGTTGTTTGAAATTCTCCGATTAATGCTGCTTTAAGTTTTTTCCCCTTGCCATCAAATGTTCAAATAGAATCCTCAATATCGCAAAAACTCATTGCGAATCTTGAATCCTGTGGTTGTGTCGTTCTCGTCATCATTGTGTTCTCATAGTCGATATCTTCAATACACAAAAAACTTTCATCAGCCTCGTTAACCGTCTTTTTATTTTGCTTCATCTTTTGCTATTGTTTTGCAGCATCTCTTCTAGCACTAATACATGCAGCTTCATCGTCATCGCAGCTTGTATCGTCATCGCAGCGTGTATCGTCATCGCAGCTTGTATCGTCGTCGTCATTTTCGTCTTCAGCTTCAGTTCTCTGTCATCGTAAGAAATACACAAAATGTTACATATTGCAGATAACTCTGCCAGCGTCAAGTTTTTGCTAACGTATGCAGCCTTCTGCTCATACTATTCGTTATATATATATATATATATATATATATATATATATATATATATATATATATATATATATATATATATATATATATATATATATATATATATATATTTATTTATTTATTTATATATATATATATATATATATATATATATATATATATATATATATATATATATATATATATATATATATATATATAACTTTTACTTGTACATATAGATAAATAAAATAAACTCGGCTTTTAATAATTACGTTTTATTGGCATACATACAATTATATACAAACTTAACAAACAATCAACAACAATAATAGTTTAAATCACTGAAGTGTTGATTCTTTACCTTTTTTTCTTGTTTTCGCGAGAGAAAATATACCGCAAATCTTTTTGACTCAACTGCAATAACAACTATATCTGCATATTTATTATTTAAAATATCAATAAAATATAAATAACATTCGAATTTGTTTTCTCAGTTTAAAGAATTTGTGAGAATTAATACACTTAAGGCCTCATTAGTCTTGGCTTTTACTTTCTGTTCCGTTCTGTGCCGTTCTGCTTTTAAATTTTTGTAGTTAGAAGTTCCGTAAAAACGTATCAGCTGTTTCTGACAACAAAGAATAAAATTAAAACCGCGCGAAATTGTAAAATAATTTAAAGTAAATTATAATAAATATAAACGTGCAAAATGGACAATAGCTACTCAGATTCGGATATTGATGAAGTGTTTGTTGCAACAAGCTTTTTAAACTTGTGCAGAATGTACAACAATATAAAAATGAGGAAAACTCAACGCCACCGAAGATGGTACGCCCGACCTATCAATAGGGATTTGTTATCATCTGGCTATCATCGAAAAGTTTTTCAAAAAATTAAGGATATTGATGACGAACATTTCTTTCTTCATACCCGAATGACTAGGAATGTGTATGAGCTATTGTTATCAATAGTTAAGAGTTCTCTAAGAAAGTCTGGACAACGCATATTACCCGATGAGAGGATTTCTATAACACTACTGTAAGTTTTACTTCAAATAAAATTTAATTACATAAGCACGTATGTGTGTCTTACAGGTATTTAGGACATGGAGGTTCCATTCAGTCGATTGCTTGGAGCCACAAATTGGGTAAAACTACAGTTCGAAACATCATACTGGAGGCGTGTGATGTATTGTGGCGTTTGCTATCTCGTATTTATGTAAGTGAACCGACAACCGCTCAATACGTTGATATCGAAAAAGAATTCCAACATAAATGGGATATTCCAAATTGCGTGGGAGCAATTGATGGCAAGCACATAGCTTTGAAATGTCCTCCGAATTCAGGATCAATGTTCTTCAATTACAAGAAATTTTTTAGCATTGTACTGATGGGTGCTTGTGATGCTAATTATACATTCATCGCTGCAAGCGTAGGAAGCTATGGTTGTCAAAGTGATGGTGGTAATTTAGAAACAAATATTTGTATAAGAATTCTTATACAAAAGTTTGTATAAGAATTCAAAAAATAACTAACAAATGTTGATTTTCTATTTGAAGGAATTTTTCGTACATGTCCTTTTGGGCAATCAATCGTGAACAAAACAGTCCCTGTGCCACGACCGAAGCCATTATCATTATTATCTTCCGCCTCGTTTCCTCATTTTTTTGTGGAAGAGGCAGCTTTTCCCCTAAGGACAAATTTAATGAGACCGTATCCCGGAAGAATTTTTAATTACCGCTTGTCCCGGGCGAGAGTATTTTTAACTACTCTAGAATGGTCACCTGACAACTGTGAGGCCATTGTATTAGCATGCATAGCTTTGCACAATTTCATTATGCTAAACGAAAAGAAACGCTGGTATTGACCAGCAAATTTTATAGACCGTGAAGCAAATGGCACTGTACATGAAGGAGAATGGCGTGCGGAAATTGGTGCAAATGGTAGTCGTCCACTAAGATCAATTACAACACAGCTACGTAGGTCTTCAGATACTGCTGTCCATTTGAGAGATCAACTGGCAAATTATTTTTGCAATGAAGGCGCTATCAACAATCAAAATATAGATCTGTAGATCAATATTAATTAAACCAAATATTAATTAAAATAATTTATTTTATATGTTCTTAAACAATATGAAATAAATATGAATATTTATTTACTTTAAACAAATTTATTCCAATAAATTCTTATTACTAATTGTAAAATTGTTTGGCCCGATCGGCTTGGTTCACTGAAACAAGCAGCTGTTTCTTGCTGTCACTTAGAACTCTAAGTAAAATTCAGTTTTCAGCAGAATAGTCCGGAACGGAACAGAACGGCAAAGTAAAAACTAATCATATACACACATTCTCCATTTAACAGAAAACAATCAGCTGATTCGGAACAGAACAGAAAGTAAAGACTAATTGTACCTAATATTGAAATTTATTATTCGGGAGAATATCCCGACCAATCGTTAGAAACAATTAGTTTTTTTGCAAAATGCATTGAAAAAATGTTTGTTGTGGCTTTAGCTCTTCATATGCCGACATTTCATTGGTTGCTAAAACCAAATCGTCAGTGAAGTTTAAGCAGTTTGATAACATTCAACCTCGTATGTTTATGCCACACAAAACAAATACAATTTGAGAATTTCAATATTGCATATGAATTATAACAAATACATAATCATAGTAGGCTTAGAATGTTTTTATACAAACAACACAACAAACAATTATACTCAACGTGAGTCTATTTTATTTTTCTCTCAACACCCATACAATTAAACGCCCGTTGGTCGTTAATGATTGTATTCAGTTAGGCAAAATGAAAAATAAAATCTTTATTGTAAATACTTAATATTGAAATTTATTATTCGGGAGAATATCCCGACCAATCGTTAGAAACAATTAGTTTTTTTGCAAAATGCATTGAAAAAATGTTTGTTGTGGCTTTAGCTCTTCATATGCCGACATTTCATTGAAATTCTCAAATTGTATTTGTTTTGTGTGGCATAAACATACGAGGTTGAATGTTATCAAACTGCTTAAACTTCACTGACGATTTGGTTTTAGCAACCAATGAAATGTCGGCATATGAAGAGCTAAAGCCACAACAAACATTTTTTCAATGCATTTTGCAAAAAAACTAATTGTTTCTAACGATTGGTCGGGATATTCTCCCGAATAATAAATTTCAATATTAAGTATTTACAATAAAGATTTTATTTTTCATTTTGCCTAACTGAATACAATCATTAACGACCAACGGGCGTTTAATTGTATGGGTGTTGAGAGAAAAATAAAATAGACTCACGTTGAGTATAATTGTTTGTTGTGTTGTTTGTATAAAAACATTCTAAGCCTACTATGATTATGTATTTGTTATAATTCATATGCAATATTGAAATTCTCAAATTGTATTTGTTTTGTGTGGCATAAACATACGAGGTTGAATGTTATCAAACTGCTTAAACTTCACTGACGATTTGGTTTTAGCAACCAATGAAATGTCGGCATATGAAGAGCTAAAGCCACAACAAACATTTTTTCAATAGACTAATTGTACCTTTAAGTTCTCTTCCTATTGATCGATTATTAAACTTTTTACATTCTACACCTAATCCTCTTTGACCGAGTGCTGAACATAAAAACATTTATTAATTAAAAATAATAATTAAAACTAAATAAATAACAATATCTTGTTGAAGGCCGAAATGCCGTATTAATCAGATGACCCGATGGTTTCTTGCTGGGTGTGTGATGCTGTCTACCATGCCAAATATGTTGATTTGGCGCCTCGAACTGCCGACAATCTGCGTGATGAAAATGGTCTTCCCTGGTGCTGCAAAAATTGTTTTTCTTTTGATATTGAATTTTATTCATTTTTTAGAAATACTCGGGCGAGAAATACTCGGGCGCAGTTCAACGATATGATTAACGATTTTAATAACCTTTTTAATAAATTTACGAAATATAAAGAACTTCTTGAGAAAAGTCCTTGCTCTCCAAGAAAAAATAAGCCATCTTCACCTGCTGCAACTCAAATTAATGCTACTGCTATTAATTCCGTACCTAATAAATTGTTACCAGAATCTTCATCCAAACGTTCTAGCCCATCATTTGTTCATCCGGTAATATCCGAAAATGGCCCTGCCTCTTTTACTAATACTATGACATCTACCTTGCCATCACCTATACCTCCTAATTCAGCAAATTTACATAATCTCAATAGCTCTGTTTCATTCAATTTAATAGCTTCAACTTCAAATTCCTCGAACCAAGTCATAAAAACATCTCAAATTGCACCAAAACCATTAAGAGCTATTCCTCCAAATAAAAATAAAACTGTGTTTGTTTCTAGCTTAGCTCCCGAAACTACTGTGGAAGATGTCGAATTTTATATTAAATCTAAAACTCAGTTCAACTGTAACGTTGCAGTGTATATATTTGCATATTCTCAACAAAGATTTATAGTAATTATATTTATAATTACTGTAACTGAAGAAATGTTTAATTGTATAAATAATCCTAATTTTTGGCCTGAGAACACAGTTGTGCGTGAATATATTTATAGAGAGAAACAAAGAAGTACTATAAATCTTCCGGTAGAACGGTCAGATATTCAAAAAAAAAAAAAAAAACTAAATAGTTATACTGAATCTGTCTCTATAATATATCAAAACGTTCGAGGAATTAATTCAAAATTGTCCTCATTATTTAACAATAGTTTTGCCTGTAACTATAATATCATCGTTCTTACTGAAACCTGGCTTGTTGAAAATGTTTTAAATACGGAAATATTCTGTGATAAGTGTCAGATCTATAGACGTGATCGTGGTGGTAATATTTCCATCCGTTTGGCATCTCAGGCCTTTTTTGATGAATGTGCTTTGGATATTGAATTCATTGGTGTTATTGTCAAATTGAAACAAAAACAAATATTGATTACATGTTCATATATACCTCCGACTTCACCTGAAATTTTATACCGGAAACTTGCCGATGCCATTAAAAATATAGCAAGTTCTGTTTCTCAAAATGATACTATCATAGCTATGGGAGATTTTAATATGCCAAATGTAGTATGGAACTTTGCACGTAATGATGGTTACTTTATTCCGATAATGCCAACCACAAAAATTTATTATAGTGAGTTTATAAATGATCTCTTGGATATAAATCTTTATCAATTGAATGGTACTTTAAACGATAATCTTAAAATATTGGATTTAGTTTTTGCCAATGAATGTACTGATATCACTGTTACTCGTTGCGAACCAATATCCCGACCTGAAGACTCTCATCATCCTTCAGTTGAAATTAATCTTTATACGCATTTAGACTCTGCTGTGTCAAAATTTTAATAAAAAGGAAAAGAAATTTTGTTTTCAGAAAACCAATTACAACCTGTTGAACCAGCTCTTGATTAATACTAACTGGCATAATCTCCTGGGCTTTAGTGAGATTAGTACTCCAATGGATATTGACACTATAGTCGAGATATTTTACAATAAAGTGTATGGGTTTATGGAACAGTGTATTCCCAAAATCGCGGTTGCGAATTCTGCGGGTCCTCCATGGAATACAAAATATCTATCATCAATTAAGAATAAAAAGAATAAACTTTACAAAAAATATAAATTATCTGAATCACGTATTGACTATACTAATTACTCTGCAATTGGTGCTCATTACAACTTGTTAAATCAGTTTTGTTACACACAATACCTAAATAAAATTCGAAATAATTTGAATTCTAATCCAAAGTCATTCTATACTTTTGTCAACTCTAAAAGACGTTCAATATCTTTTCCTTCTCTCATGAAGTATAAGGAGTATGAATCTGATGATAATCCGAAAATAAGTAACCTTTTTGCTGATTTTTTCTCCACCACTTATTCTGATGTAGCATGTGATGATTCAAGACGGTGCACTTCTTCAGAACTGATTAACGCAAGTATCTCAATACCATCTCTGGACGAAATAACTGTTTTTAATAGTTTGAGAAAACTGCAATTTTCATACAGATATGGTCCCGACGGGATTCCGAGCTCATTACTTTTAAATTGTGTAGAAGCTTTTACAAAACCTGTGACAAATTTATTCAATCTTTCAATCAGGTTTGGTTACTTTCCGACATTGTGGAAGGAATTATTTATTATTCCATTATTTAAATCTGGATGCAAAAATAATATTGAAAACTATGGAGCAATTGCTAAGCTTAGCACATTACCAAAATTATTTGAGAAAATAATTACTGATCATCTTTGTCAAAAAGTTTCATCAATTCTATCTCCCATCCAGCACGGTTTTAAAAGAGGTTGTTCAACCATGACAAATCTCCTGCATTTAACCACGTTAGTAAATAGAGGATTTATTCAACAAAAACAAACTGATGTTATTTACACTGACTTTAGCAAAGCTTTTGACAAGATCAACCACAAACTTCTTATGAAAAAACTTGATGTGATGGGATTTACTAAAAATAGCTTAAAATGGATTTTTTCGTATTTGACTAATAGAAAGCAAAAAGTTCTTTTCAAGAAGCGACTGTCTAAATCAATTGATGTTATATCTGGCGTACCACAAGGAAGTCATCTTGGACCATTGTTGTTTTCTCTGTTTATTAATGATCTGCCAAACACTATAAAATATTCTAATATTCTTATGTACGCTGACGACGTTAAAATATTTTTAACTTTTAATCAACATGATGATCATTATCTGTTACAACAGGACCTTAATGCTTTTGATGCTTGGTGCAAAGTTAACCTTATGCAATTAAATTATTAAAAATGTAACTACCTGTGTTTCTTTCGTAGATCTCAAATTAATGTGGACTATGTTTTAAACGGTCACATGCTGAACAAAGTGGATGCCATCTTAGATCTTGGAATTTTACTTGATCCCAAATTATTCAACATACATATTTCTTCAATCGTAAATAAAGCTCGTGCTGTTTTAGGATTTATAAAAAGTTGGGCTAGAGAATTTGATGACCCGTATATAACTAAGCAACTTTATACTTCTCTGGTAAGACCCATCCTGGAATATGGCTCAATTATTTGGGACCCTCCGTATAATGTTCATAACAATACTATAGAATCTGTACAAAAACAGTTCTTGTTGATTTGTCTGCGTCCACTGGGGTGGAATATGCTGAATCTCCCGCCATACACTAGTAGATTGGCATTAATCAAGTTACCAACTCTTAAAAGTCGTAGAAAAATGTTAAATGTCATGTTTGTACTTAATGTAATAAAAGGTAATGTTTGACTTCCTTATAAGTAACATATCCTTTAATGTTCCATCACGCCTTACTCGTAATTTTTATCCACTGTCTATTCAAGTATTCAGGGCTAATTATGCTAATTTTGATCCTTTTAATAGAATTTGTGCTGACTATAATAAATTTTATCAACACATTGATTTTTCTCTAAATGGTAATATTGTAAAACGTAATATTATTTTGTTTCTGAATACTTAATCTAAGTTTTATGTATTATGCATTTTTTTCATAGTCTGTAAGGATTACATATCCATAGACTTTATATGTAAATAAAATAAATAAAAATAAAAAAAAAAAAAAAATATATATATATATATATATATATATATATATATATATATATATATATATATATATATATATATATTATATATATTATATATATATATATATATATATATATATATATATATATATATATATATATATATATATATATATATATTATATTATATTATATATATATATATATATATATATATATATATATATATATATATATATATATATATATATATATATATATTATATTATATATATTATATATATATATATATATATATATTATATATTATATATATATATATATATATATATATATATATTATATATATATATATATATATATATATATATATATATATATATATATATATATATATATATTAAGGTGGTCATTTCTCGATAGACTCGGGAAAAGCAGCTAATATTGTGAAGAACATTGTTAGCTTTATGGAAGAAAAGTTTAGGTTTCAATCGTCATTGGTAGCAATCGGATGTAATGGAACGCCTGTCAATACAGGACGTAAAAATGGAGTTATTCCATTATTAGAAAATGATCTGAAACGACCTTTGCAATGGTTTGTGTGCCTATTAAATGCAAATGAGCTACAACTGCGTCATCTGTTTTTAAATCTGGATGGAACTACCACAGGTCGTAATAGCTTTTCTGGCAGTATAGAAAGAAAACTCCTCAACTGCCCTGATTTTAAACCACAGTCTTTTCAAACGATTCCCACAGAAATGCCGGAAATTAATATTAATATCTTAAGTACTGATTAAAAATATTTATACGAAATATGTTCCACCATTTCAACTTTCCTAGTTTCGCCAAGCTTAGCTAGTAGAGACCCAGGAAAATTAGCACAGTCCCGATGGTTAACTTGCGCTAATAGGATACTTCGATTGTGCATTGGTAATTCCAATCCATCTGATAACGTAAAGCAACTAGCGATTTTCATTATGAAAGTGTACGCGCCAAAATGGTTCGATATAAAGACAAGGCCATTTTGTAAATATGGTCCAGTTCATGTCTTCAACACGGTTAAGCGAAGCTTATACTTAAGTGATACCCTTAAAAGTATTGTTTTAAAAACTATACAGAGAAATTCATATTTTATACACCCAGAAAATATGCTGCTAGCTATGCTAAAAGATGATGCGTTACATGTATGGGAACTAGCTCTTCAAAGAATATTAGAATCAAGAAAAAAGCCGACAAAAGAAAAGGTTCATCAGTTCTGTCTTCCAGAGCTTCAATTAAATGCGGAAAATTACTATGATTTGATAGATTGGGCGATTGTGAAAATAACAGAGCCTCCAATAACTATGAAATATGGTACCACAGAAATTTGAAATTTGATTTATTCGAATAGTAACTTTCTTGAAATTGAGAATTTACCTTGTCATACACAAGCAGTGGAAAGTTGTGTCAAGCTTGTTACGGAAGCTTCAATATCTGCTTCTAAAATAAAATCAAGGCAAGATATACCTGTTTTTGAGACAAAATCTGAATTTTTCCAAAAATGAGTACATATATTAGCAAAACTTTATTTCAAGTGCTGCTTCTTTTGGCTGTCAAGGAGTGTAATATGTAATAATTATATTTTTTTATTATTAATATGTACTAATTTATGTTATTTTGTTTTATACTCGTAAATGAAGGATCGAAAAATTGAAAAAAAATAATAATAAAACTTTCTTTCGTCTGATGATTTCGTATTTCAATAAATGGATTAGGTAAGAAATGTAAGTGCTCTGCGCCACCTCAAGACCTTAACCTAAAAGTCTAAAATTTTTTTATACGTGTTTAGGTATATAGAGCATCGATTCATAATACAGGAAAAACAGAATTTGAAAAAAAATTTTGCTCCACTATAGTACGTAATCTTCAACTGCAGGAGGGGTCGATGCAAGTTATTCCAAAAGCTGCGAGTAGAACAACATTTTTCAGTTTCAGTTTAAAACTTTAGCCAACAGAACTGCATGAGTCGCAGAGGAGAAATGCACTGAGTTAATCTTGGCATTAAAAGGCGCTGCTGCTGAATTTGCATAAAATTTAATAAGTAATATAAAAACTAAATTTAATAAAAATTTTTATAAAGAAATATGCAAGCGTTTTTTTTTTATTCATTTTAACTGGCGCAGTCGGCAGGATTGCCCGGGTATCCGTACTAAAAGTTTCAGCGGAAATCGATACTGGAGATTTTAATGTCCTAGCGGGCTCCAAAAAAATACATATAAAAAAAGGAATAAATAAAATATACATATTCCAAGCAAAAGTTATTGAACAAGTGAAATATCAATAACACTAATTAAAGCTAAGAAAACGACATTTACTTAAGTAAAAATTGTTTTACAGAGACATTAAAAATTAATATAAAAACATTTCATTAAAAGTAACCCGTGCAAGACTTAATAGTTTACGAATGAATTCTTAAACTTTACTATTATTTTCATAAATTAAATAACACAAATAAAAAAATTCATTAAACACTTGATATAAAAGCAACATAAATTTATATGACTTATAAAATAAATGTGTTTGAAATTCCTAAAAAAAAACAAAACAAAAATACGTATTAATAAAAGAAGAGAATAAATAACACTGTGTGTAATTTTTTAAGTCGTGGCAAAATAACCATATATGGACACCACTTATTCCCAGGAAGTCTTTTATCACGTAGTGGTGTCCGTATATGGTTATTTTTTTCGTGTTGCACTGTGTAATACAAACTTAAATAAAAAAAAACAGAGACAACTACTCATTTATACTTACATATTTGAAAAAAAAGGAAACGGAGAACAGTATTAAAAGCCTAGATGAGGGTCAATTTTTGAAGAAACAAACACATGTGGGATATTCCAAGGAAATCGATTGGCGGATAATTTTAACATATAAGTATACATATATACACAATATTTTAGTATTATAACCCTTATACATATGTATTACAAAACTTTTTAAGTATTAATGTATGTATGTACATATGTATATGTGAATTGGAACGAAATAATTACAGCAAATGAAATACACTCACACCTACAATAACGGAAAAAGCACCATTTTGTTTCAAACTAAAATAAAAAATTATTGTTTCTTATAGAAATGTGTACAGTCTTAACAAAAATTAATAAATAATCATTTCTTTCCGTCATCATAATACGCATTTTCAAGAGTAAATATGTACATAAATAAATTCTAAAGTTCATATTCACACATAAAGTTCATATTCACATATACATACACTGTTAAAATACAAATAAATATGTATGTAAGGTTTATTAAAATTTTTGTAAGGCAATAACTAAAATAATATAAATAAACAAGACTTATATATATATATATATATATATATATATATATATATATATATATATATATATATATATATATATATATATATATATATATATATATATATATATATATTAATAAAAATCGTTTGAGAAAAAAAGCTAAGTTTTGAAATACTTAAATTTTTGCAATCATAAAAATGAATTATATTCGTTTATATCTCTCGTTGATAGGATTAACTCTGGTCTCATGCAATATGATAACGCTTCGCAACTTCTATTTTTAGATGTGATTAAAAGTAAATTTAAGGGAAGAGCAAAACAGACAATAGAAATCAATTTCCATGTCCAATCGTGGACAGACGTTAGGGAAATTTTGATGAATAATTTTGGGGAAAAGAATAGTATTGAAGAGCTATATGATGAACTTAGGTCAGTAGTCTTTAAAACTAATGCGGTCGAATTCTATAATGAAATTAAGGGGAGGCTTAGAAGTTTGAATAATAAAACTTGTACAGATTTGGGAATTACATGAGGACAATATTGGCCTGCAGAAACCCCGATACAATTGAGGATGCAATGGATATACTGTTTACGTCAGGACATGCTAATTACGAATCAAGGAATAATGTTTACGGTAAATTTGGAAACTCAATTAATAGGAATAGAGCACGGCCTAATATGAATAGAAATTATGATATGAATGCGAATTATGGCCAGCATTTTAATTCAAATAGAAGCAATAATTATAACAGAAATTCAGGAGCGCAACATTTACGTAGTAATAATGCAGGGCCAAATATCCGTAATGAACGTGGCGATAACCAGCAGAATGGTAGAGCTCATCGTCATTACAATTACAACAATTACCAAAATATTAGACCAAGTTTTACGAACCCACAAAACAATCAAACTCATCCTGAGCCAATGTATGCCAATACGTTTCAACATGTTTATAAATCCGAACAATGTACACGAAATAATTCTGACATGGATTGTTCAAATACAAACCCAAACCCTTATCATGATGAACGCGTTCAAAATTTTCCTTTTCCAGCCTCTCCGGAGAACTGCCGTATATAGAGATCGGAAAAAATCTGAAATTTATAATAGATACCGGAGCTACGCATTCGATAATCAACCCTGGTATTTGTAACCCGAAATGGAAAATTTACTCTCAAACGTTGGCTTTGAAAACTTTACAGAATACAATAATGTGTAACATAGCTTATCAGGTTCCGATGTTTCCAGAGTTGGGAGTTGAGAAAGATAAAATAGTTTTGTTAGTGTGTAAGTTTAATAATAGTTTTGACGGAATTATAGGGAACGATATTTTACGCAGGTACAACACTGTTATAGATTACAAAAATAATATTATGGAGATAAACGACAAAGTACTTCCTTTGGTAGGTCTTAGATGAACCGATACCGTAGCATTGATTTCAAATATTGAATGCGGCTTAATTCATATTAGGGAGCAAAAAAATTTAGTTGGTGAGACTATTGTTGAGGAGGAAAATTCGAATGGAGCAATTGAATTCTGAAGAGAGGCTAAATTTGGTAAACCTTTTGCAGAATTATGACCAATTATTTTATGTAACGGACTCAAATTTATCGTTTACAAATGCTATAAAGCATAGAATAACTACCAAGGATGAAATCCCAGTTTACTCTAAAACCTATAGATACCCCTATGTACACAAGGAGGAAGTAAGAAGGCAGATACAGGAAATGTTGGACTGTGGGATAATTAGACATTCAAATTCTCCCTACTCTGCTCCAATATGGATCGTGCCGAAAAAGCACGATGCTAGTGGATTAAAAAAGTGGCGAATTGTAGTGGACTACAGGAAATTAAACGAAAAAACTATTGATGATCGCTTTCCTATTCCGAACATTGAAGAGATATTGGATAAACTAGGCAGGTGCCTATACTTCACAACGCTGGACTTAGCAAAGAGATTCCATCAAGTGGAAATTTATGATATAAAATAGCATTTTCAATAGAGGGTGGACATTATGAATTTTTGAGAATGCCCTTTGGACTCAAGACAGCACCTGCCACATTTCAGAGACTTATGAACAATATTTTAGGGGATCTGGTAAACAAAATTTGTTTAGTCTATTTGGATGATATTATTATCTACTCTACATCTCTTCAGGAGCATATAAATTCGCTGAAGCTCGTACTTGAAAAGCTAGCAAAAGCCAACCTAAAAATTCATGCAGATAAGTGCGAGTTTTTAAAAAGAGAAACACAGTTTTTGGGTCACATCGTTACAAGAGAGGGTATAAAACCGGATCCTAAAAAGGTAGAGTGTGTAGCCAATTACCCTTTACCAAAGAATCAAAAACAAATTTAGCAATTTTTAGGACTCAGTGGATATTATAGGAAATTTATTCGATATTACTCTAAAATCGCTAAGCATATGACCAAATTTTTAAAGAAAAATGCTAGAATGGACCCGAATGATACGGATTATATAGAAAGTTTTAGGACATTAAAGATGCTCCTTATATATGACCCGATTTTAGTATACCCAGAATTTCACAAACAATTTGTTTTGGAAACGGACGCGAGTAATTTCGCCCTCGGTGCTGTCCTCTCTCAAGAGAATCATCCAATCTGCTATGCAAGTAGAACGCTCAATGAACATGAGATCAATTACAGCATAGTAGAGAAGGAATTGTTAGCTGTGGTCTGGGCCGTGAAATATTTTCGTCCTTATCTGTTTGGTAGAAAATGTGTTATTAGAACCGATCATCAACCATTGCAATGGCTCTTTTCCATAAAGGAACCCAACTCCAAATTAGTCAGATGGAGATTACAACTGGAAGAGTTTGATTATGATATTATTTATAGACGTGGAGTAAAAAATGGAAATGCTGATGCACTGTCTCGTTTGGAAGAACCTCAAGTAAATTTAATAGACCGCACTGTTTTCAACATTATTTTTCAAACCAATAATCCTCTGAATGTATATCGGAACCAAATCATTATGAAGGAAGATAACAATTTGACTTCGCTTGAGGTAACAAACACGAAAATTTTTAACAATGTAAGAAAATTAATAATAGCAAAAAAGTTCTCAGAGAATGATATAATATCTATAATTAAAAATTATTTACACCCTACAAAAATCAACGCAATATTTATCAACAATGAAGATTTATGCGCATTATTTCAGAAAACCGCCTTAAAATACTTCCAAGGAAATCGTCAACTGAAAATTGCCAGATGTAAAAAATTCCTTGAAGATATTTCGGATGAAAATGATCTTAACGATCAAATACAGCGTGAACACCACAGAAACAATCATCGCGGTATTACCGAAAATTACGAACAGCTTCGGTGCCACATATGCAATATTGAAAAATACGACCGCAAACCGGTCAAATAGATGTTTAGAATTACGGAAACCCCTGAAAGGCCAAGACAAGTAATACATGTTGACGTTTTCTATAGTTTGCAGAAAACTTTATTTCTTACCTTTATTGACAAGTTTTCCAAATTCGCACAAGCAATAAAAATTGCAAATAGGTCGTGGGTTGAATTCAAAAGGGCTCTCATTCAGTATTTGAGTTTCATAGGTGATGTTGAAAAAATTGTGACAGATAATGAGCTAGGGTTTAAGGCACTACCTTTAATGGAGTTTTTGCGAGGCAGAAATATTGAAATACATTTCACATCGAACAACAATCATACTTCAAATGCAGGCGTAGAGCGTCTGCACAATACTATCAACGAGCATATTCGTCTCCTTCGGCATGATCCGGATAGGGACACAGATACGGTAGAGGAGAAAATTCATAAAGTAATCATATTTTACAATAGCTTTGTGCATTCTACAACCGGATGCAAACCTATCGGCTTCAATAATGGAAAAATAACAATGGAAGACTATTCGAATATAAAGGAAAGAATTGTTAAGTCAAAAGAAAGATCCATTGTTAAATTGAATCGGAACCGAGAAGATTGTGAAGTCCAAACAGGTGCAGTATATTTAAAACATGAAAGAGGTAGTAAAAATCATGCTAGGTTTAGAAAGGTCAAAGTAGAAAAATTGGATAATGATCACGTTGTGATCCAAACAATGAACAAATACTACAAATCACATCTAAAAAGAAAAAAATATTTGCAAAACAATGAACAGCTCAAACCTTAGAACTCAACAAATTGATTTAAATACACGAGAATAACTTTTACTTTTCAAAACTTGTATATATGAAATAAACTAGGTTAGGTTAGGTTAGGTTAGGTTGATAGGAGGGGTGTGATAGCCCATGTCATACGACATACACTTAAGCCAGTCAAGGCTTGTTGTGCGCTCCCTTTCAAACTGCCAGAGTTCTGCGGCAGGATTCGAACCTGGGACCTTCGCACTACGAGTCTAGTACACTACCTACTAGTCTACGAAGGTCAGTGAAATAAACTAACATACTTAAATATATGTATAAGTACTTGCATCAAAATGAAAATTAAAAATATGAATAGATTGAAAAGAAAAATTTAATCAAATGAAATAAAAAATTTGATATTAATAAATACAATATGTATAATATAAGCAGACTCTTAAATTACTAAAAATTAAAAATATAAAACCAAATATAAACTATTAAAAAAAATTAATTAGAAACGGATATCTTACAAGACAAAATTGATATTTATTAGAATAACTACTACGTAACTACATACATAAATACATAAATACATATGAAAATATGAAATATTTTTTTTTTAATTTTGAAGTATTTTATTTCTTTTTCTAATTTTTTTTCTCCTCGGGGAAGACTATGAATCTATTATGTTATGTATTTACCATATTATGTGGACCATATTATACGGACAAAAATAAATACAAACAAACGAAAATCTTATGTATAAAACACAAAAATCCTGTTAAGTACAAATATATTTATATGAATATGAATACATACATATACCTACATAGATATTTACATTATTTTTGCTTAGAACTTAGATATCATTAAAAATAAAGATCTCGCCGGAGCTTCAATCAAACGATGGGGGAGTTACATATTCACATAGCCATTCATACATATGTATATGTATATGTATATGTATGTCAACTTTCAAACTGCATAAATTATTATAAACACATGTGGTTAAAAGTTAATATACAAATATACATACATAAGTATATATTTGAACAATATTGTAACATACACATTTTGTTTCTTATATACATAACTGTATTAAATATTATTACATACTTATTATTATATTAAGCAAATTTAAATGTTTGTAACTAACTAATCCTTCCTACACATTCTTTAATGTTTCCGTTGTTGCTAAGGATCATAAATGAATGGGCATTCATAATTTATCTTTTATGTTTTAAACGTACATTTTGCAATGTACGCACATAAGTAATAATTGAAGATGATCGATAATATTCCATTGCTTACGTTGTTACTAAGCAAAGCGTATTTAAAATAAATGGGAATGCAGAAGCTTGCATTTGATATTGAAATTTAATTGCATGTTTATATAATATGTATATATATATATACATATTTATATACATAAATAACTATATATATATATATATATATATATATATATATATATATATATGCATAAATATATTGCTATTATCGGTCTCTTGCTTACTTACGCATCTCTCTTAAGAAAAGTCAAGAAACGTACTTACCCAACAATAATAGTACATACTCTTCTATTAAGGTAATCATAATAATGCACATTCATATATACCTTTTTGCTGGTATAAAAATCAAGACATAATAACGATTTTTGTCAGTCTTCTGTTAGAATTTTGGAAAGCAAAACGTTTTGAATTTGCATAAAATTTAATAAGTAATATAAAAGCTAAATTCAATAAAAAATTTTATAAAGAAATATGGAAGTGTTTTTTTATTCATTTTAACTATTAATAATGGCGAAGCGAAACCCCCCAATCAGGCGCTCAGAAGTGTACCACTGGCCAAGCGTAACGAAGTTAAGGAATTAATCAATGAAATGCAGCAGAGTGGGGTAATCGAACCGTCAACAAGCCCGTGGAGCTCACCGGTAGTTCTGGTAAAGAAAAAGGATGGTAGTACTAGATTTTGTGTGGATAGTTATCCACTACCCAGGATTGACGATACCATAGACACGCTGGCCGAAGCAAAGAGGTTTTCCACATTGGCATCGCAAAGTGGTTATTGGCATGTGGAAATCGCTTATAAGGACAAGGAGAAGACTGCCTTTAGTGCGGGTTATGGTTTATGGCAGTTTAGAGTTATGCCATTTGGAGTCTGCAATGTTCCAGCGACTTTTGAGCATCTGATGGAACAGGTATTAAAGGGGCTTCACTGGAGGACGTGTTTAGTCTACCTTGACGATATAATAGTAATGGGTAAAACTTTTGACGAGCACTTGAAAAATTTGGCGGAAGTTCTCAACCGGATATCGTCGGCTGGACTCACTCTTAGCGCGATGAAGTGTGCATTGTTTCAGAAAGAGGTGAAATATTTGGGACATCGTGTAACTGCAGATGGTATTTCGACGGAGGAAGATAAAATAAAAGCCGTAAGGGACTGTCCACATCCACGAATTGCGCAGTTTTCTGATCTGAGCAGACCAAGAAGTCACGATCATACCAATGGGGAGATTTACAGGAACGGGCATTTCAGAAGCAGAAGGAGTTATTGTGCACGGCACCAGTTCTGGCATACCCGGTGGCTGGAGGAAGATTTGTGCTAAATACCGACGCAAGTGGCTTCGGTATAGGAGGAGTACTCTCCCAAGTGGTGGATGGAGACAAAAAGTAATAGGCTATTATAGCCGAATACTTTCAAAGCCTGAAAGAAATTACCGCGTGACACGTCGTGAGGTTCTGGCGGTGTTAGAATGCATAGGGCATAGTAGAGGGGCAAACCATAACAACGCAGATGCTCTCTCGAGACGACCGTGCAACCTATAGTGCAGACATTGCGTTAAGGCCGAACAGAAAGAGTATGTCATTGATGTTCGGCTAACGCAGATAGACTCTCATGAAGACTGGCCAACGGCACAGAAAAATGCCTCGGTGCTCGGAAAAATAATGGTTGCTAAAGAGAGTGATAGCCGGCCTGCACGCAATGAAATGGCGGCTGTTGGCCCACTTGCTAAGGCTTATTGGGTGCACCCGTCTACTGGCTTACAGCTGGTACTTCTTCTGTATATCGGAAGGTGCGGATGGCAAAACAACTTCCAACTTAATAGTTGTGCCATCGTCTCAAATACCGGACATTTTGAGAGAGTTCCATAATGGTCCCAGTGGAGGTTATCTTGGAGTTAACAAAACATTGGAAAAGCTGAAGCAACGTTTTTAGAGCACAACAATCAGTAGCGGCTAAGGGTCCAGTACGGAGAACTCCATCACACCTACAGCAGTCCAATTCAGGTGCGCCCTTTGAGCGAATAGCTATGGACGTAGCAGGCCCTTTTCCCGTCAGTTCTGCCTGTAATCGTTACGTCCTTTTGGTGATGGATTATTTCAGAAAATGGCCCGAAGAATACACCATATCAAACCAGGAAGCTCAAACTGTGGTAAATGTTTTCGTCAACAACTGGGTATGCCGATATAGTATTCCAAAGGAGTTGCACACCGATCAAGGTAGAAACTTTCAGTATGTTATTTTTCAATGAAATGTGCGAGCTGTATGGCATAAGAAAAACTAGGACAACATCGCTTCATCCGCAATCTGACGGTATGATTGAAAGATTTAACCGCACATTAGAGGAGTACCTGCGGAAAGTAGTGAGCGAGAATCAGAGGGACATTTAAAAGTTCCTGTTGGCATATAGGTCGGCTGTGCATGATTCAACATCTAGAACACCAGCAAAACTTGTCTTTGGGACGAAGCTGAGTTTGCCTGGTGACTTGGAATTCGGCATTACACCTACACCAAGGAATGAGGAGACCGGGATTGCACGAGTTCGTACGTAACATAATCAGTGGTCAGCGTGATCAGTCGGAAGAAAAAGAAAAACTGGAGATGAATACAAGTTCAGCTACAAGCAACTAAACTCTACGCTTGCCGTGATTATGTAGTCTGTCTAGAAAATGGAAAAAAGCTCTAAGGCCAATAATGAAATGATGTTCCTGATGACATATATGCTGCCCATGTATCTAACTTTGATCGTTTGTCGGAAAATATCAGTGAATATGATAAATTATGTATAATTGGTGACTACATTTTAAGTGAAGTTATTTAATCTGTAATAAAAAATTCAGGTCTATTTCTTCCTAGTAATTTAAATAAGTCTTTTGAAGTTAATTTTGTTGATTCTATTTATAGTATTGGCTTAGCTCAGATTAACACAGTACTTAATAGTCGGAATAAACTGCTTGATTTAGTCTTCGTTAGTTCGGATTTAAAATATAGTGTTAATGAATATCATTTTCCAATTTCACCTACTAATATGCATCATAATGCATTAGAAGTAGTAATTGAGTTTTGTGAATATGCCAAGAATTTTACAACAAATGATATTATAACTACATTGCATGTGATTTTTTTTTTTTTTTGGCGGGAAGGAGGTAAAAATGCATTACTGCATACACGGAGTCGTCACTGGCCGTGTTATGTCGGGCTCCCCAAGATGGTATACCGACTAAAAAACCTCCTTATGTCCTCTTCTTGGAAAATGGTTCCACCCCGGAACCGCTGTGATGCATTACTTCGGGGTGGTTTCCTCTTGGCTGTGATTTCAGCTCTCTTCCCCTTTGGACCTGCGTCCAGGTCTCTGCTTGAGTTGATCTGCGCCTAGTCTGCTGCCTCTAGATCGGGTTTCTTTTTCTTTAGTATGTATTCGCAGTAGTTTGATACTGCTCGCCAGCTGTTTTCGTTCTGGGTCATGCGATCCACAATAGACTCAGCATTTATTTCTCCTACTAAGACCTCGAGTTCTCTTCTTTTCTCTTCCCATTTGCAGCATCCAAAGAAAGTGTGTTCGGCGTCATCGATTATATTTCTTTCTTCGTACAAGCAGTATGGTGTACTACACTTGCCTATGTTGTTTAGGTATTTCCTGAATAATCCGTGGCCGGTCATCATCTGTGTCAGGTAGTAGTTTACTTCACCGACTCTCCGTTCTAGCCATCTGCTTATGTTTGGGAGGAGTCTTTTGGTCCATCTTGCCGCTGATTCCTGGTTCCATCTTTCCTGCCATCTTTGGAGGGTCTCTTGTTTTATTATCTCCTTGTCCTCTTGTTCAAGTGTGTTAGACCTTTTCTTCATCCATATTTTCCTTCTTTCCTGTATTTGTAGATCTATTGGGGTCGTTCCCGCTAGCACGAGGATGGCTGCTGTAGAAACAGTACGGTAAGCAGAAGCTATCCGTAGGGCAGATATCCTTTGCACTGCCGACAGAGCGTTTATCCTGCTTTTATTTAGCTTCATGCCCCAAATTTCACTACCATAAAGAAGGATGCTATTAGTAGTCTCCATCAGTAGCTTCCTCTTGTGTTGCCGCGGCCCTCCTATATTAGCCATTAATCGGCTTAGTTGTGCCGTCACCTTTGCCGCCTTGCTTGCTGCATGATGGACTTGGAGTGAGAATGTCATCCTCGAGTCAAGTGGTATGCCAAGATAGTTTACGAATCTCTTTGTACGTATTTGTGTTTCTTCGATGTTAATGTTTATTTCCAGCGATATGTTTCTTCTGGTTAGGAGGACCACTTCGGTTTTCTGCACTGCCAGTTGAAGACCATGTGCGTCAAGCCAGCTCTTCGTCCTGATCATTACCTGCTTGAGTTTTCTTGTTGCTTCTTCCGTATCTCTGGCTTTTATTACAGCTGCTATGTCATCAGCGTAGCCCACAAGGAACGTATCTTGCGGCATTTCAATCTTTAGTATGTCGTCGTAGCTAATGTTCCATAAATCTGGGCCCAAAATTGATCCCTGTGCTGCACCGGATGTTATCGGGATCCTTTTCTGTCCCTCCTTCGTGTTGTACACGAGTTCCCTATCCTTGAAATAGCTTCTTATCATTCGCAACAAATATACCGGTATGCTAAATCTCATCTCTAGGGCCTGGAGGACATCGGGCCATCTTAAGCTATTGAAAGCGTTTTTAACATCTAGTGTGGCGAGGAGAATGATTCGCCTGCTAAAATGATTTCCTTGTTGAGCGGCGTTGAATGCATCGACAACATCTTTTAGCGCGCCCACGGTGGATCTTCCAGGTCTGAAGCCGTGTTGCCTTTCTGATAGTCCTCCTCTGTTCGTTATGGCTTCCGTCAGCCTAGGTTTCAGGAGTCTTTCAAAAAGTTTGCCTGCAGTGTCTAGCATACATAGTGGTCGATAAGCTGATGGTGAGTTCGGGTCGCCTTTCCCTTTGTTGATAAGCACTAGCTGCTGTAACTTCCATGCCTTTGGGAAAATGCCTTCTATGAGGCATTTGTTATACATGTCAAGTAATAGCTCTGGCCGCTTTTGCGCTATATCCTTGATCACCTCCGCTGGTATACCATCTGGTCCAGGTGCCTTCTTGGGTTTTAGTTTTTCCGCGGCTATTTTTAATTCTTGTTTAGTGAACAATGGAATTTCTGTCTCTGCCACCATGTCCCTTCTATCAACGGGGATTTCATTCGTCGGGAAGAGAGACGCTACGATGTTTCCCATTTTTTCTTCGTCCATCAGCTGTGTTGTTGTTCTGGTCTTCAACTTTTTCTTAACTATTTTGTAGCCCGTGCCCCATGGGTTCGTGTTTATATCTTCTCGAAGTTCCTCCCATAGCTTTCTTTTACTGTCAAAAATCGCCCTTTGCAGTTTTTTCTTCGCTTCTTTATATGCGTTTTTTCGAGTTCCGCTTGGCCCCTTCGCTTAGCCCTGGTGTATTGCCTTCTGCGTCTGCAGCAGTCGCTTCTCGCGTTTGCAATATCTTCATTCCACCAATAAACTTCTTTCCTTCTGTGGTTGTCCCTTCTAGCCCTGGGCACCGATTTGTCACATCCTTTCCTGATTATTTGCATGACTTTTCCTACAGTCGTGGAGGCATCTAAAGTCTCTTGTACACTGTCAATTTCTGCTACTAATGCTGCCGTGTCCAGTTTTTTGACATTCCATCTTTGTGTGTTCGTCCTCTGTTGCGCGGCATTTCCCTCGTGTGCGTTCCCAGCTGCAGCTGAGAACGATATGTATTGGTGATCGCTACCCGTGTATGTTTTAAGGACCTTCCAATCCTGTATCCTATGTGCGATTCTCTCTGAGACCAGAGTGATATCTGGTATCGTGCCCTCACATCCGGGTCGTCTGAACGTAGGTACGTTTCCTACGTTCGCTGCTATCATGCCTAGTCTGGCTATCATTTGAATTATGCATCTTCCTCTGGAGTTAGTGGTTTGCATGTCCCAGTCTTGTGCCCTAGCATTAAAATCGCCTGCCACTATGAGATGTCTCGCATTCTCTCGTCCAAAATCTTCTATATCGTCCAGTTTTCTATGGAAGTCTGTCATGTGGTCGCTGGGTGTTAGATAACAGCTAATGATTGTTATGTCCTCAAATTGTGCCCATGAGAAGCAGTTTCCTTTCCCGTACTTTAGTGGTGCTAATTTGCTCAAGTCCGGTATCCATATTGCGGACGTTTCCGAGTCGTCTTCAATCCATAGGCCGGTTTGTTTCCTACTGTGTTGTTCGCTAATGATGGCTATGTCTGCTTCTTGCTCAATCATTATTTGTGGCAGGAGTGCGTCTGCCACTATTCCTCTGTGCATGTTAGCTTGCAGGATTTTCATTTCCGTCCGCTTGCTTTACAGCCTTTAGACCCCGGTAAGTGCTCCAATGGGGTTTTACCTTCTGCTAGGCATAGACAGCATTTGGGAGGGTTATTGCACTGCTTCAAAAAGTGACCGCTTCCGCCACATTTGATACATAATCCAGCCCCTTTCCTGTCAGGCCCCACACACTCTCTTTGAGTGTGTCCGAGTCCAAAGCATCTAAAGCAGCGTTTTAATTCTTCGCGGTACTTTACTCTGCAGTTTGTCCATCCTATTTTTATACGCTCGGTCTGTAGCATCTTGTTTGCTCCAGAGGTTGGAAGCAAGACGAAAGCTCTTCTTTGATCCCGGGAGTTGGGGTTTGTTATACGCACTGAAACATCTTCTTCTGCTGTGCCGCTTACTTTTGTTATGGCTGCAACAATTTCCTCTCTTGTTGAGAAGCCATCTGTGTCTCCTATTTCCACTGTGACCTTCGGTTTTAGGTCTTTGACGTCAGCGGCTTCCTTCAGTGTTTCTTTAATAGTGTCGCAGAATTGTCTGGTCTTTCCTCCTTTGGCTACTTGCATGTGATTATGTCATTTTAAATTATATTATTGAAAGTGTAGATTAATCAAGTGTGTTAGATGAATCTATTGTTTCCATTTGCTATGAGAATTTCTTAAATAATATTTTAAGTATTATTCGTGAAAATATTCCATTACACAAACCTAATGTTTATAAACTACCATGGTACACTAAATGGTTAAAGAAATTGAAAAATCTTAGAAACAAGTTCTATAAACAATTTTGAGTATCCATTAGTGAATCCGACAAACGAAATTATCTTCACTATTAACGAGAATTTAATTTTTTAAATAAGTTTCTATACAATCAATATATTTTGCGTATAAAGAATTCCATTAAATTTAATTCTAATTAGTTTTGGACTTACGTAAACTCCAAAAGTAATAAATCATCATTTCTGGTTATAATGCAATATGATGACATGCGTTCCGATACAGTGAAGGATTCTGTTGATTTATGTATTTGCAAAACTTTTTTTAAGTTATTTTAGCAGCGAATATTATCATACGGATTTTAATCTTGATAATATGGTAACATTCTTTGACTTTGGTTCATCTCAGGTCTCGGAAGAAGATGTTCGCACTGGAATTTGTAAACTCTCGAATACATGTAAGTGTGATATTGATGGTATTTCTGTGTTTCTGTTAAAAAATTTGCTTTTTCTTTATCACTACCATTAAAACTAATATATAATCTTTCTTTATTCAAAAAATGGAAGTTTACTTCAATTGTTCCAGTTCTGAAAACTGGGAATAGGAACTTAGTTACAAACTGCAGACCAATTGCTAAATTAACAAATATTGCTAAAGTTTTTGAGCATATTGTGTATGACAAAATATTTTTTAATTTAAAAAGATATTTTACTCCTTCCCAGCATGGTTTTATTTCAGGCAGATCTACTTCTACTAATTTAGCAGTTTTTACACTTTCAAAGTGAGATGTATTTCTCACTTTGAAAGTGGTGCTCAAACTGATTCTATTTACACTGATTTTGCTAAAGCCTTTGACCGCGTTCCACATGATTTGCTACTACTAAAATTATCGAAAATTGGTTTCCATTCTCAAATTCTTAGATGGCTCCGGCATTATATAATTATTAGACTTTGCGTAGTCACTATTGTTGGTCTATGCTCTGATCCTTTTATTTCCACTTCCGGTATTCCTCTAGGTAGTGTTTTAGGTCCGTTACTTTTTAACATTTTTATTAATGATATCTATCACTGTTTCCACCACCCTAAAATGTCTTCTGTATGCTGATGACTTAAAGATTTTTAAGCCTATTTTTTTTTTGATTTTCAGGATTTGCAGGAAGATGTTAGTAGAGTTGTAGTCTGGTCTGAGTTAAATGGCCTTCCATTTAATATCAAAAAATGTAAGCATATGACTTACTAGATGCCGCCATACTTTGAATACTTCTTATCTTATGAACAATCATAGTATACAAATTGTTAATGAGATCCTTGATCTTGGTGTTGTTTTTGATAATATATTATCTTTTGTTAATCACCTAAGTTATATAATTCCGAGATCTTATTCTCTTCTAACCTTTCTTAAGCGGAGTACTATGAAATTTGATTTTTATACTAAAAAATAATTTTCTCATCGTTTGTACGATCTTTATTGGAATATGCATCCTTTATTTGGAGCCCTAATGCTATGATACACCTATATCGCTGGAAAAAGTTCAAAATAAGTTCCTAAAATTTGTGTTTTCTTCTTTGTATTTTTCAACTCCTTTACCTTCTTATGAGCATAGATGTATATGGATTTCAATGAATTCCTTAGAAGTCCATAGAAAAATCTCCGCTCTGTTATTCCTTCACGGAATTGTCAATAGTACTGACTGTACTGAATTACTTGTTAATATAAAAATATCCGTTCCTCAGAGATCTTTTAGGAAATATAACTTTTTTCATGCTGACTTTCATAGAACCGATTTTACAGTTTATGACCTAATTAATAAATCACTGAAACTATTTAACAGCTATTGTGAATACTTGGATATTTCTCTGCCGAACAGTATTTTTAAATCGCAATTAAATAACTCATTTGAGTTGTATATTTATTTAAGTTGCTAGTCAGTAAGGACTATTATTGTATCCATTGACTTATAAATAAATAAATAAATAAATAAATAAATATATATATATATATATATATATATATATATATATATATATATATATATAAATATATAAATATATATATATATATATATATATATATATATATATATATAAATATATAAATATATAAATATAAATATATATATATATATATATATATATATATATATATATAAATATATAAATATAAATATATATATATATATATATATATATATATATATATATATATATATAAATATATAAATATAAATATATATATATATATATATATATATATATATATATCGATCTAAAAAGCGGCTTTCATCAGATACCATTAAACCCTCGAGATCGTGAAAAAACCGCGTTTTTCCATTTGTAATGGCAAATTTGAATTTACTCGTCTACCCTTTGGCCTTAAGAACGCGTCATCCATTTTCCAACGAGCCCTTGACGATATTATAGCAACAGTTTGCTATGTATACATCGATGATATTATCATCTTTACTAAAACAGAGAGCGAACAGTTGATAACATAGCAAAAATTTTCAAAACCTTAGAGGAAGCAAACCTAAAGGTTCAGCTGGACATATGTAACTTCCTGCAGAAGAAAGTTGAGTTTTTGGGTCATATTATTTCTGAGAAAGGTATACGGACAAACCCTGCTAAAGTCAAGGCGATACCAGACTTTCCCGAACCTAAAACCCTGAAGGAGCTTCGATCCTTCCAAGGGCTATCGGGGTATTATAGAAAATTTTTAAGAAATTACGCTAAGTTAGCCAAACACCTAACATCGCCTTTAATAGAGGAAGAAGGTCGAATTTCGAAAAGAAAATCCTCTCAAGTGTCGATAAAAGTAGACTTTGAGGCATTTAGGAAGATAAAACATTCCTTCGTTTCAGGTGACATAGTATTAGCATGTCCCAAATTTACGAAGGATTTGGAACTCACAACCGATGCTTCCGAATTCGCGTTAGGCGCCGTTTTGTCACAAAACGACAGACCTATCGCATTTATCGCCAGAACTTTGTATAAAGCAGAAGAACACTATGCTGCCAATGAAAAGGGGTTCCTTACTATTATTTGGGCACTTAACTCGTTTCGAAATTACCTTTATGGCTTTTTAAAATTAAAAATATACACAGACCATCAGCTGCTTATCTATGCCCTAAGTAATGAAAACAATAATAGCAATATGAAGCGGTGGAAAGCCATCTTAGAGCAGTACGATTGTGAGCTCTTATACAAGCCAGGCAAAGCAAATTTCGTAGCTGACGCCCTTTCAAGAATACTAAGTAAAAGTGACATTAACACCGATTACGAATTTTTAAATCATATTTCCCACATATCACAGACACACAATAACCCAACCATACTTTAATACAGAAAATCTAGTTGGAATTTAAAAAAATACATGTATCCATCTATTATAAGTGGAATAAAATCATTGAGGCTCAAGCCACCATAACTCATTTTCCCGGAGTTCTTTGGGATAGGGTCCTCTGCTGGCCAAGTCTGGAATCGACAGTGTCTTAGTGGAAGTGATCTTGGTTTTACATGCCATAAGATGTGTAGAAATAGACCCGTTTTTGGAGACTCGTACATAGAGATCCGCTGCGTATGCTTTTTCCGAAGCATCGCAAAATTCATGGAATTGGATTTCGAAGTCTTGGAAATAATCAATCCATCGAGGAATACGAATGGTATTGATTTCGGAATAACTAGATTGGAAGGATTTCCAATCCTGAAGGGTATCCGGGCTAAGGAGTTCATCCCAACCGGTACCATCTATCCATATTTTTTGCATTAAAATTTTTGCTAATATAATCCATGGAGCCAACCAACCGGCCGGGTCGAACAATTTTGCTATTTGGGATAACACTTCTCTCGTTGTGCACCCAAACTGTTCTGGAAACGGATTGGCTGAAAAGTAGAAATCATCAGAGCATGAATTCCAATGGATGCCTAGGGTTTTTGCACAGCTAGTATCCTCGAATTTTAGAAAGTTCTCCCGAAGTAGATGTTCTGCAGGAATATCGTGTAAAATGTCTTCGGAATTAGATGTGGCCCAAGCTCTTCGTATTCTTGGATCACTTTATCATAGTCAGATTTCAAGCAAGGATTTTGAATCAATCTAGCTTCATTGCGAAAGTACTGTGCCACTGCACTAGGCCTAGATTGACCAATATTGAGAACATCTGGAAATTCTTCTTTAAAGGGAAGCGATACTATATATCGACCTTCGGGACTTTTTCTTGTAGTACGAACATATAGATCTTCACAAGCTTGGTCAGATGGAGACATATAGTTCTCCTTGGGAAGATTCTCCACCTCCCAAAATCGAGAAATTGCTTTGTCTAAGGAAATTTCGCAGAAATGTGAAACAATCGTGGAACATCTTTTAGAATTATTGGTAATTGGGCCCGTCAGAATCCATCCGAATATGGTTTCCTGGGCTATTAAGGATTCACATACATTGTGCCGGGTTCCAGGACATATGATTAAAGGGAAAACATCGCCTCCAATCAATATGTCGATCTTGGAACTCGATTTGAACTTAGGATCGGCAAGTGGAAGTTTGGGCAGCCCTATAAATATTGAGTCTGGCATGGTTCGGGATGGTAATTGGCTAGAGAGTTGAGGAACTACCAGTGCCGTCACACAAATCTCAATGTCACAATTTAACCTGGAACCTAATACCAAATTACATTGACGATGAACCGTAGCCGAGATAGAATTATTCAAACCGGAAACTCTCGCTTTAGCAGGCTGAGAAGGTAGATTGAGGTGGTTGAATAAACGTTCAGAAATAAAGGTGCCTTCTGACCCAGAATCTATTAAGGCGCGTGCTTGGTATTTCATCCCCAAATGGCAAATATTTATCCAAGCTGTACCTAATAAGACCTCTTTTGAATTGGTAGTAAAACAGGACTGAACTTTATAAGGAATTTCGTTGATAGTGGACTGTATATTGTATGAAGTGGAAGGAGTAAAAGGAGTTGTCCTAGGGTTTAGATTACTACTACGACATGGCTTTTGAGTAGGTCGCAATGAGTCATCAAACTCCCCGTGCAAAAGAGTATTATGTTTCTTTTGACATTTGAAACAGCTATGCTTGCTAGTACAATTTCTGACACTATGAGCTTTTGAGAAACAATTCAAGCACAAAGCTTCTCTTTTTATTTCCCGTTGCTGGTAGCCCATTTTTAGAAATTTAGGGCATTTCCGAATAATATGATTTTCCCTTGGACAGAGTTGACACTGTGGACCAGAAATATTAGCCTGAAAGCTGTGAACATTTTTATTTAAGTTAACTTTAGAAGGGCTTTTAGCTTTAAGTTCATTTTTATTAAAACTTTTCACGCCGTGAATGTTGGAAACCGATTCTAAAGTTCTATAACGATTTGTAAGAAATGCATCAAGCTCTGACCATTTAGGAAGAAGAGTTTTATCCTTAAGCTCCTGTTCCCATAATGTGAGTGTATTTTCAGGAAGCTTATTTGTACAGATGAAAACGAAAATTGGGTCCCAGCTTGAGATATCAATATTGTGGAGTTTTAGTATCGATATGCAGGAGTTCATATCTCTTTGGAGCTGCTTGAGCGCTTTTCCTGTTTCGGAACAAATGTCTTGGAGACTAAAAAGGATTTTTAGCTGAAGATTTACTAAAACTCGCCGGTTTTCAAACCGTGAGCATAAATTTTCCCAAGCTAAGTCGAAACCTTGATTGGTAAGTGGACTCTTTTGCACAATTTCTCTGGCTTCACCTTTCGTCTTCTGTTTCAAGTAAAATAATTTCTCGACATTACTTGCCTTGGAATTGTTAACCACTGCAGTAAAAGTGTCGCGGAATGTGGGCCAGGAAGCATAATCACCATGAAAAGCTTCTATCTCTATCGGAGGTAAATGAAGGTTATGTGATTCAGAAGAAATGTTATTTGGTGAGTTGTTGATAGCACTTGGAGAACTACAAAGTGTATCAGAAATTTCGGAAAATTTTATCAGACACTGACAATAGGTCTTATATGTGCTCTTGTATTTTCCCTTAATGACCTCTATATCCTTTGGCTTGTCCTTTGAATGAGCTTTCTTTTCCACTTCAAGCAGGCATGTTTCATAGGTGGCTTTAACTCTTATCCAATTTGATTTTAGTTCATTTCGATGAACATCAATTGCATGAGTAGAAGTAAGAGCATACAGATTATCATTAAGATCTGTCTCAAACTCCACTATCTCGTCGGCTAAACGAATAAATTGGTCTAAAGACATTTTTAGTTATGGTAAAAAGTCGCTTTGTGAAATGAATTTTAAAGATTTTCCAAAGCAAGGAAACTTTAAGAAATTCGACGAGATTTTTTTTTTAATATTATTACTTTTTTTAATAATAATTATCAGTACTGACAAGAAAATTTTGTTCATTCAGTTCGAAAAATAGTGAATGCAAAGGAAATTTACAATTGGAGCACAGAAAGTTAGAAAATTCTCACAGGCAAACACTACATACATTTAGTTTTCTGAGTATGCAATGATTTCACTCATTAGCTTTGCTGAAGTAATAATCAGCTGCTCACGGGAATATAAAAAATAAAAGTACACTGACCTTTACTTGATTGGAAATTGTATTGATATGACTGGAAATGAACACGAATATTAGGTCTATTCATGTGCGTATATAGTGAAAATATAATAAAATAAGACACACCGTCTTATTATTATTTATTCCGAACCAATAAATATAGGAAAAATATTGGGATGGTTTTATTTATCTTTGTGTTGTTATTATTATTTTATTTTATATATGGTTTATTTAATTTTTTTTGTAGCTATTGTTTTGTAAAAAATATGTTGGTTATTTAGTACTGGACATCCTATTATTCGTTTGCTTTCAACAAGAGTTACCGTGTTAGCGCGTTAAATTATTTGCATCGGTTTTATTATTGTACAGCTCGTTAATTATATAAATATCTGCACATGCGTAGTTATAGCACTACAGAAGTCTTAACCTTTTACAAATTCTAATTTGAAACCGTACACAATTCTGTGTATAAAGTAGTTTTTTATATTTATTTTGGTAAATTTAATATTTATAATGTTTTCTGTTTATTTTGTAAATTCCACAACGGTAACACTTTCTTAAATGAAGGTTAATGTTTCCAATATATTGCAATATATTTGATGAGAATGTAAGGTAATGGATGAAAAGAAAAAAACTAAATTTAATTTGAGTAAGAGAAAACCATCACTGGATGTATTGAAGTTAAAGAGAACCAATTTTACTTTCGACACTCGAAAAAGAGATCTTAGTATTGTATTGTATAGTTCTGGATCTTTTTTTTTTTTTGGAAATGTTAATCTCTCACTCATGCATGCATGAACCATAAAGAGAACACAAAAATGGCGCGATCAAATCGAACAAAAGGAGGATACCCTACATTGATAATACAATGTGGCCCGATTCTTTTGATAGGAAATTATTTTAATATAAAATAAAATAAATGCACTCAACTTACAGGTAGAGATCGATGAATATTGAAAATGATGGATATACGTGACGATGTGGACAACCAATATGGAGTTTCGCCTGGATGTTGTTCTGGATCTTTTTTATCACCTTTTTTATGTATTTCCACTTCTAGTTTTGTGATTTTAGTTTAATATATTGAAAAAGTTAGATTTACAAATAAACAAATATCTGATGTCAGAAATGAACAAGAACACCAAGAAATAATCCTTAGTGTACACAAGCGTGCACACAGAAACGCAAGAGAAAATAAGATGCAAATACTTGAAAAATTTTTTCCCCTTCATGGCCAGGAACGTGAAGAACATTATTAAAAGATGCGTAATATGTAAGGAGAACAAGTACGACAGCCACCCCATGAAGCAACAGATGCAGGCTACACCCGTACCACAATTCCCAGGGAAAATAGTCCACTTGGACTATTTTATACATATTTTTATTACCAAAGGAGTTTGTATTGAGGACAATTGGCAAATTCTCCAAATACGCGATTGCAAAGTATATAACATCCAAAGCAACTGCGGATATAAGGCAACTCCTGAGGGACACTCTTTTTTCATTCTGTTGTGAAACTTTGGTTTTGGATAACGAGAAATCGTTTACTTGTACATATATATATATATATATATATATATATATATATATATATATATATATATATATATATATATATATATATATATATATATATATATATATATATATATTTTTGCACGCTTATATTTATTTATTGTATCTTCACATCTGAACTAACAATAAGTATTCAAATCTTAAATATATAAATAATTATTAGGCCCAACCAGTGTCAGACATAAACTTAGTGATAATAATTAATAATACATAAGAACCGTATTTAGCATAAATATATTTTTAAAAAGTTTCATCTGGAGTGTTGCGTACTAAAGACGTAGTATCCCTCTTTTTTAAGCGGATGTGTCCAGGAAAGTTCAAGATGTTACGAGCAAGGGGATTAAGATGGGACTCTAGTTTCGTTAAATATTTGCCTGCATATTTTGCAATTTCAGCGGTCACAAGTGGCATATTTAAATCGCGATGTAAAATTGAATTTTTCATGTACCAAGGAGCCGATG
>OY812999.1:67993688-67997565 GCA_963681545.1 Germaria angustata | reverse complement strand
TTTAAATATGAAATGATTATTCCGGTGTAAGCCAAACCTTATGAATTACGAGAATTTCTATCCGGGTTTATAAACCCAAACTTTTTTTTTCGTTATATATAAGTTAACATAAGGTTGTTGTACCATTTTTTAATATTATTGTTAATTGATAATTAATAACAAATTTGTATTTCAATTTAATTATATTGTCATTTGTAATTTTTAATTGTTAAAAATAGTTATTAATAGTTGTTTATTTTAATGTTAACATACTTTTGCCGTTCTGTTTAATGTTCATACTTGTTAAAATTCTTGATTACAAAATTAAGTTACCTTATAATTATTTTTTGGCTTTGTCAATATTTTTCAATTAAAATATAATTATTATTGAAAATATTCTCAAACTTAAAACACGTCTTTTATTAAAGATCATATATTTGATCACAAATTCGTGTCTTAAATAACTGGCGCCCAACGTAAATTTTCTTTATCTTTTTTATTAATAAAGAATCAAAAAACAAAAATTATTTACAATCGTTATTGTTGTATAAATATTGCCGAAAATATCAATCGCAAATGGATCAATTGAAATTTGAAATTTAATGGTGAATAATATAATAAGAAATATTTCTTGTGTGGTGAAAATTAAAAGTATTTAAGCCAAATCTTGTAACTATTAAAAACCCATACAAAATAAACAAAAAACTTTAAGCAAAAAAAAAAAAAGAACAGGAAGAAATCTATTGAACACTCAATAAATAATTTGTGAGTTAAGAAGACGACAGATATAATATTAAAGCCATTATCAAGATATTGATGAAAGAAATTCAGCATTTGAAGAGTTCAAGAATAGAAGAAAATAATTGGATTATCTTGGTCCCCAGATGACTTATTCTTCAAGGCAGAATAAACAACTGCAGCTGTGAATAAATCAGTGCAACCCAATTGCCAAATAGAAGTCTTTATGTTAAAGAATTTAGCTAAGTATTGTTATAAATTTTATATTTTATTGGTATATTAAGTTATATCTATATATATTTTTTTTAATCTGTCTTTTACTTACACACATATAAAATTTTACACACCAAATTTTATTTTTTGTTAAGAGTTTTGTTAAATATAAAAGGAAAAAAAATAATCATAATGAATAGAAATGAAGTTATGAGTATTGTTGAATCTACGATAGAGGTTAGTAACAAAGAAATTTTAGATCAGATTAATGACTTAACTAGGGCCATCGAACAATTAAAGCCAATTCAAGTAGAACCTTTAGTCCCTGTCACAATTAAGCCTGATGCTGCTCCAGGAAACACAAATTTGGATCTGATTAAATCGCTTCCTCAGTTTAGTGGAAATTCAGAGGAATATCCGGCATGGAGGGAATCTGCAAAATTTGCTATAAATTATTATACGAAAGGGTCAGAAACTTATTATGTTGCAATGGGTATTTTAAGAAATAAGATAGTGGGGGAAGCTAATTGCACTTTGAGTTCGTTTAACACAGTTTTCAATTTTGAAGCTATATTAGCTCGGTTAGACCAATCTTATTCTGATAAAAAACCACTATATTTGTTAGAAAATGAGCTTAGTGTTTTGCGACAAGGCAAGTTGACAATAAATGAATATTATGATAGAGTTAACAAGCATCTTACTCTGATTATAAACAAAATTCTTATGGCTAATACCGGTAAAGAAGAAGTTATTAAAGCTTTGAATGAAAGGGCAAGAGCTAACGCGCTGCGCGTATTTATTTCAGGTCTTCGTAAACCATTAAGCGATATCTGCTTTTCTGCAAATCCAACAGATTTGCCGACTGCTCTAGCGACAGCACAGGAGCTCGAACAAAATCACGAACGATACAGATTTGCAAACGCATTTGCTAGCTCCAGAAATATGCAGCAAACACTTTACCCAAATTATAACTCAGCCAAAGAAGATACGTCTCAGCGAATAGCATTCGAAAACCAAAACTTATATCAATCGCCCGTACCAATGGAAATAGATAAAAATACTTCCTACTTAAGAAAATCAATACCACTTTCAAAGGAATTAGACCCCCAGCAGCAAAGCTTGAATACAAACTTCGGTAAGCAAAAACCAATTTCATTTGGAAATAATTTTAAACGTCATTATGCTAGTAACAACTCCGGCAGGTCTCCAGTTCAGAAGTTGCAAAGAATTAATTACGTCGAAAATAATGAAGAAGATGATGCGTATGAAATTGACGATTTTTCTCGTAATGGATCTGAGGGAGACGCAATTGACAACTTGAATTTTTTAGTGTAAGGTCGCTCTTGCCATATATCGTTAAGAAAACCACTAATGGTCAAGAGCTTAAACTTTTAGTTGACACAGGCACATCTAAAAATTATATTCGCAACTTAAGTTTTATTAAGGGAATTAAATCAGTTTCTGAACCATTTCGAATAAAATCCATAAACGGATCAACGCTTATTAAAGAAAAATGTGAAATTCACCTGCTTAATAACAAAACAACTTTCTTTTTATTGCCATGCCTTAATTTTTTCGATGGAATTATTGGCTATGACTTTTTGAGCAAAGTTGAAGCTTTGATTGATGTAAAGTCTGGTATACTTTTTCATAAAAAAGGGAAAGAGGAAATTAACCATTTTTTGTGTAAGCATGTAAATTCAATTGAGATTGATGATGAGTGTGATTCTATAAATTTAGACAAGGAAATCGAAAAGCTTATTCAGAGAAACGCAATTGCTTTCGCTGATCCAAATAGGGCATTGCCAGCTAATACTCAAGTCGAAGCTACCATAAATTTATCTAGAAAAGAACCAATTTATTCTCGAAGTTATCCGTATCCTATTTCGGCAACAGAATTCATAAATGAGGAAATAGAAAGCCTTTTAAAAGATGGCATAATAAGGAAATCTTCATCGCCCTACAATTCGCCAATCCACGTTGTTAACAAAAAAGGTGTGGATAAAGACGGAAGGCAAAAATTACGAATGGTTATAGATTTCAGGAAAATAAATGATTTTACTATTCCAGACAAATATCCCATGCCGGATATATCAGTTATTTTGTCAAATCTCGGCAATTCAAACTTTTTTACAACACTTGATTTAAAATCCGGTTTTCACCAAATTACTTTGGCAGAAAAAGATAGGAGTAAGACAGCCTTCAGCGTCAATAATGGAAAATATGAGTTTTGTCGCCTGCCTTTTGGGCTCAGAAATGCTCCTAGTATCTTTCAACGGGCTATAGATGACATTTTGCGGGACGTAATTGGAAAAACGTGTTTTGTTTACATGGATGATGTAATAATTTTTTCGAAGAATGCAAAAAGTCATATCGCTCACGTTGATGAAATATTGAAAAAACTATCAAATGCTGGAATGCGAATATCAACGGAAAAATCAAAATTTTTTAGAAAAGAAGTAGAGTTTCTCGGGTTTGTCGTTTCGGGAAAAGGCATCAAAACCTCGCCCGATAAAGTTCACGATATCCTGAATTTTCAAATGCCGAAGACTCTAAGGGCTTTGAGATCCTTCCTTGGTCTAGCTGGATATTACAGAAGATTTATAAAAAATTATGCCGATATAGTGAAACCGCTGACTAAATACCTTCGTGGAGAAAATGGAAATGTTAACGCGAAAACTTCTAAAAGTATTAAAATAAATTTGTCCCAAGAAGCACTCAATGCGTTCGAAAAAGTAAAGCGAATATTAGCTTCCGAGGATGTACTGCTTCTGCATCCCGATTTTAATAAGCCATTTGAATTGACGACTGATGCTAGCTCGAACGCTATTGGAGCAGTGCTCTCACAAAACGGTAAACCAATAACAATGATTTCACGCACACTCTCTTCGACTGAACAAAATTATGCAACAAATGAACGTGAGTTGTTATCAATTGTTTGGTCTTT
>OY812999.1:67187269-67337269 GCA_963681545.1 Germaria angustata | reverse complement strand
CTTAGCTGAAAGTATTATATTTAATCATTTATATTCGTGTGACGAATGTACACAATACTTACCTATAACACCTTGAAATGAGCCTGTGGCCAAAAACCGCAGTGTGGTCGTCACTTGTATAATTGGAGGAATTGAAGACTTTTTAAGATGAGGACTCAGTTTGTTTAAAACCATTACAAACGCTTCTTTGCTTAATCGATAATAACTTATAAACCTTAAAATAAATATGTAATAACATTTACATGTAGTATGTCTGATTATGGCAAAAATAAAAACATACTGCGATTGGACAAGAAATAGGATTCGAGGCATCCCTTAAACTCCTACGCCGCATTTTTTCGACGGAGTGTTGGAGTTTTTGTGAAGTCTAAACTGCAATGATTGAAACCCCAGGCATTTTGTGTTCAAAACTTTTTTTAATTATTATAAAAATTTTTCTGCTATTTAACTTTATTTTCTTCTTTAATAACCATTTGTTTTTGTTTTGGTTTGCACAATATAGCCACATTTAGTGAGCAATATTGCCACATTTAACTTAGGTTAGGTTAGGTTAGGTTGATTGGAGGGGTATGACAGCCCATGTCATTACGACATACACCTAAGCCAGTGAAGGCTTGTTGTGCGCTCCCTTGAGTTAACCTTGAGTTAACCATAAGATATTGAACCAAAGGTCTAGAGAAACTCCGTGTCACTCACAAAGTTCCTTAATTTCCTCCAGCATATTCCCCGTAATCGGCTTAAGTCCGGTAAGATGTCACTCCCAAGATATCGGGACCTTATTTGTGAGAAGGCGGGGCATTGGCACAAATAGTGTTCCAATGTTTCGCTCTCCTCCCCACATACTCTACATTCATCTCCTCCCGCTATTCCCAAGCGTTTAAGATGTGCCAGTAGTTGAGAGTGCCCTGTGACCACTCCCATTATTCTACTTAGTTCGAGCTTGCTGAGTCTTAGCAGCTCCCTCGTTCTTCTCTCGTCTGGATCTCCCCATAGAATTTTTGTATTGATTCCCATGGTTCCGTTATTCCAGAGAGTTGAATGGGCCCTTTGTGCCCAAGTCTTTAGCTCTGATTTAACTGCATCGAAAGGTTTCGCGCATTCCAAGCTTATATTACCTAACTCTATTGCCCTAGAAGCAAGTGAGTTTGCCCTCTCATTTCCAGTTATCCCCGCGTGCCCCGGCACCCATATGATGCGCAGTTCACCATGTGTCGAGTAACTGTTAATGGCGTTTTTTCAATCCCAAACTGTATGTGATTTAGTGCGTTCCTCTGAGATTGCTCTGATGGCCATCTGACTATCACAAATCCTGACCTCCTCATTACATTGAGTTCCCTGATACACTCCGTTATCGCCCGAACTTCCGCCTGCAAAACTGTGCAATAGTCCGGCAGGCGGAAAAACAGTTCCGTGGTGTTTTCTATATAAACACCAAGTCCCGTTTTCCCTCTCGACCTTGATCCATCCGTGTAGCAATGAAGCCCCATGGGGATCTGGTTCCAAGGGTCGGTCAACCAGGAATGGATGTCGGGAATCAATGTTCCGCAGTTGGCCTCTAGTCTAGTCTCCGGTATGCGGTCATTTGCGACACTTTCCGGTATGGACTCTCCTATGGCCGTAAAGATTCGTTGATGATACGCTTCGTGTTCCTGATCGATCCACTCACCCATCACCTTTAGTCGTTTTGCTGCTAGAGCCGCTTCGTATTTTATACGAATATCGATTGGCTGGATAGATAATATTGTTTCCATCGCACCTGTTGATGTCGTTCGGAAGGCCCCACTTATACCAAGACAGCAGGTTCTCTGAACTTTCTGTATTGTTTTGATGTTGCATTTATATTCCATCGATGTCCACCACACTATAGAGGCATAGGTCATAATCGGCCTGATAACGCTACTATAAAGCCAGTGTGTCATCTCTGGATTCAGCCCCCATCTCGTGCCTATGGCCCGTTTACAGATTGACCAACATATATGAGCCCTTTTGACTCTTTCGTTTATGTGGTCTTTCCATTTTAATTTCCGATCGAGAATGACTCCTAGATATTTCACCCTGTCGGAAATATTTATTGTCCTTTCAAGAAAGCGCGGCTCATCATATGGAGCTATCTTCGTCTTTCTTGTAAATAGGCCAATTTCAGTTTTTTCTGGGTTAACGTTCAACCCTCTTGGTTGAGCCCAGTTGTGTGCCAGGGTTAATGCCTCCTCGGCCTTCCTGCACAAATGATTTGGATCCCTTCCCTTCAGAAGTATCATGACGTCATCTGCGTAGCAGACTGTCTCGAATCCCTCATCGGTCAGAGTCCTAATAAGGGTATGTATTGTTGTGGTCCAGAGAAGGGGTGATAAAATCCCCCCTTGTGGAGTTCCACATTGTACCCTTTTTCTTATACTTACATTGTGCGCCTCACAATTAATCCATCTGTTCCTTAGCATATTGCCAATCCAGTCGCGTATCGCCCGGTTGACATTAAATTGGTCCAGAGAATGGATAAGTGTGTCGGTATGCACGTTGTTGAAAGCCCCCTCAATGTCAATGCAAACCGCGAGTGTGTACATCTTCTCACTAAGTGACCTTTCTATAAAGTACACCACATTATGCAATGCAGTGTCCACTGATCTACCTTTGACATATGCGTGTTGCCTGAACCTCAGCATATGGCCTGCGATCCTGCCCTTAACCATGTCGTCAATTATCCTCTCCATGGTTTTCAGCAAGAAGGAAGTTAGGCTTATTGGCCTATAAGCCTTTGGTGAAGAATAATTTGGCTTGCCAGGTTTGGGGATAAACACTACCCTCGCTTCCTGCCAGCCTACTGGAATATATGCGTGTGTTAGGCATGCATTATAAATTCCTGCAAGATGTGACGAAACTAAATTCATCCCTTTCTGCAGGAGCGCCGGAAAGATACCATCCGGACCCGCAGCCTTAAATGGAGAAAAGCTTTTTATCGCTTCCATAACCATCCTATCGCTGATAATAGGCACCTCATGTTCACCACTTCTCCCATCGTCCAGCCTAGCCGAAAGTACGGCCGGGCTGCATGGAAAATGTGTATCCATGAGGAGTTTAATGGTTTCCTCCACATTTTCAATTGCCCTGCCCGATTCATCCACTAATGATTCAGCCTGGATGTGGGCTTTTGACAAAAATTTTTTAATTTTAGAAACATCGCTTACACTGTCCACCTGTTCGCAGAAAAGCCTCCAGGATGTACGTTTAGCAGTTCTTATTCTCTTGTTGTAATTTCGGAGTTTATCACGATAATCCTCCCAATATACTGGTAATCTTTTACGTTTCGCTCTATTATAGAGTCGGCGGACTTCCCTCCCCATTGCCCGAATCTCCCCTGTCATCCAGGGTTTTTCGTATGGGGATTTTCTTTCCCGAAGTGGGCAACTCTCTTCAAACGACTCAACTAAAGCGTCCGTAATGATTTTGACTTTACCGTCTATGTCCTCTCTTTCTAGGCGATTGAAAGAAACCTGCCCTAAATGAGAATCAAGTGACCTTTCGAATTTTGCCCAATCAGTTTTAGCCCTGTTTCGAAAGGTTATAGGTTCTGGCGGTTGCCTTGCAATTTTAAACATAATATAACGATGATCTGAGAATGAGTGCTCGTTCAGAACCCTCCATTCAGCAATTTCATCGATTACGTTTTCAGAACATATGGTTACATCCAATACCTCCGCTCTAATTCTATTAATAAAGGTAGGCGTATTACCAGTATTAACAGTTAATAGATCGTTAGTATTTAGAAATTCTAAAAGAGCCTGTCCCCTTTTATTAATGTTAGTACTACCCCATGCAATATGATGCGAATTAGTATCGCATCCGATTAGTACTTTCCTACCTTTTATTCTGCAATCTTCTACCAAGTGTTGTAATTCCGACGTTGGTGGTAGTGTCGGTGCATCATACGGCAAGTATACTGATGCTAGGCATATGTTTCCATTTCCCTGCTTCAGTACTGTTGCGTCTGCTGTTGACAACTCTGTGGATAAAAGAAAGCATAAATTTTTGTGACTAAGAATACAGGTCCTCGGACGATTCCCTGTTTTAGCATAAAATAATTGGTAGTTTACATGGCTTAATCCATTAACCCTGTTTTTTGTCGTCCAGGGTTCTTGTATTAATGCCACATGAATCTTACCTTTGTTAATTTTCTCCATCAAAGCGTGAGTTGCCGTCTCGCTCCGGTGGAGGTTAATTTGGATGACCTCCCACATCATCCTTCTAATAGGCGGTCCTCTTGGGAGTTGGTGATATTTTGCTCCAACTCCTCCTTGGCCGTCTGGACCTCCGAGACACCCGCCTGATTTTGGCTAGCTGTAAGAGGTGCTAGTGACTGATTATAGATGCTCTCTTCAGGCCGTATATCTCTAGGTGTTGTTGCTATTCGACAAGGCTACTCTGATGTTTTGCGGTGGGCGAAGCCTCAGGTAAGATGGGGGCACTATTTTGCTGCCGGGCCATCGGGGTAGTAGGAGGTTAGATAGCTCCAAACATCTTAGCAAGGTGTCTGTACATGGTCCAGCAGCCTGTACGGAACTTGCTACCAAGTTGTCCCTCGTAGGGGCGCATGTCGTTCCGCAACCCGGCATGTGCCTCTGGGAGGGGTGACGGGACGGTGGTGAACGGCTTTATTCACCCAGTGCGAAGAGCACCGTCAGGTAAGGCCTTCGGGCAGGTACTGACGTAAAATCCTTGACACATATATGCAGCCTGTACTGTGCTTGTCCTGTCGTTGCTGGGGGTGGTTTTCCCCTGGCTGCCGATACAGGACTTGCCTATTTTGACATATACGGCTTTCGACACAAAGAACACCTTCCCTTCAGATTTGGAAAGGCTGGAAATAGATCCTTGGTCGATGCCCACCACAAAAAGAGTTCCATTTTGGTCCTCCTCTCTGTGGAACACCTCCCATTTCTCTACCGCCAGTTCTTTGTTTTGTTTACCAATAACCTCCAAAACACGGTCGGATGTGAATTTGCATCCCCATCCTTTGACGTAGAAGGTTGCCTTGGTAAGAGTTGGTATATTTCTCCCTTCCACCAGTTCCAGCTTACAGCCTTCCCATGGCGGAGGGATTCCTTCTACCAGCTTCTTTAGGGTAGCTGCGCAGGTCTGCGATGCTAATCTTAGCAACAGCACGCCCCTTTGAAACTCGCAGCTATTTATTTTTATTGGAGATCCGTTATCGGTTGCCATAACGTATTCCAATATCGCGTTATTTACCAGATCCTCAACCACTTGCTGTTGATTTTCTGGTATTTTGCTAGTCGGACGTGAGGTGTCAATGACCGCGTAGCGGAGATTGTCCCTGTATTGCCTCCTGGCTACTTTAGCGTAAGATGGCGGCTCTTTTTCCTTAGTTACGTCTAGCTTCCTCTTACGCGTGAAGAGATTCCGCTTTTTGGCGTTCTCTGCTTCCGCGGAAGATTTCACCGACGTGCCCGCCTTCTCAGTAAGTGCTGCTCCTTTGACCCCCTTACTAGAAGGATTCTTCATAGAGACTCCTTTAAGAAGGGAGACGCCCGGTTTTGGCGACTTACTGGTCGACGAGGAGCACCTTTTCTTATGCTTCGGCTCCGCAATGTTCTGCTCTTCTGGAGATCGGATCCTCTTACCAGTCTCTACCGAGGTGGAGGGAGTCTCCGATGCTTCCTTTAGGGCATCTTGCGCATTTTTAGCTGCTGCCTGGTTCTTCTTGGCAAGTTTTCGCCTTTGAGCCCCAGAGAGCCGCTTTTTTCCAGTGTTTAGGCTCGCGATTTTGTCGCTCACCTCATCCACCAGTCTGTCTAGATTCTGCGAAGAATCTCTACCTGACTGGCTTATGTCATGAGAGTCAGAGTAGGTGTTCCCACCTGCCACTGAAGGCTGGGTTGACTTTAAGTCCCCCCTGGGTATTACCACCTCTTCCTCTCGTTTTGGTGTCGCTGTCCTTGTCCGATTTTCCGTTCCGTTGTCCGTTTGTGTGTCCATTGTCGTCATCGTTGTATCTTTCGTTTCTGTGTTATTTGGAATACTTTTTTTCATACTTGGTCCCACGAGTGTAGGGGAAAGGGATCTCCTCCACGTCATAGCCCCCGATAACGTGGAGGGGGCGTAGTCTATTTGCTGAGGTGCCCAGGTATCAGCAAAGCTCCGTTTGAATACAGTCTCATGCCCCCGACTGCAAAGAGAACAGATAGGCACGGGTCGCGTAACACCTCTGTTTGGGGGTGGATAACTTTTAGTATGCAGGCTTTTATGCCCACCGCCTTCTTCAGTTAAACTATGGATCCTATAGAGGACCCTCGTTCGCCTTCAGAAGAGGTGTGCAATTCAGCCCACACTTAAGCCCTCACACCACGACAAGGTAGTTATCCCAGCAAGGGACATTTAACTTAAAAATAACAAAACTGGAATTTGTCGGAATGGACCAAATCAATCAAAGTCTGAAGAAGGCAAAACAAGTTCGATCGAATTGAAAATTCGTAATCAAAACCATTCCGAAAAATTTCTGTGACAGGCCTGTATATACAAAACTGTAAATTGAATTTGTATTTTAGCTTGTAAAATCAAGTTAAATGATATTCTTATTTATCTTTCTTAAAAATGTTATGCGTTTAGGTTTATAAAACAAACAAAAAATACTTTGGATAATAGTATTTACATACAAATGCATTAAATTATTAAGGATTGTTATTTTTGTTTCCTTATTAATAAAAAAAAAAAAAAAAAATTAAAATTAAAATTAAAAATAGAATTTTTTACATTCTCAGCATTTGCTGGAATTCACGACCGGGTCTTTGACCAAAGGTTACGCTCTGTGGGGATATAATCCAGGTTTTATATCCGTCGTTCTAATGTTTCTCTCATTATTGTTGTTGCCTTGATAAGTATTGCCTTCTGCATATTGGTTATTACTTTTTCATTCAAATTTAGCTTTTTTATTGCACTTATGGTTTCTTTCGGTATCGTTCCCAATGCAATTGTTTCTACATGGACTAGGTTCTGTGTGTTCTTAATATATTGAGCTAATTGCAGATATTTAGATTTCTTTGTAGCTACACAGAGCCAAAACTGCCTAATAGAATCAAGAAGATTTTCTCTATGAAACGCTTTTGGGATAAGGGGTATACCAGCGGAAAGAAACAAAGATTTTTTCAAAAAGATTACTTATTATTTTCATGCGCAAAATCTTCTCAATTTTATCAAGAAGTAAAACGCATAAATTTAAGAAGAAAACTTGTTATTTACCATTTTTTTACTCAAATTCCGTTATTTTTGGCATCAAAAACACAATCCATAGAGAAAAACTTTTTGATTCTATTATGTTTTCTTCTGAATTGTATAAAAAAAGAATTTCTTATTAATTTCATTCGGCTACCTAATAAATTTTTTCAAAAAGGTATTTCTTATAGATTTCATTAGGCTACTTAATAGTTTTTTTTTTCTAAAAGTATTCCTTATTGAATTCATTAGGTTTTTATTTGAGCATGTGTAAATTATCTTATTAATTTGCTAATAAGAATATCTTCTTGATTATATTAGCTGGCTTGTTATTTCATACAAATCAACATACAGACAAATTGTACCGTTATATTTTTTGCGTATTTGTATAAGTGTTGTGACGAATAACTCTAATTCTGTGCAATTAACATATTTAAATCAAACTTTTAGTTGAAAGTGAACAAGTGGCAAGTAAAGAAGTGGAAAAATGTAATAAAAATATTTCTTCTTAAATAAAGTAAATTTAAATAAAAAAATTTTATTTGTTAATTTTTCCGACCTTATGATATGTAATTTTTGTTTTTTATTTTTATTCCGGCTCTAGGTCATATATTAAATAAAACTCTTTTTTTTTGTTTTATTTAAATTTTTTATTTTTTATTCCATATTTCGATCACCATCGGTTCTCTTCTTCAGGAATTTTAAGTAAAGCAAATTACATGTGATAGTTATTAAAGAACAAATTACAACAAAGATCAAATGTGTAAATCATTCTGACAAACACTAGCAGAACGGAACAACATGCTGTTTTCGAAAGCCGCTACACTTTCATCATCAGCGTTCTTGTGTTTGGTCCACTTCTGTGGTGTCAGTTGATGTATATTTCAGCTATTCATACAAATCTTCACTGTAAATGTAATACGAGAATTGTTTTTATTCATCGTATCATAATTTGTGAAAACTTTTTTTGTAATGAAGATCTCAAATTACACCTCACTAACTTACAACAGTCTTACCATTGTTATTTATTCTTTACCAACCATACACATGCTTATTTTTAATTTGCTTATTTTATTTTTTTTTTTTTTACTTATGACAAACTTGTTTGGTTTGTTACTATAAGTATGTATATTTTATTAATTTCATATTGATGTTCTTCGGTGTGCCCTCCGTTAGTTAAGTATACATTTGTTAATTTTTCCGACCTTATGATATGTAATTTTTGTTTTTTATTTTTATTCCGGCTCTAGGTCATATATTAAATAAAACTCTTTTTTTTGTTTTATTTAAATTTTTTATTTTTTATTCCATATTTCGATCACCATCGGTTCTCTTCTTCAGGAATTTTAAGTAAAGCAAATTACATGTGATAGTTATTAAAGAACAAATTACAACAAAGATCAAATGTGTAAATCATTCTGACAAACACTAGCATAACGGAACAACATGCTGTTTTCGAAAGCCGCTACACTTTCATCATCAGCGTTCTTGTGTTTGGTCCACTTCTGTGGTGTCAGTTGATGTATATTTCAGCTATTCATACAAATCTTCACTGTAAATGTAATACGAGAATTGTTTTTATTCATCGTATCATAATTTGTGAAAACTTTTTTTGTAATGAAGATCTCAAATTACACCTCACTAACTTACAACAGTCTTACCATTGTTATTTATTCTTTACCAACCATACACATGCTTATTTTTAATTTGCTTATTTTATTTTTTTTTTTTACTTATGACAAACTTGTTTGCCTGTTGTATGAAATATGCTACGTTGTTGTACACGATCTGCCGGTAAGCTTCCCATAAGATGTTGAGCAATTAAATTTCATGTAATTTGCCTTATAAAATATGATAAAGTTTGCTTTACTTAAATTCCTGAAGAAGAGAACCGATGGTGATCGAAATATGGAATAAAAAATAAAATTTAAATAAAACAAAAAAAAAAGAAGTTTTATTTAATATATGACCTAGAGCCGGAATAAAAATAAAAAACAAAAATTACATATCATAAGGTCGGAAAAATTAACAAATATATACTTAACTAACGGAGGGCACACCGAAGAACATCAATATGAAATTAATAAAATATACATACTTATAGTAACAAACCAAACAAGTTTGTCATAAGTAAAAAAAAAAAAAAAAAATAAAATAAGCAAATTAAAAATAAGCATGTGTATGGTTGGTAAAGAATAAATAACAATGGTAAGACTGTTGTAAGTTAGTGAGGTGTAATTTGAGATCTTCATTACAAAAAAAGTTTTCACAAATTATGATACGATGAATAAAAACAATTCTCGTATTACATTTACAGTGAAGATTTGTATGAATAGCTGAAATATACATCAACTGACACCACAGAAGTGGACCAAACACAAGAACGCTGATGATGAAAGTGTAGCGGCTTTCGAAAACAGCATGTTGTTCCGTTCTGCTAGTGTTTGTCAGAATGATTTACACATTTGATCTTTGTTGTAATTTGTTCTTTAATAACTATCACATGTAATTTGCTTTACTTAAAATTCCTGAAGAAGAGAACCCCGATGGTGATCGAAATATGGAATAAAAAATAAAAAATTTAAATAAAACAAAAAAAAGAGTTTTATTTAATATATGACCTAGAGCCGGAATAAAAATAAAAAACAAAAATTACATATCATAAGGTCGGAAAAATTAACAAATATATACTTAACTAACGGAGGGCACACCGAAGAACATCAATATGAAATTAATAAAATATACATACTTATAGTAACAAACCAAACAAGTTTGTCATAAGTAAAAAAAAAAAAATAAAATAAGCAAATTAAAAATAAGCATGTGTATGGTTGGTAAAGAATAAATAACAATGGTAAGACTGTTGTAAGTTAGTGAGGTGTAATTTGAGATCTTCATTACAAAAAAAGTTTTCACAAATTATGATACGATGAATAAAAACAATTCTCGTATTACATTTACAGTGAAGATTTGTATGAATAGCTGAAATATACATCAACTGACACCACAGAAGTGGACCAAACACAAGAACGCTGATGATGAAAGTGTAGCGGCTTTCGAAAACAGCATGTTGTTCCGTTCTGCTAGTGTTTGTCAGAATGATTTACACATTTGATCTTTGTTGTAATTTGTTCTTTAATAACTATCACATGTAATTTGCTTTACTTAAAATTCCTGAAGAAGAGAACCGATGGTGATCGAAATATGGAATAAAAAATAAAAAATTTAAATAAAACAAAAAAAAGAGTTTTATTTAATATATGACCTAGAGCCGGAATAAAAATAAAAAATAAAAAAATTTTATGTAAATTAATTAAAGTAAATGTTAAATTTATTGGCAAGTGTAATTTCAACAAAAAAAGACTGGTATTATGGTGGATCAAACTAGTTTGACGGAAAATATAGATGTTTTCCCAATTTTTAAATCCTGGGAACTCTGTGATGAAACGTGCCACATTCTTTTAAGTTTTGGAATTACATCGACAACCATATTAAAAAAAATGGAAATTGAAGATGTTGAAAATATGTTCAAGAAAGTGGACCAAAAATATACTGGGGAGTTGATTAAATTCAAAGCAGGCCTAAGGGAATGGAGAAGAAATATTGTGCGTACAAAATAATGTTTATGAAAAAAAGATAAATTACTTAATATTATTATTATTCGAACCTTTTTATATAATTCTAGTATTTTTAACTATGTTAATCAGACTTAAGTTCATTTTTAATTATGAACTTAAGCCTGATTAGCACAGTTTAAAAAAAAGATATATTTTCATTTAGGTATCTTTTCAGAACATACCATTCATATGTGAAACAGAAACTTTATCGGCAAATAGTCGGATATTGGAGTGGTTGGAAAAAATTTCTGACAAGCTCAGTAGTTCAGGATTTACTGACACCCCACCCAGTACACTTTCAAATAAGTAAACTCGCAAATGTATTTGTCGCAGGATTTATAAAAAGTCAAGATTTACATGATAATGGAATTGCTATTTCTCTAACACCCCTTATAAAAATATTGAAGAATTTAGAAGTTGATGGTTTAGAAGTCAATGCAGATGGAACTAATTATAGATTGTTTTTTAAATTGGCACAAATATTAGGTGATAATCTAGGCCTTAATACTGCGTTAGGTTATGTAAGTTCGTTTTCACCGAATTATTTTTGCAGAGTATGCAAGAGGAACAAACACCACACTCGTACTGATTGCGTTCAAGTTTCTTCTTCTTTGCGCAATATAAGCAATTATAATCGTGATGTTTTGCTAAATAGTCCAGTTATTACTGGTATAAAAAATGTGTCAATTTTCAATTCCTTGCCATGTTTTCATGTTACTGATAATATTGCGTGTGATATAATGCACGATATATTTCTTGGAGTGTGTAAATATAATCTCTCGCAAATTTTAAATTATTTTGTTTATAAAAAAAATTTTTTTTGTATACAGACCTTAAACTATAGAAAGCAGATGTTTCAGTACGGCGAGACTGAAATTGGAAATATAAGTCCACCAATTCAGAAGCATCATATAGAGAACGCTTCTTTTAAAATGAACGCTAAGCAGATGAAAACATTTTTCCATTTAATTCTTTTATTGATAGGGGATCTAGTAGATCCTGATGATATGGTAAATAAATTCTTAATTTTGTTTGTCAAATTGCTTGATCTTTTACTATTACCGAATTACAATGATACAACGTTAAACAACTTGGAATTGTTAATTAAACAACATAATGAAATGTATCAAGCATTATTTAAAGACCATTTGAAACCAAAATACCACAATCTTGTCCATTATCCTACAATAATTAAAAAGTTAGGTCCTCTTAAGTATTTATGGTCCTTTAGATTCGAGGCTGAACATCAATTGCACAAACAATATGCACGTAACATTACTTCTAGAACAAATATCCCACTAACCTTAACCATAAAGTCCTCTCTGAGATTTGCAAATTCCGTTTTAAATAACGAATTCTTTCAGCAGGAATTCTATTTTGAAGAAGTACAGAATATTGAACCAGTTAAGTATTCAATAAATTTCACCGATCTTCATTTGTATAAAAGAACGAATAAAATAATTTTTCGTGGAAAAACGTTTAAAGTTAATTATATAGTCACTGTAACAAAAGGTGATGCCCTAAGTGTTTATGAAATAGCCGACTTTTTATGCAAAGAAGACAATATAAAAATAGTTGGTAAGATATTTATAAACCTGCATTTTTCACAAAGGTTTCAATCTTATTTGATCGGCAAGGAAACTGAAACATTTAACGTCATTGACTTAATCGATTTAGACGGACCGCCTATCCATTTTTACTTACTGAACAATGGACTAAAAGTTATTCGAGTAAAAAAGTACTGGTAATAATATTGACTTTTTATAATTATATTAAATTACTTTCTAAGTAAATACTTATATTTTATTATATTATTAATATATTTTTACTTATTCAATAATGAACTTAAGGTTATTCGAGTAAAATAATACTGTTAATAATAATTAATTTTTATTATCACATACATATATTAAATTAGTTTCTAAGTAAATATATCAATAAAAAATCAATAATAATATCAAACAAAATCAAGAAGTATTATTTAAAGAAACAAAGGTATATCCTTATAAAATCAAGAAGAAAATCATTAAAAAAAAAGAAAAAGAAGGCCTAATAAAATCAACGAGAAAACCTTTTTGAAAAAAATAAAAAGAAGGCATAATAAAATCAAGGTGAAACCCTTGTTGAAAAAAACGAAGAGATCGCCTTATAAAATCAAGCAGAAAACCTTTCTGAAAAAAACAAAAAGAAAGTCTAATAAAATCAAGAATAAAACATTATTGAAAAAAACAAAAAGAGTATCTAGTAAAAACCCTGAGTTTTCTTCTTGATTTTTTCAAAAAGGGTTTTCTTATAAAAATAATACGAATTTCTTCTTGAAAAAAAACCGTAGAGAAATCTTATAAATTTTGTTCTATTTCATTATGCATTTATTAGGTACTGTTTTCTCTGTGTATTGTTTCTTGTATGTTGTTGTCGTGGGGTACTGCGAAATCGATTATACGTGCTATTTTATGTTGTTTATCTATTATTATCATGTCCGGTCTATTGGGTATATTAGTATCTGGTGGGTTATGGATTAGAATTGACCTGTCCCAATATATTGTGTATTGCCTATTTTGAATTATTGGTTTGGGTTGGTATTTGTAATAATTTGTTGTAGGTTCTTTTATTTGTAGTTGTTTTATAATTTCTATGTAAACTATTTTGGCAATTAAGTCGTGTCTTTGTTTGTAGTGGTTTGAGAGTAGTGTTGTGCAACTGTTGAGTAAGTGAGGGATAGTTTCGGGTGTTACACCACATCTCCGACAGCGGTCATCTGTTATTGTGTGGTCTTGGACTATGTATTTCATGTAGTTTTTTGTGTGTATAACTCCATCCTGAATGGCTATTATGAATCCTTCAGTTTCGGCAAAGATTTTGCTATGTAGTAGCCAGTTGTTGGTTTTCGCTGTATCTACATATATCTGAGAGATCATGTTAGCGTATTTTCCGTGTAGTGGTTTCGATTTCCAATTTCGGATGAGGCTTTCTATTGCAGTGGGTTGGAGTTTGTTACTGTTTTTGAGGTTAAGTGGTGTGATGTTATCGTCGGCTTGTATTACTTCTCTGTATAGTGATGAGATTCTTGATTTGGTTGTAAAATATTCAATTAGTTTTTTCCGCTGACGTTCGTGAAGTAAATTTATGTTTATTATTCCTCTTCCTCCGAGTTTCCTTGGTATATTAATCCTTTCTATTGAGGCTTTTGGGTGGTGGTATTTGTTTTTTGTTAGTGTTGTTCTGATTTTCATGTCCAAGTTATTTAACTCTGTATCTGACCAAGTGATAATACCGAAGGTGTACGTAAGTAACGGAATGGCAAATGTGTTAATTGCTTTCGACAGGTTTAGGCCATTGAGCTTGCTCTTGCATATTGTATTTACTCTATGGATGAATTCCCTGCTAATATCTTCCTTATGTTTTCTGTGGTCGATTGTGATGTGTTGTTTAATGCCTAGATACTTATAATGTTCATTTTCTTGCATTGATGTTATTTCTTCATTTTCAGAGGTTATAAAATTTGCTGATGTTGTGTGTTTTCCTTTGTTAATATTTTGTGTTTGACATTTGTCGATTCCGAATTTCATTTTTATGTCTAGTGAAAATATTTCAACTATTTTCAAGAGATCGTCTCTGTTCTGTTTCGTACTGGCGTAAAGTTTTAAGTCATCCATATAGAAACAGTGTGAAATTCTATCGGCATCTGATCCTAATTTATAACCGTATTGACTTTGTTGGAGTAGCTGGGAAAGGGGGTTTAGAGCTAAGCAGAATAATAAAGGGCTTAGAGAGTCGCCCTGGTATATACCACGTAGCACTTTAATTGGCTTAGATGTTATATTATTGCCTTCATTTTGTACGTGCAATGTAGTCTCCCAACGTTTCATTAATGTTGCGATACATTTTATTAACTTAGGGTCTATTTTATATATTCTCAGGATTTCTAGCAGCCATGAATGAGGGACAAAGTCGTAGAGTTTTTGATAGTCTATGAAAGCCGCATACATATTTCTTTTGCTTCTTATTGCCTGCTTAGTTATTACACTATCGATAATTAATTGGTCTTTACAACCCTTTGTCCCTTGTCGACATCCTTTCTGTTCTTCTGCGAGTATTTTGTTATTCTCGCAGTAATCGCTAATTGTTATTGCGATACAACAGGTTAGGATTTTATACCCTGTGTTCAGACATGTTATTGGTCTAAACTGGGAGGGTGATGTCGGATTACGAACTTTTGGTTTCAGGTAAGTTACGCCACTGCACATCCCATGTGATATATTATTTGGGTTGGTTATCATATCGCTGATTAAGTGGCTATGGAGTGTTGTATAAATCAAAAGACTTTCCTGTTTAGTAGTTAATACTCAAGTGTCTTTATTCTCTATTTCTTAAGTCTAAAGATACATAATTTTGGAAGTGTTCTTACATATTTATATCAGTGATGGGTAATCATAAAGGAAGTGTTTGGGCAATTGTGTTGATATATAAAATAGGTTCACTACACCTCCCTCTTTTAATGAGAAAAAGGAAGAAGTAAACAAGTGGTACCTGGCTTGTTTATTTCTTGCTTTTTCTTAACATATTTTTTTTAGATATTGTATCTTAAAAGTATCTTATTACTAAATTTATATTTTGGCATTTTCTTTAAAAAAAAATAAAATTAGAAACGTGCAATAATTTCCTTCCCTTTCTTTTTTTGGATGAAAATTCTGTTTCATAACTTAAGTGATTTTTTTTTCACGCTAATATATGTTTATTGTATCTTCAAATAACTGAACTAACAATAAGTATTCAAATCTTAAATATATAAATAATTATTAGGCCCAACCAGTGTCGGACATAAACTTAGTGATAATAATTAATAATACATAAAATTCATGTTACACACAAAAAATATTTTCAAAGAATTTCATCTGGAGAGTTGCGTATTAATGCCGCAGTGTCCCTCTTTTTTAAGCGGATGTGTCCAGGAAAGTTCAAGATGTTTCGAGCAAGGTGATTAGGATGGAACTCGAGTTTTGTTAAATATTTCCCTGAATATTTTGCAATTTCAGCGGTCACAAGTGGCATATTTAAATCACGATGTAAAATAGAATTTTTCAAGTACCATGGAGCCGTAGTTATTAACCTTAATATTTTGTTTTGCATTCGTTGGATTCTCTCTACATTGGAAGCTGAAGCAGTGCCCCATAGCTGAATTCCGTAACACCATATCGGCTTCAAAAGCGACTTGTATATTAAAAGTTTACAATCTAGACTGAGGGAAGAATTTTTACCAATCAGCCAATGTATCTGGGTTAATTTAAGCTTCATTTGTGTCAGCTTAGAGTCAATGTGGTGTTTCCATGTAAGCCGTCGGTCAAGGTGAATACCAAGGTATTTCACCTGTGAATGTTGAGGAACAACTTGATTGTTGATTCGAATGGGGGAACAAGTGTCTCTTCGTAGAGTAAATGTGACATGAACACACTTTTGTTCATTTACTTTTATTCTCCATAAGTTCAACCATAGTTCCAACAGGCTAATATAATTCTGAAGATATCGGGATGCCTCGTGAGGGTTTTCATGCATACTAAGGCAGGCTGTATCATCGGCAAATGTAGAAGTGAAGATATTACTGCTCAGAGGCATATCACAGGTATAAATCAAATATAAAACTGGTCCCAGTATACTACCCTGTGGCACACCGGATGAGATAGTTTCAGGCACACTCATGAAGTCTTCTTCCACAACAGTGAACTTCCGGGCAAGAATGTAACTTTCCAAAAGATTTACAATGTTTATTGGTAAATGTGTCTTCAGTTTTAAAATTAGGCCTTCATGCCACACTTTATCAAATGCCTGAGAAACATCAATAAAGAGGGAAGAGCAATACTTCTTTTCTTCAAATGTTCTTCTTATAAAATGTACCAATCTATGACATTGTTCAATGGTGCTATGCTGACTTCTAAAACCAAATTGATGGTCCGGTATGCATCCATTATCAGCTAGAATTGGGGACAATTTCGTCATGAGCAGTTTTTCGAAGAGCTTTGAAATTGTTGACAGCAAACTTATTGGCCTATATGACTCAACCTTAGTAAGATCTTTACCCGCCTTTGGAATCATTTTGACCATGGCAAGTTTCCAGCTGTGTGGATAATACTCCACTCGTAAAATGCCATTAAAAATGAATAAGAGGATTCTAATAGCAATACGAGGCAACTTCATCAGCATCTTGTTACTAATTCCATCAATACCCGGGGCCTTCTTCGGGTTTGGTTCAGCAATTAGTTTTTGTACATCACGCATCTTAAACTTTATGGGTCGAGGGGGTAGAGCAACTACACTCGGCAAATCAACAGCACCAGTACATGAGTTTGGGGTAAATACGTGTTTTAAATGCTCAGCAAATACGTTACCTTTTTCAGTATTGGTTCTTGCCCAACCTCCGGTCGAAGTGCGCAGGGGTGGTTTAAACTCAACGGGTGTTTTAAGTTTTCTAGCAGCGCGCCACAAGGAGTAATTAGATGCTGCTGTGACATCGAGACCTTCCAGATAGTTCTTGAGAGAAGCAGATTTTTCAGATGCAAGCAACTCTTGGAGTCGTTTAGTGCATTCTCTAAGTCTGATTTTATGTTGGGGCGATCTGTGCTGTTGCCATTCCCTTCTAGCTCTTCTTTTTTCACATACGAGACGTTCAATATCCGCAGAATAAATTCTATTAAACCCAGTCTGCGGATGGGAGGTAGTGGCATGTTTAGCAGCCTGTTTAATATTCTCGGTAAGATTGGCAATGTTAAGTTCAATATCATCGGGAGTTCTAAGCCTGATGTTTTCCGTACAATGACTACTGAGATATTTTTTGAACCCCAGCCAGTTAACACGATTTATCATCTTCACATATGGGTGAGGTAATTCACCTCTTAGTGGGCTGCAAATTGTAACGATCGTGGGAGAGTGATCGGAGGAGAGATCATGTGAAGCTTCAACATGAATTAAATCCCCTGGTATATTTTTCATGACCCCAAAGTCTATAACATCCGATATTTTTTGTATGTCAGTAGGCCAGTAAGTGGGCTCCCCGCTAGAAATGACATCCAAACCCATTTTTGAAATTGTGTTGAACAATGCTCGACCTCTAGGTGTAATAAGACGCGATCCCCAGAACGTATGTTTTGCATTGTAGTCTCCAGCTGCTACGAAACAAGGGCCAAGAGTTTTGTAAAAATCCTCGTATTGATCCTCACTGATTGAAAATCTGGGAGGGGAGTAAATCGATGATATCACGAGATTTGAACAAAAATTTTCGATGCAAATATTTGTTGCTTGTAGATGGTCTACACAAATATTCTCAAGAATATAGTGCTTGAGTCTTGACTTTATTAGAACTGCTGATCTTCCGCATGCTCTTCCTCTCGGGTCCCTTGTATCATATAAGGTGTAGCCACTAATTTTAAAAAGGCTTCTCGAAGTCAAATGAGTCTCAGATACCAACATTATATCAATATTTTTTGCCGTGAGGAAGTGCTCGAGTTCATTTTTATGTTGGCGAATGCCGTTTGCGTTCCAGAAACATACTTTTAACGTGTTCATGGCTTGTTAACTAATGCTAGAAGCAGAGTGTTCTGCATTCGCAGCATTTCTTGCATCATGCTAGTCATATTTGTTGTAAAGTTGTTTATAGTTTGCACCAAATTATCAATAGTATTTTCAAGACGACTGAAATTAAAGCTTGCATTTGCATTTGTTGTATTAGTTGATGGTGACACTTTTTGCATGGGAACGGAGTTGATCTTCACAGCGTCAGCATACGATACTTGTGTAGAGATTGGTTGGGCCATTACAGGGTAATTGGTGGAGTACGTATTTCCTGTTTGCGCTGGAACTACTTTAGGCTTTTGACTCATAGCCTGTTTAACGAAAGAGTATACAGGACATCCCCTGTAGTTAGCAGTGTGATTACCTTCACAATTACTGCACTTCTTTTCCTTCTGGTCCTTCGACTTATTGCAAATAGCAGTGTTGTGTAATTCACCGCACACAACACAAACAGTAGGTAATTTACAATAAGTTTTAGTGTGGCCGTATTCTTGACAATTATGGCACTGTACGGGTCCAGAACGCTTGTGTGGTTCTGTGGGATGGGTCTCATTCTTTTTCAATATTACATCGTTAGGCTCCAGTTCAACACGAAAAAGAGGTTGGGGGATCTTATCCCTGTTTATTATGTTGGATACATTTTTTACCTTGCATCCTTGGAGGGTGAGAGCATCTTTTATTTCAGCAGGGACAACATAAGAATCTATGCCCTTCAGTACGATCTGTAGGCCTTTAGCGCTTTTAAGCTGGAAAGTGTAGAAACTTGTTTTATTCTTTTCGAATTCATTAACCATTTTGCGGAAATCTTTTTCTTCATATATTTGAATTTTAGTTTCGTCAATGTTACCACGTTTTATTGGGACAATGTGAAATGCCTTTTCGCCAATGACCGAGATTAGTTTTTTGATGAGGGAGTTTGAATTTTTTTCTCTCAAATAAATGGGTGGTGGCTTGGAGGTTTTTTTTGAGGATGCTTCGGGTTTGTCAATGCCATCCTGCAATATTTTAAAGCGGTTTTGACGGTTAACTATGGCGGTGCCGATATCCCTGGATATCTTGGGAACAGATGAGATCTTTGAAGAATTTGGGCTTCGCCCGCGCTTTACGACTGTAATATATCGGTCCATTCCGACAGGCACCTTTGGTTTCTGAATAATATTGTCTATTGTAATAACTTGGTTAAGTGAGGAACACGAGCCCGGAGCGGATAATGGCGCTGACTTAAATACAGAATTACTAGGCAACGGTAATGTTAACGAATCACTACTTGGCATTGGAGTAAGCGAAGTTGATCGCTCGCGAAAAATTGGCTTTGCCGTTAGAAAAAGGCTATCATCCGATTTTTTATTTTTATTGTGTGCATTAATATCAGAACTCACAGTAAAATAGGCATTTCTGCCGTTAGAACTTACTTCACAATTGTTTGTTTTTGAGGTACTCATGCAGAGTATTCCTCAGTCACTTTGTTTACGGTTGTTTTTGTTTGTTTGTTTTTCTTGTTTCAGAGTATATGAAAAATTATTAATGCAAATAAAGCAAATTTCACAAAAACTGTACTTATTACGAATCAGTGCTTATTACGAATATTTTTTTGTTTGTATTTTTTGTTTGTTTAGTATGTAAAAAAAAACTCCGCTAACACGTCTGTTCACTACGAAGGTTCAACAACAATACGATTAAGTGATTTTAAAAAAAAGTTATAACAATTTTTTTTTAATTTTTTTTTATTTTTGTTTTCGTTTTATAAGAATAGAGAACAACAAAAAATATTTAATTATTTTAAACTAAATGTAATTTTTCCAATTATTAATTTCAAATGTGTTTATATATGTATTTAAATTCTGTAAAAAACAGGTTTCTGAAAGATAAGTGTAAAATTCTTTACTTTTGCATTTTCCGAATTCTGTTCTTGTGCACAGTTCTTTTTTTCTGCGTTATTTCGTCATATACAGTAACATTACAACTATCTATTGATTTTACGATAAATGGACCATCGTATATATTTTGAAATTTATTGTAAGGTTGTTTTTGAATTAAGACAGATTCACCAAGTTCTATTTTAAGAGGTTTTGCAAACTTATCAAAATAATTTTTTTTCTTAATTTATGTTTTGCAATAAGTTCTTGTGCTAATTTATGTGTTTTCTGCAAGCGAAATTTGATTTCGTTACAGTAATTTTCAACATTATATACATATAGGATCAATCGTTGTTTTCGTGACTTCTTTCGGCATGTTTGGAATTTTGCCAAAAACTAGTTCATACGGCGAGAATTTTAAATCAAATACTGTATTTGGTGTGGTATTATGGAAGAATGTAAAAAACTTTAAATAAGTATCCCATTCAGCCGTATTGTTATATAAATATGCTCTTAAATATTCGTTAAAAACTCTGTGGTTTCGTTCCACTGTGCCTAACGTTTCATAATGATATGCAGTTAAGAATCTCATTTAAATTTTTAGTAGTTTGAACAATTCTGACAAAACTTGGTTTTTAAATTCCGTTCCCTGATCTGATTTTATGACATTAAAACATCCATAAATTAATATAAAATTTTCAAAAATTGCACGAGCCACTGTGTTTGCATTTATATCTGGTATGGCAATTGTAACGAGATATTTGGTCAAATCGCAAATTAGTGTTAGAGCGTACTTATTACCAAATTTGGATTCCGCAAATGGCCCTATTGTGTCAACAACATCAAATGGTCGAATAGGTGTCGGTGTTAGTATTAGTTTTTCTGTATAACCAGGGGGGTTACTCTCTATTGCGATGCGTAAGAAAAAGTGTACCTAAACGGATAATTGGTACACTTTATTGAGTTTACGCGCATCTGATTTTTTCACTTTCGCAAATCTGGCATCAATGCACTCTGTAATTGTCAAAATCGTTCGTTAAAACCAAATATCTTGCGCTAATAAAACATCAAACGCATCGAACTAGCTTACGCATCGCAATAGAGAGTAACCCCCCAGGCCTAACTTTATTTAGGTTACATTTTTCACATTTTTTAACGAACTTTGCTACATCTCTAGACATATCTTTCCAAAAAAATTTCGTTCTTAGTTTCGAGTAGAGTTTTTTCCGTCCACAGTGACCTCCTAATAATGGGTCTTCGTGATATATAGTCATGTAGTTTTCCTTTTCCTTGTTGTCAAATACTTCTATTATAGGTTCAGTTAATACAATTTCAATTTTATTTAATACTTTTAAACCGTGATTCTTTAGTTTCTGAATACTGCATATTGTAAAAAAATTATCATCTTTCGGCCATTCTATCTTGTGGATGTTATTATTGACGGCTTTCTTCTCTAGCCTCAAAAGCAAATCATCTAAATTCAATGTTTTGTTATCAATAACAATATCCAAAGATGTAACTTTTTTAAATTTCATAAAAATATTAATGCGCAATCTATTCATTTCGTTATCTGTATAAATAATTTCTGATCTAATTCTAGGAACTTTTGTCGTAAATTCATAGGAGAATTTGTCGTATATTGGTGGTTTTTGTACAATAGAAGCCTTATTATCACTTTCCAGCTCAATTTGCTTTAACATTCCGCGGGTTGTTACAGCAAATACATGACGTTTGTCTTTCAAATCTTCAATTGTAATACGCGAAAGTGCGTCAGCTGCTACGTTACTTTTTCCTTTGATGTATTCTATATTGAAATTATATTCTGAAAGCTCTAATCTTATCTTAGTTAACTTTGACGATGGATCTTTTATATTAAAGAGGTATACTAATGGCCTGTGATCAGATCTAACAATAAACTCAGTGCCATAAACATACGGTCTAAATTGCTTTATGGCATAATATATTGCTAAGAGTTCCTGCTCTATTGTTGGCTTCTTTTGCTCTGCTCTGCTCAAAATTGCACCGCAACCCGTTTTGGAAGCGTCTACGGTTATATAAAATTGTTTTGAAAAGTCGGGGTATTGAAGCAATGCCGGTGATATTAAAGAGGATTTTAAACTTTCAAAGGCTCTGTGACAATCATTATTCCAATTAAAGACAACTTTTTTCCTTGTGATGTAATTGAGTGGTGCTGCCAATATGGCAAAGTTTTTCACGAACCTTCTGTAGTAATTTGCAAAGGCAACAAATCTCCTCACAGCATCTTTGTCCTTAGGAACTGGATAATTTTTGACAATTTCTAATTTTGAGTCGTCTGGTAGAAGACCTTTGGATGTACATTTATGACCAAGAAACGTTATTTCAGGCTTGAAAAATTCACATTTGTACGGGTTGAGTTTCAAATTGAATTTTTTGCAAATTTTAAACACGTTTCCAAGATTTTCTAAATGGAGTTTGGCGCTACATCCAATTACGATTATGTCGTCGACATATAAGAACGCTTGGTTTGGTGGTAACCCTGAGAATGCTATATGCATCATTCTAGAAAAAGAATTTGGCGCAATATTTAACCCGAATGGCAATACTTTCCATCGGTATGAACCCGAGCTTGTACTGAACGAAGTTATATCCCTTGAGTCTGGATGAATAGGTATCTGGTGAAACCCAGAAAACAAATCTAGTATCGAAAAATGTTTGGCTCTTCCAAGATTATCTAAAATGTCGTCGATTCTTGGCATTGGAAATTTATCAGCTATTAATTTCTTGTTAACCTCTCTGTAATCGACGCACATTCTGCACGATTTTTGCCCATCAACGCTCTTTTTTGATACTAATATTAAGGGGCTATTATAGTTAGATTGACTCGGTTCGATTAATTCATTTTTCAACAAATTTGCTATTTGCCTTTCAATCTCTTGCTTTTGAGTATGGGGCAGGCGATAATTTTTTATGTATACTGGAGATTTATCATGAACTCTTAATTTTTGCTCGTAGAATGTATTGACACTCATTTTATCGTCTTTCAAAGCAAATATGTCAGAATACTCTTCACAAAGTGCCATAAGCCGATCCTCAATGTCATTCGGCATTCGTGGTCTTAACAAATCTTTAAGTATCAGTGTATGTTCATTTCCTGATTCTATTTCTCCGATCGCATAAACATTATTTTTCGAGAGCGCCTCTACCTTAATACCAGAATTACTAATAGTTTTAAAATTGTCAGTTACATTAATTAACCTTATCATTGGTGTGTTCGAATCAACTATACACCTGCCTACGAATACTCCTTCACAGATCTCTTGTGAGTCCACAAAAATTGGTTCCGAAAACTTTTTGAGTTTAAAAATTCTGAAACTTCACTGCGCGGCGGAATTATGCAATCATCTGTACCTAAGCCATGTTCAATTGGAATTCTAAAAATTTTATTTTAGTGCGAAACGGAAATTACCATATTTTCGTAGTTTATAGTGCATTTATTTGCTTTCAAAAAGTCCCTACCGAGTATTCCATCCGTGGGAATGCTAAAATTATCATTGACTATATGAAGTTTATGATGAATAACTAAATTTTGAATGATAAGACTAGGGGAAATTGTTCCAAGAGTTGAGATAGAATCAGCCGTGACACCTGTAATTTTTATTATTTCGTTATGATTAATATTACTAGTTCGTTTAATACAAGATATTTTTATTAAGGACACATCTGCCTGGCTATCAACTAAAAACGTACATTTTTGGTTTGAGTCTAAAATTGGTAAATGAATGAAGTCAGAGTAATTAAGATTTAAACCATAAATTGCTTTGTTGTGTTTGTCATTGTAAATTTCATTTTGGACTTCGTTGGTACTGTCTAATTGAGATTTATTTCCCTCAGCTGTTCTTGCTGAGGGTCCTCCGCGTTTAAAAGCAGAGCCCTGGCATTTCGATTATTTGACCTATACTTGTGTTTACGGTTTGTTCGACTATTTCCTCTATTGGAATAATTATTGTCTGTGTTAAGATTATTATTTCCACGAAAACTATTAAAACCTCTTCCACGTCTGTAACTACTTCCACGACTACGATTAGAATAATAATTATTTGAGAAGCTTCTATGAGATTGGAATGCTAAAACTTGTTTCTTATTCGACTCAACCGTTTGCTCTACAATGAGTTTTGCGATCACATCTTTCGGGTCAGAGAATGATGCTGAAGCAATTATGGATTTTACTAAATTTGACTTAGCATTGAGTCGACAAACGCTAACCGTTTGTTCGACTTCCATCTCATGCGCTTTTGTTTTTGTGATTCCTTCCACGATGAGTGATCTTTCAAACGCATCAGCAAGGTCCTCAGCTTGTTTCGCAAAGTCAGAATAATTATTATTTCTTATCTGAAGGGCAGCAATTTTCCCTGCAATGACCTTTGAATTATCAGGCTTGATTTTTTGTTTCAGAGCAGATTTTATATCTTCGATGCTAGTAACGTTGTCGGGTAAAGCTTCCCGGGCCTTGCCTTCCAATTTTGATTTAATAAATGAAATGAAGGAAAAACTTAGAGTTTCATCGGCTAAATCTTGTATTAAATTAATTTTGCCTATGAACGAATCCAAAGCTAATGGATTGCCATCATAGTTTTCTCTAATTATATTTGCGCACATGCTTATAAAAGCCTTTTTTTGCTCTAAAGTTGCCATTTTTAATGTTTTTGGTATAGAAATACTATCTGCTATTAGTTCTGTTAAAGACACTTTTAGATCAACTAAATTTTGTTCGTCTGAAAATGTCTCCGATGTATTTCTATCTGGTAGGTTTTTGTGTTCGAAATCTGAATCTATGCTGTCAATTTCTTCTGATACTTTTGATTCTGAATCAGAGTCAGAGTCGTTAAGTATATTTATATCAACTAATTCAAGTAGTAAAACGTTCTCTGGTACTTTAACACTACAATTTAATTTTCCGAAACAGCCCACTAAAAATTCTCTACAACGAATAAGCTGTTTGCAAATACTGTTTTGTGGATTATTTAAAAGAGTAGCTTCACATAGATTAGCATATGTTAAAATTGCATTATAGTTATTTATCAAAAGTGTTATGTATTCTTTTATCCTATTTTCATTTCTTGAAGTTGGGCGACTTTGCAGAACTCTTTTTTTCACCCTATAAAAGTTTGTCACAAGATCGTTGAATTGATTCTGATTGAAATCTGTCATTTAAAATATATACGATTTTAAAAATAAGGCATTTTATTGTAATGTATAATTCGCTTCGTGATTAATTTGTATGTACGTATGTTTGTATACATGGACAAAATTAAATTTAGTTTTTGTTTATGTTTTCTTTAATCAAAAGAAAAAGTGATTTTAATATACATATGTATTTTTATTATTTTGACGGTAGTGTTGTATTTACAAATAAGGTAAAACTATTTAAGAAAATTTCAGGAATAAACGCATGATATTATTAAATATTGTTAGCTGATGGCCTTAGTACCCGATGCTCTTTTTAGATATATTTAGTCTAAGAATTAATTTTTGGAGTAAATAAAAGAATAATAATAATAATAATATTAAATATTGTATATATGTATATATGTATATGTTTGTTATCATTTTGTATTATATATATATATAGTATATAAAAATTTAAATTCTAATGCCCGAGCACAACCATATGCTTATGTAATTTATGTATGCTATGTCTGATATAAGATAATGTTGTTTTTTTTTATAATAAAAAAAGTAGAATAATTAATATAAAGTTAAAAGTTATTTAATTCAAGATAAGAAAACTACATTTACTGAGAGTTTAATATGTATTAATAAGTTGAAGTAATTTGTTTTCCTTTATTTTTAGTGTATAAGTAGATTTGTGTTGCATGCTGTATGCTTACTTCGGTGTTGTTGTGCTTCATTAAATGATGACGTCACTCAAACTGACCTCACACAAATGGTGGTTGAAATTTAAAGCTGTTAGTTTTTTGTTGTTTGTTTTACATTCTTTTTGTTTTTTTTTTCATTTATTATTTACTATTTCTTTCATTGGTTTTTTTCAATGTTTTCGTTAAATTTGAAATGTTTTGTTTTTATGGCAATTTTCGGTTTTTGTTCTGTTCTTTTCCATTATTTACGTTTATCTATGTACGTATGTATAACAATTATCTTATTTTTTGACACTTCTGGTTTTTCTTTTTCTCACTTTGTTTTTTTTCGTTGTTCATGTTTTTATTATTTTTCTTGCCTTGTTTTTTCTTATTGCGGATTTTAATTCCAATTGTTCCACTTCTCAATTTTATTTTTTTTTCTTACTTTTTATATAGTTCACCGTTATGAGTACTAATTTTTGAAGCTTTTTCATGTGTTTGCATTGCTGCAGCGTTACCGTTATTCACTATGTGTATATGCATGTATACATATTTTTTCATTTTTTTTCTTCAAAAAAATTTTTTTTTAAAACACTTTTTCATATGTACAGCAAATTACTTTTGATTTGACTGTACTTTTCCACAGTTTTGCATATGTCGATGTTTTTTTTTCGTGTAACATATGTACATGCATTTTTGTAACGGTTTTCAAGAGTTTTTATACAGTTAGCACTACCTAAAACCAGTTTTTCAGCAGAACTTTAAATCATACGCAAAAATTTTTCCACATTTCTTTAAATGCACTTTTTATTAGTAGTTTTTTCCTTTTAAATTTTTTTTTTATAAGTTTAGTTTTTTTTCACTTAATTTGGCAAATAGAATGTACTTTTTTGAAACGATTGTTCCCGAATTTGCGTTTATCCAAAACTTTAATTCCTTATTGACTTCGTGACGCTAGTAATGCATGTGTAAGTTCCAAAGTTTTGCCGCTGCCTCATGAACACTTTTGCCAAGTGGGTAAAACGTTGCCAATATGTGCAGAAACAATTTTATTTCTATCCAAGCGTATATTTTATTTTTATTGGGTTTTTAGAGTTTGCTCTATAATACTAGCAAGAACGGATTACAGGCCAACATTATTAGGTGTAAGTGCCTCTGGATGCAGTTTATTTCGTTTATATTGTATTTTTTCAAATGGTTGTTGTACCTTAGTCGGCTTTCAGTTTTTTTCGACTTGTTTAGCGATTTAGAGTGATAATATGAGTATATTTTCCGTAAAATATATTTTCTCAAACAATTATTTTATATTAATTTTTGTATTTGAAAAAAAACTTTATTAAATTTTATTTTTTTAGTTTTGTTAATACATGGTATTATTTGCCTGCGTATGCTTCCTGTGACAGTTTATTGCGTTTTTTTTTCTAAATGCTAAAAAAATGTTTTCTTCTTTGTTAAATTTTGGTCACGGTCGCCATATAAATCAAAAGACCTTCCTGTTTGGTAGTTAATACCACAGAATATACATTGTCATTCTGACAGTCTTTAATTTCTGTTGGCAATTCATTATACATCTTGAATCCCTCAAAAAATACACTTTTCTTTTGAAGATCAGTTTTAATTTTAGGCAGTCTTATATCATTTCTATGTCTCGTATTATAACTATGTATTTCAAAATTATATTGCATTCTCTCATAAAGATAATTTGGTAATTGCCCTAATCTTAACTTATGTACAAATTTTAGAGTGTGATATGCTATTAACTGTTTTATATTAAGCCAATCTAAGCTTCGTATCATCTCAGAAATTGATGTATCGTTTCTGTTGTTTAGAATAAATCTCATTACTTTATTTTGCTGCATTTGTAATCTTCTAATTTGCATATTATTTAACATAAAAATTATTGTTGGGTTATAGGTAAAATAAGGTTCTATTGTTGACTTATATATTGTTAATTTGTACTACCTATCAATATATTTGCAGGTTCGATACATAAAACCTATTTTCTTTGCTATTTTATTTTCAATATAATTTACATGTTCCTCCCACTCAAGTTTATTATCAATAATTATACCTAGATATTTTATCTGCATCACTTTTTCAATTTCATAGCCCCTGATTTTTAGTTTTACACTATCACAGTTCTCACAATTTCGATTTAATATCATGTATTTAGTTTTTTCACAATTCAGTTTTAACTTATTCCCACATAACCATATATATAACTCGTCCATGTCTGCTTGAGCAGCATTTATCGCATCATTCAAATATAAGTGATTAAAGTACAAAATAGCATCACCAGCAAATAGTACTATTTTACAAAATTTTAAACAGTTTGGTAAATTGTTAATATAAATTAAAAAAAGTAATGGTGCGAGCCCCGACCCCTGTGGCAGACAAATATCTACTCTCCGGTCTGATGAAGTTTTATTTCCAACCACTGTTTTCTGTTTGTCAAGTAGTTCTCAAACCATTTCAATGCTTGCCCTCGTATGCCGATCCGGTTCATCTTCATCAGCAATATATGCCTATCCATCATTTCAAACGCTCGTTTCAAGTCTAAAAATACAGCTACCACAGCTTGTTTCCCCGCCATCATATCTTTCCAGTCAGCTAGTACCATATTCAACGCTGTTTCACATGAATGATTTGCTCGAAAACCAGACTGTTGAGGGACAACGATATCATGTTGATTTAAAAAACTTAGTAATTGTTCTTTAACCACACTCTCCATAATTTTTTCATCGGATGGTAATGTATTTAATGGTCGTAGCTCTTCTGAACGTATTGTGTTTTTAATTTTTTCTATTGGTACCACTGTATAAACCTTCCATTTTTCAGGAACGTGAGCAAGTCGTAAGCAGTTGTTTACAATGCCAGAGAAAAAATATGCCATGTATTCCATTGAATCTTTCATAACACCTTCAGTCAGAAGTTTTTTTCCACCAATTTTAGTTCTTAAAGTTTTTACAATATTAAGTATACTTAATATATTAACTTCTTTGAATTAAAATTCATAATTTAAGTTCACATTTCTCGAGTAATCAAAATCTATCTTCTCAATTTCATTGTTGATTTTATTGATGGTGTCCACGAAAAAATTATTAAGTGACTCTGCTAGATCGAGTTCATTTTCTATCCATTTATCATTTATCTTTATTTTCTTTATGGATTGATTTATTTGTGTCATATTAACCGTTTCCTTTAAGTATTTCCACATTAGTTTTTAGTCTCTACCTGCGGTAATGATTTTATTTTCCATATATTTTTTCTTTTTTATTTTTATTAGCTTTTTATATAAGTTTTTTGTCCTATAATACTCAGTCCACACTTCCGTTCTTTTTGCTATGTGAAAGTGATCATATTTCTTTCTATTAAGGTGTGTTAGTTCTTGGTCATACCATTTTTTAATAATTTTAACGTAGAATACAAAATTTTGAGAAAATGTTTGTCAACTTTCACCCACTTTTACTTATATATTAAAACATATTTTAGCAATTTTTATATGTTACTCAGTTTTGGTAATATGTTTTGTTTGGAATTACATTAAAAAAATTATATGTCTATATATAAAAGTTTTATGTAGTTAAGGAAATAAATATTTTAGAGCATGATATTTTAGATTTCTTTTGTACATGCCGCTGTTGTTGTTGGTTTGTAAATGCCGCTGTTGTTTTTGTTTTTGTTGTGAAATCAAATGATTTTGGCTTTGCTGTGCTTTGTTTATTTATCGAGCAGCGTGTAAATGTGTGTGTGTGTGTACATTTCGTTTTGTTGGATCGGTCGGTAGTTAGTTCGTTTGGAGGGGAACATAAAATGAAGGGAGGGGGCGTTTTTTCTATCGTTTTTCATTTATCAAAAATTATATTTAATTCATATATTTTAATTGCAAAATAACTAACGTGTTCTACGTCTGACCTATGCGCGTGTGTTATTATAAGTAAGATTATACATAATTTCTAATATTACACTATTAAAATTTTCCACTTTTTCATCTATGGTACTGTGGTGACTCTACAACATTGTTACAAGTGTACAACACTGAATTACCAATTACCAGTTACATTTTTTCTGGTATTCGTACCCTTTTCTTTTTAGTGAAAAAAAACGGAAGTAAAAAAGACACACGTTCTGGTCCTCTTGTAAGATCGACAGGCCTTATAGAAACTTTTTTCTTTCGCATTGTAATTCTGTCATTGATTACCATTAGTAAATATTTAATTTTATTTTAAAATTTTAATAAATTTGGTTTTATTGATCACACCCCCACAAATTGGTGACCCCGACGTGATCAGTGACAGAAAAACATGCCAACTGACATCGAAAAAAACTCAGGAGAAAAATCCGTGGCAGACGGTTCCAATATTGAGCCCCCAACCATAAATCGCATAGGAGTCAAGGTCCCACCTTTTTGGCCGGACCATGCCGAGGTCTGGTTGGCTCAGGTGGAGGCGCAATTTGCCGTTGCCGGCATTACGGGTGACTCAGCAAAATTCAACACGGTCGTCGCTGCAATTGAGTCAAACGTCCTCGTGCAAGTCTCGGATGCCATTCTGAATCCTCCTGATAGCAACAAGTACGCCAACTTGAAGAAGTGTATCGTTGAACGCTATTGCGAGAGCGAACAAAAGAAAACGCAGAAGTTGTTATCCGAAATCGATTTGGGCGACAAACGCCCAACGCAACTTTTAAACGAGTTGAGCACGTTGTCGAAAGACAAGGTAGCCCCAGTTTTTTTAAAATCATTGTGGATGCAACGCTTGCCAGCGCAAGTACGTGCTGTACTGCAGGCCTCCGATGCGAACTTGGCAGAACTGGCGAAATTAGCCGATAAAATCATGGAGGTTGGAGAATTTCAAAATTTGGCAGCCGTAAGCACAACGCCATGTGCTTCTAGATGTGATCTCGAAAGCAGATTGGAGCGTATCGAACAACGTATAAATAGTATTTGCGATGGTAGAGGCAGACGCACGAGAATATTACGTTCCGCATCTTCAAGTAGGAGAAAACCCGTCGATTCCTCAGCGAAACTAATTTCTGAGAAATGTTGGTATCATCGTACGTTTGGCGAAAAGGCCACCAAGTGCCGGGAGCCCTGTTCGTTTTCAAAACTTCAAAAAAACCAACTTCGTCTTTCGATCGCACGGGCGAATCGCAAGCTAACTATCAAATAGCCCGTCTTATGATTAATGATAGTTAATCAAAAATAAATTTTTTAATAGACACAGCGCTGATGTCTCAGTTTTACCGTCTAAAGGCGCTAAGGGTGTCCGTGTTGGAAGGAAGAAAATTCTGTTTGCGGCCAATGGTTCTCCCATAGAAACCTGCGGTGAGAAAACTCTTAGTATGACATTAGGCCTCCGCCGAAATTTTGTATGGACCTTTTGGGTAGCGAACGTCAACTACGCTATCATAGCTTCTGATTTTTTAAAACATCATGACCTTTTGGTCGATGTTAAGAGTGGAAAATTAATCGACCGCACAACGTTACTCGAGGCAAGGATTTACCCCACACGTAAATCATATGTTAACATTTTGTCATACGATACACACAACCAGTACGCCCACCTTTTGCACCAATATAAGGACCTAGGTACGATTAGTGCTAACAAGCGTCCCGCCGGGTCTGTGGTCACACATCATATCACAACAATAGGGGCTCCTACGTACGTAAGAGCCCGCCGGCTGGCTGGTGATAAACTTCAGGCTGCTAAGAAAGAGTTTGAGTATTTAATGGAAATGGGGATCTGCAGACCCTCCAAGAGAAGTTGGGCTAGCCCACTACACCTGGTGAAGAAGCCTGATGGCAGTTGGCGTCCATGCGGTGATTATCGCGCTCTGAACAATATCACCGTTCTCGACAGGTACCCGATACCTTTTTTGAGAGATGTTACAAGTATTTTGTACGGAAAAGAGATTTTTTCATCCATCGACCTGCAACGTGCATACCACCAGATACCTGTCGAGCCATGTGATATCCCAAAAACAGCCATAATAACGCCGTTTGGGTTATTCGAGTTTTTCTTTATGACGTTTGGGCTCCGAAATGCTGCCCAAACATTTCAGCGTCATTTGAACGAGGTCTTAAAAGGGATCGATTTTGCTTTCGCATACATCGATGACATACTCATCGCCTCTACAACCGCAGAGCAACATGAAGAACACCTAAGAATTGTTTTCGACCGGTTGCGCAGATACCACCTGACAGTTAATTTTGATAAAAGTCAATTCGGTAAGTCAGAAATTGTTTTTTTAGGTCATAAAATCAGTTTCCGTGGTCTTACACCACCTGAGAGCAAAGTCAACGCAATCCGCAATTTCGAAAGGCCCACTCTAGCGAAAGATCTTAAGAAATTTTTGGGCATGCTAAATTTTTACCGCCCTTTCTTGCCGCACGCAATGAAAAGTCAAAGCTCGTTGTTAAAATTGATCCCAGGCAACAAGAAAAATGATAACAGCATTTTGAAGTGGACGACCGAGTCAATTGCTTCTTTTGAAGAATTCAAAAAAGATATTGCCAACGCCGCTTTGCTGAATTATATGGCCCCCGATGCCTTGTTAACGTTAACAACCGATGCCTCTGACGATGCTGTTGGAGCGGTTTTACACCAAGTATTACAAGGTCAAATACAACCACTTGATTTTTATTCGAAGAAATTGACACCATCCCAAAAAAACTATAGTGCGTACGACAGGGAACTCACATCGATATATCAAGCCATCCAGCATTTTAAATACGCTTTGTAAGGAAGAGAGTTCATCGTATTTACGGATCACAAACCGATTACTTTCGCGTTTAGGCAGAAAGGTGACAAAGCATCACCCCGAAGAGCGCGTCAGTTAGACTTCATCAATCAGTACACGACAGATATTCGCTACCTGCCTGGTGCTGATAACCATGTAGCCGATTTACTTTCACGCATTAACGCAGTTGAAAATCAGCATGTTGACTTTGACGAAATGGCTGAACAGCAAAACAGCGACGTCGAACTACAAGCGTTGTTAAACAATAATAATACCGACATCTCGCTTAAACTGTCCAAATTTACAATTCCCAGTTCTTCGAAACAATTGTATTGAAACATATCCAAAGAAAGGGTAAGACCCTACGTGCCTAAGGCGTGTCATGAAGCAGTTATTCAGAAACTTCATTCCCTGTCGCATCCATGTATTAAGGCTACGAAACAACTCATTGCAAATCATTACGTGTGGCCGTCAATGTATAGAGATGTCACTTCTTATGTCCGTGCATGCATTCCGTGTCAAAGAGCAAAAATTCAGCGCCACACCAAGTCACCCTTAGGAGAGTACACAGCCACCGACGCCCGTTTCGAACACGTAAATATAGATATCGTCGGTTCTTTACCGTCTTCGAATGGTTTCCGATACTGCCTAACATGTATCGATCGTTTTAGCAGATGGCCATCAGCAGTACCCCTCTCCGATATTACAGCTCAAAGTGTTGCGGACGCACTCATAAGCGGCTGGATAGCAGTATACGGGGTACCATTACGCATAACCACAGATTTGGGGAGACAGTTCGAGTCTTCTGTTTTTAGAGAACTTACCAAACTATTGGGTGTCAAACATCTGAAAACTACTGCGTATCACCCACAGGCGAACGGCATAATTGAGCGCTGGCACTGCACATTGAAGTCTGCAATAAAATGCATCGAGACAAAGGACTGGAGTGTAGCACTTCCACTCATTCTATGGGGAATGCGATCCACAATTAAGAGTGACATCGGCTTGAGTCCAGCCGATATGGTTTTCGGTTCTTCGTTGCGAATTCCCGGAGCATTTCTCGTACCAGCAAAAGTAAACGCCAATGAGACCGAATTCGTACAGACGCTTCGTAAGGCTATTTCTCAACTTCCAACCATCAAGCCAGTTCGTCACGGAACTGAACGAAGTTTTGTACAGCCAGCATTGAATGACTGTAAGTATGTTTTCGTAAGAGTAGATCACGTTCGAACACCGTTGGAGCCCAGTTACGAGGGACCTTATGAGGTACTGGCCAAGCGAGACAAATATTTCATTGTGAGAACCAACCAACGAGATACAAAAATTTCGATAGACAGATTGAAAGCAGCTTACATATTCAGTCCAGCGTCTGCACTAGCTGAAGCACCCCCTGATGTAAACGAAAGCAGTCCCGCAGTTATAGAAAACGTCAGTCCAGAACAGGTAACAGTCGAAGCACCTACTTTTGCAGGCGATAGAAGTCCCGAAGTTACAGAAAACGTTTAACCCACTACATCACAAAACATCACAGGCGAGAAGCCTCGTCAAACTTCATCTGGACGTTGTGTCGTGATTCCTTTTAGGTATCGTTAAGGTCTTAACTAGGAGGAGGGTATTGTGGTGACTCTACAACATTGTTACAAGTGTACAACACTGAATTACCAATTACCAGTTACATTTTTTCTGGTATTCGTACCCTTTTCTTTTTAGTGAAAAAACGGAAGTAAAAAAAGACACACGTTCTGGTCCTCTTGTAAGATCGACAGGCCTTATAGAAACTTTTTTCTTTCGCATTGTAATTCTGTCATTGATTACCATTAGTAAATATTTAATTTTATTTTAAAATTTAAATAAATTTGGTTTTATTGATCACACCCCCACAGTACCATAATTTAATTCATTAACGTTACTATATCTCAGCATTTGAATTAAATTTTCTTTACTACAAAATTCCCAACTGGTAATATTTATTCTAAGTCTCATCTTCACTTCTTTCTCTATTGGTATTAAAAATGATATTGTTTCATGATCAGTTATTTTGTGATTATTTATGCACCTAGTCTGTACTTCATCCGATGTTGAAAAAAGTAGATCTATTCTAGTACTTGTCATTTCTGTAATGCAAGTATAAAAATTTATAAGTTGTTTCATAGCCATAGACGAAAAAATATTGCATAACTCGGTACTATAATATGTATCATTATTTATATTAATGTTAAAATCTCCAATTATCATGGTATAACACCCAAATCTTCCATTTCGTTTGAAAGTTTTTTAATTTAATTAATGCACCACATATTCTGATTAAAGCTTTTGTTACAGATTACATTATATTTAATTGATTTGTGTATATATATATTATTGCACCACCCGTATGTCGAGAATGTGAATCACAACGAACAATGTTAAATATAGGAATGCTAATCTCGACGTCTTCAATGTTGGATGTTGCATATGTTTCAGAACACAGTATTATATTTGCTTGTTGAAGTTCAATTGTTCTCTCAAGTTATTTTTTGTTAGCCAAAATACTACTTATATTAACATATATACATTTTATCCATCTGTTATTACGTTTCCTACATCTTGTTGTTAATTGCACACTTCCATCATTCTGTATTTGCTAATACCCAATTTTTCTTTTCTTTGCCTATCTATTTTGGTAAGCTGGACATAATTTACTCAACGTGTCATGATTCTCATTCAGACCTAGGATAAAATCTTTATTAGCACGTATACAATTTATACATTTACTTATTGGGTTAGCACTGCATTCTGACATTGGCCATGACATTTAATAAAAATTTCATTATTTATGCAATTTATTGCTCTATGGTTAAAGACCTTACATTTAAAACATCGCATTACACTAATCCCATCATATACTTTACATCGCTCCCATTCTATGTTTATTCTTTCCATTGCCAAAATGTTACCGAATGCATTTGGTTCAACTTCCATTATCGCATTGTAATAGCTTTTATCGTTTTTCTTCACTTCATATTGCTTGACTAATTTTAATTTAGTACTATTTAGGCACTGATTTTGTTTTTTTATTAAGCTAACTAGTCGATCATTATCATATTCAAAATTAATACACATTTGGGTAAACCGAATTTGGAATTTTAATTTCGTATTCATCACCTAATTTTTCTTTAATCACATTTCTCGCTTTATCTCTTTCCGTATTATTTTCTATTTCAATAACCACCGTTCCATTATTTTTGGTAACAATATTTGATATATTTAGGTTATCTGGATCAACTCTATTTAAGTCTTTTTTTGTTAAATCCCCATTTTGCTTCTTTTTTGGCTTTACAATTAATGGCACTGAATTTTTTTATATCTGGCATTACTGCGTTAGACTTTACTGCGTCTGAGTATGAAACTTAACTTGCTTTGACAGTTGTTTTTTCAATTGTTTTTTTATTTCATCGCACATCTTTTTGTTCTTTTCTTCCATTGTTTTGCATATTTCTTTCGTTTTATTTTCTTGATCATTTATATTCCCGTATACTTTCTTCCATTCTTTTATATTTATTTCACAAGATTTTTGAGCATCATCAAATTTTTTTAATCTTTCATTGTATCTTTTTTCAATTGCTTCAAGTAATTGTTTGATCTCACGTTTATTTTCTTTTAGTGCAGCTTTAAATTCACCTTTATATTCAATAAGATTTGATTTGTTTTTGCTCACATTATCCTGCACCTTCTTTACATTTTCTTGTTTTTCACTTAGCGCCAAATCAATATTATGTATATACTGTATACAGTCATCACACAAATCGGATAAAACTACTTGAATCTAACATTCCGCGGAAGTATTGACCTATTCCCGAACACTTCTGAACATATTCCTTCACACATTATGCCAGATTCTCCTCGAATTGCAGCACAGAATATAGTTTAGTTTATGAATTGCAGCACAGACTGATTGCAGTCTTGCAATGATGGCACTCAGCCATATCTGTTTTTTTTTTACTTTTTGAGTCCTCTAATAACTAGTTTTATTGTTTTTATGCCTCAATCATCAGTTTATTAGTGTTTATATTGGTTCAGATGCAGATTTTCAATTAAAATCATCTGGCAGCCTTGGTGATCAGATGAATATAAACTCCATTCACAGAATATACACAGAATACCCAACTTTGACGTATAAAAAGGGTCCGAATCATATTTTGCATAAACTTTGTATAAATCATAAAGTTTGTGTGAAGTGATATCTATATAAAAACAAATAGCTTTTCTATCTCTTTTACACAAACTTTATGCACGTTTTCAAAGTTGTCGGGTCTAGTTAAGGTGAATTCACCCATTCGTACTGAACGAAATTTTTGTTGTTGTTCCGTATTAAATTTACTCTCTTTCTCAAAATAGGGACGTCGAACTACATATAAAAAAATTCGTTCGGAACGTTTAGAAAGTTTGGGTGAATTCACCTTTAGTTTATTACTCCATTGGATTTTTTTGTCAGCTGCCGCCGACAAAGCTACTTCGGCTCAAGTCTCTGTGTATAATTAAATAAGTAAACAATAATTAAAAAAATGAGTTTTTTAAACAATTCTGTACTAACTATTGAAGAGCTACAAATAATATCGGAAATTGATAGGTAGTATTTGTGTGCAGGTTCTTGATAATGTTTTTTAAAGCTCTTATTTTAGTTCTCATTTTGGATTTATTGACTGGACCGATGTTGAAAATTTTAGTTTACGCGAATTAATACGTCGTGCAATAGGAATATTACAAAACCTTGGTGCCGTAGTAGAAAATCGATTGGTATCTGCGTCTTGTTCGCCTTTGGAAAACATGGCAGGCACAAATAAAAAAACTTCTTCAGACATCGAGTATTTGTCGAATGTTTTTGATGCTAATACTTATTGTAAACTTGGCCACCTTCATTTGGTTTTAGAGGAGTATGACAAAGGTAAAAATGGATATGTGTTACATGAATATGTTAACGTAGAACTTTCTTGTATTTTTTTTTAGCTCTTTCTGCTTATCAACACTACTTTAAATTCAAACACAATCATAGACACAATTTGGAGTTTTTATATGGAATAGGAATTGTTTACTTCCATTTTAAAGCTTTTCGTTGGTAAGTTTTTGTGCACAATTTTGGTATCTGAACAGGGTTGCGGCGTATTGCATGACGTGATGTTCGTATAACGCTGTATCAAATTCTAACGGCATCCGGGTAGAGGAACCAAAAACACGTGTGTCGGAGTTTTAAAGGTTGTCATGTGGCTTTCAGGGGGAGTTTAACTTCATCTATCAACTCTTCTCATCCACTTTTAAAGTGGATAAGTAAAAATTTAAAATTTGTTTAAGGGTTAATTCCGAAAACGTTTGTTCTGCCAATAGTACCATTACATTCCTGGTATAAGCAATGTTATATAAAACACTACGAATAACTTTTTAGCCCTCTAAATCTTCAATGAGCAGGCTTTTTTTGTACCGATTTCGCGGCCTGAAATATTCTAAAAATATGTCGTAATATATTAAACGCTCGCATGCAAAAATAATATAGTTTAACTGTTTAAAAAATATGAATCAATCAGTGTAGCGCTACTTTAATTAAAAATTGTTCATTAACGTTTTTCGTTAATGAACTTTTTTTCTATTTTTGACAAGTGGGGAGAGTAATTTAGTAAATTTTTTCCGTTTCTCTACGGAGTAAACGGGGATACTTAGTGTTAGGGATTTGATCGACGAACGAATCTTAGCCTGAAAATTTAACAAAATTGAACTGCAAAAATTCGTTTTGGCAATCAAATCCCAAACACAGTATCCCCGTTTACTCCGTAGAGAAAGGAAAAAAATTTACTAAATTACTCTCCCCAATTGTCGAAAATAGAAAAAAAAAGTTCATTAACGTTTTACCAGTAACAATTTGTAATTAAAGTAGCGCTGCACTGATTGATTCATCTTTTTTTAAACAGCTTCCTGTTATTCCAAAATTTAAAAAAAAAAATATTGCTATTCAGCGCAAACAATCCTTTTGTTTTTGAAGATTTACAATGGCATGTACCATTTATAATTAATTCTTCTAAGAGAGCATTCATGTTTAGAAACGCATAAAAATCTGCATACTCATATCTTAAGTAATTTTGATTTAGTATATCTGCTAAATTTTTAATGCCAAAGTTTAGCCAACAAATTATTATAAATATACCATGTTTTAAGTACTTTTGAGTACTTTATATTACATTTATTTGTTCTTCTCGATACTTATCGAAGACATTTGTGCAAATGGTGCAGCTTCGAATGACTAAACCACGCGATAAAAGTTAAGAGTTGGGGTCAACTTGCCTCTAACTTATCCTCACTTTTAGGTAGAGTTGTAATAATGGAAAACTGTTTATCCGTCCTATAAAATACTACTTTTTCAAAGGTTAAGTTGTAACAAAGGTCCTAATCCCGCAGAGAAAGAGTATTGTGCACCGCAAAATTCAAATACATTTTTTTCGATAGACCAAAATGTTTTTTTAAAGTCTACAAATAAAAAAATCTAGGATGAATTGCCTTTAAAATGAGGTATGTGTCGATCCGTAATAATTTATAGTTTTTGCGATATTGGCTTACAAATTTGTCCCAAATATGAAAACATTTATATTCCCCAAGTAGGAAGACTGTTGATTATAGTGTTATTTGTATACTTGTTATTTGAATACTTGTTATAAATATTCATGTACATAGTTAACATGTTGTATATTGTATTTATGAAATGTACGTTTTTCAAAAAAAATTGTTAGTCGATAATAAACTTTTCAACATAACACATTAAATATTCAACTAAGACACATTTACACATATCCCATAAAGTCTTCGTTCACCTTTAGAAGTTGTATTAGTGATATAATTATACAGCATAAATATTTAATTCGAATCAAAATTTCTTTATAAGTATATTATTTAGATAGTTTAGTTCGAGAAGCAATAAAATAAAAATGTTAATTCCTTTTCAGTATTGAGATAACGGGATAGAAGTGGCACAGCAAGTAAATATATAAACCATAAAGTCTGCGTTCAGTATTAAAAAAAATTATAAAGGCTTATAAAATTATTAAGAAAATATATATAATTTTTGTAATCAAGAAAATTTACATTTAATATTTTGTTGGATAGCCACGATGTTTTAAGACTTCACTAAGTCTATTTGGCATTGAGTTTACTAATTTATCAGTTTCAACAACTGTAATCTTCGCCCATCGCGCCTTCATGGCGAATTATTTTCTCTAACAGATCACAAAGGTGCTCCATAGGATTGAGATCGGATGATTTAGGGGTGTTTTAAGTTGGAGCATTATACAAGAGCCAAAGTCTAATAATTTTCGCTGTATGCTTTGGATCGTTATCTTGTTGGAACAAAAACGTTGTTGGTAAACTAAGTTTTTCTGCACTTTGAGGCAAATTGTGTATCAAAATGTCCAAATATCCCTATTTATCCATTGTCGATTCAATAAACTGCAGTACCAACAAGATTTTGTTTCTCAATTGCGGTTCCTGACTTATGCCACAAAATTTAACGGCCTTTTATACCAAATGTACAGAACAGAGACCGGCAAAAATCACGTTTTTCACTCATGCATAACTTTTTTGTGTCCAATTATTCAACAACACATAAGCAAGCATGCGCGTACGCTCATAATCTTTATTTGTGTTAATCATTAGGAAGGCAAATACAAAAATGCCTATATGAATTTTTCAAGCAAGATTTTAACACAGAAGCTATTTTGAGCGTTTGCATTCATTAAACACAAAAACGAATGGCATTTATTCAACATGTCTTTTCTTTGCAAAGAATATTAAGAAAAATCATGCAATGATATATGCTGGCACATAATCTTGATTGTGTAGGTATGTAGGTTGTTAAAACATTGTGGTTGAGAAATAAGGATGCCATACGAAGTTACCAAAAAACGTCGGTTTTACAATAAAATTTAAAAATCGCAGTTTTCGGTTTAAAATCGTTTAAAGATCGGATTATTTTTTACTCATTCAAAAAAACTTGTTATTTTTATAAGAAATACTTCAACCTTGCCAAATTTGTTTGTTTTATTTAATTTTACTGAAATTAGAGTCGTTTTTAACTCCCAAGAATAATACCGCTTTATTGGTTTGGTACATAGATTACTTAAAAAGAAGGGTCTTTAAGTGTATTTTTCTGAGCAAAAATGAATCTAAATTTAGTTTTTTTGTGTATGTTATTTCGACCTCTGCTTTCTTCAGTGATATAGTAACATATAAGAACAGAGCAAAAGCTAATGCAAATCCTTGATTTATAGTAATATCAGTATGATATGATTAAGTTTACAATATTCAGTAAAAACGAATTTATTGTAAATATTTTTTAATAACATATTTTTTTTATTACATTTAACGAAAACATAAACGATAAAGAACAACATAAAAAAAATTCAGTGCACAAACAAAAATAAAATTTCATTTAATTATATATAACATGCATGGAAATATTTATAATATGCATGGAAATATATTCATAAATCGGGATAATTTTAAAAATAAAAAATCGGGATAATTTTAAAAATATATTTCTTGATTAATTATCTGTTTCAGCGTATCGTCGTCAAAATGCTATTAAACTGTTAAGTCTGGCAACCGTGTTGCCTAACCATTCTATAAACACACAGCACCATGTGCATAAATGTACACTTGTTGATTTTTTGCCTTTTTCACATTAATTCTTTTTGCATTAATGCCTCTAAGTTTTTGATTTCGATCATGAATGTGATTAAATAAAAATGTGTGCTTTGAAGAGTTGTCCAAAAATTCATGCACACACAGTTTTTAAACACTCAAACTGAATAGCTGGCATGCGGCAACAGATTAAATTTACACGTTCACAAACAACCCTTATTTTGCTTAGCATAAAATAGAATGGACACAATGTTGATAAAGGCATATTTGAACGTTTGAGCGAAAATGACATGTTTTTCGAGTGTTTGATTAATCTGATTTTTTTTTAATCACCCGTTGCAGATCTCTGGTACAGAACTTGCTTGTTTCTTAAAAAATTACCTGTTTCAAAACTTCTGAGGGCTTATTTATGTAAGTGTGAGCAAATTCAATGCACTTTAGTCTGTTCAGTAGTGATATGTATAGTTTTCGTCCAGTGACTCTACAGCCTTACGCAATATTTTTCTAACGATTTTGGCACAAATAGAACTTTTAAATGTTTGATTTACGTTTTCAACAATATTGGAAGATGTAATCCGAGGATTTACCTTTGCATATTACCATATTTTTAAAACTATTACAAATTTTAAATAAAATTTGCAAATAAATACTGTGAAAGTATTAACTATAATAACAAAGAATAAAACCGACCGGAAACAAGAAAAAACTTCTTAAAAAGTAAAGGTATTGTTATAACAAACAAACGAAGCGATTTGCTGGCGTTTTGCGTTTTTCGAAGTTGTGTTCGAACAAATAAAAAACATATGTTTTATAACAACAAAACATAAACACAAAGAAAAAATTCACAAAAATTCAATTTGCATATCCTCTTGGAACTCAATATTTTTATTTTTTGTCTCTGCACCAAAAGATTTCGCTTTTGAAATACCCTCGACTGCGTGGAATATATTACATGTTACAGCCAATTGCTCTTTAACTGGCGACAAGAAATGCTGCTGATAATTTCCGCCTCCCGTCTTTTTCAATGACATCTTGTTTTCCGTAAGTCTTGTTTTTATGCTGCGTCGCCAATCACACCAAATCTAAATAAAATCACACACTTTAAAATGGCTTGAAAAAGTTTGAAAGTTTATACCTTTTTTCAGTTAGCAACATTTTTAGTTGGCGGCGCACTGGAATTAAGCTGTTCGGTTAAATCGCCCCACAATTTTTCTAGTTTGACCTTATCAGCTTTGTACATACCTATAGCAATATCTGCATGTGTTTCCATAAATTGCAGAAATATTTTACACTGCTCTACTGCTTTTGAGGCGCCCTTCATGGAAAACTAGATTTATTATTAAACTTAAAAAAATATTTCTTTATTTCCTTACATATATGTATGTAAGAATATATTTAAAATTTAAATATTTATTGTCGAACAGTAACAGGCGGCTTTTTTATTTAATTTTATTTGTAAAATATTAGTGCAATGGCCGCAAATGCTTCTTTTTTATTTAGAGATGTTACATATAAATACCTGCGAATAATTGGTAAGCTTCGTCACTGGTAGCCAGTTTTCAAATAGGATCTTGCACAATTTTTTTGATCTCTCGTAAATGTTTGTAGGTGCTTGAACATATTTTACATTATTTTTGAATTTTTTACTACTTTCTATGTGAACATAATAAATTTCAAATTATATTACCATAAGTTTAAAAAGAAATAACCAAACAAGTAATTTTAAAGTTAACACCAATGGCACTAAATTTTTTTCGAACATCAAATTGACCAGCTGTTTGCATAAATCGCCAGTTTATAAGTAAACAAATGATACCGACAATTGACAAAAACAAAGCAAAATTTTAAATTGCATATTTTTAATTAAAATGGTGAAAAAATTCTAAAAGTTTTTCTTCAAATAAAAACAAAACATATTAAATTTAAATTTTACATAATTTTATTTTCTCTTTCAAATGCAGTTTAAATAAAAATGACCAGATCGCTTCAGCATACACTAGCGGTTTGAAAACCCCAGATTTCTAGCGTTTTTGTTTGCCAGAATACCTGCTTGGCGTTTTCAAATCGAAAACGCGAACTTCCAGCGATATGCGTTTTTCAGAACACCTACTTGACGTTTTCAAATCGAAAACGCAAATTTTAAGCGATATGCGTTTCTACGAACATGGGCGAATATCGATTTTTTAAATTTATTTTAATTATACGCAAATCAGTAAATTTTTATTTTTTCTTTGTTATTTGTAATGAATTCTATTATGAATTTTGAATTACAGTCGGGCCTCGATTATCCGTGATCCGGTTAACCGGTAACCCCGATTAACCGTGATGGCCAAAGATCAGTCTATTGGTTTTTGTTTGCAATGTTTTCAAATTGTTTGCTTCGATTAACCGTGATTACCTCTATTATCCGTGATGGCAGAGTTTTTTTAATAACTTCAAATTCATACATACAATATAATACATAAATATGAAAACGAGGAATTCCCTTGTTTTGCATACGATGAGTCTGAAGCATTTACAAGTGATTAGTTTAATTTTGAAATTTGAGAATTGAATACATACTTACATACATACATACATAAGTATGTATTAGACAAACAACATTACTCGACTTTTTTTTTAAGAAATTGTATTCTTTTTTTTTTGCTTAATATCCTTTTCTTTGCCTCATGTTTTTAGTAGAAATTGTAATGTATACATACTAATTTAATTTACAAATGTACATACTTAAACTCCTTGAATTATTTTTTTAATGTAAATATGTATGTACACCAATGTTAATTTGTTAAATAATAAAAATATAAAAAAAATATAATCAAAATTGTTATTCGATTAACCGTAAAAATCGATTATCCGTAATGCTTCTGGTCCCGACCATCACGGATAATCGAGTCCCAACTGTAGTTCTATTACGAATTTTGAATTAGTTGTTACTTTCCATTATATGGAAAAAATTGAGATCTAAGATTTCAAGCATTAATTTTAGATGCATTATCAGTCCTATTGCGTCACATTAACAGAGATATATGAGTTAAAAAAGTTTTTACAAATATAAAATTAACATATTTAGGTTCAACGTAGTTTTGTAGTTTATTTCAAATATATTTTAGTACGACTTAACAGTTCATAAAGCGGTTTTTTGCACATGACTCGTAAGTCTTCAAATATAAGACCAAAAATTCTACTTGATAGCCAGAAATAAGTAAAAACTTAAAATGTGTATATATCCTAAAAACAACAAGTATACTAGTCAGTAATACTCATGTATAGCACATTCGAAGTCCTATTCAACATTTTTGCACTACTTAATTACTTACGAACTGAAGCAACTTCCAGTACTGATATTAATGTTAGAAGAGAATTTACATACTGCTACCGAAGAATCAAAGATTCAAATTCCTTAATTTCATAGTTAAACTTGTTTTAATTCTTTAATTTATTCACTTTGACAAACATATTTAAAATTATAATATTCATTTGATTTATCTCTTTTACTCACTTTTACATACTTATGTATGCAAGAAATAACGGTTAACTATCTAAAGTTGTTAAGCAAAATTCCTTCGTATAAGAATATTCTGTTGACTAAAAAGATTTTTAGTAAAGCATTCCGACTACAAGTAGACGAGATAAACGCACAATAATCTTAAAGCGCTTCTCATTGAAGCCATAATTTTATAACAAAATATATAAGTTTGAAATTCAATGAAAGTTTGTTTTCTTTATTATAAGCTGCTCTTAAAATTTATAAATTCTCGTCAGTGACAGTTGTTTAAATTTTTTCCCTAAAACATATGTCAACAGAATAAACCAATGAAACGTGAATTGTTTTAACTTGGTTTGGTGCAAATGCATGTATGCATGTACAGTCAGAAGAATGCTTTCAAAGTGACTTGGTTTTTAGTGTGTCCCTGTCAGATTTTTGTAAAATAATTAGTTTAATTGATAAATTTACTTATGTATTCTCAAGAAAAAAGTGGCTGGTTCACAGAGTGAAATAAGTAACAACTGTAAGAGATGTTTTAGAAAAGATACCGTTGAAATGGTTCAATGTGACCTTTCAGATCGATTGTAGCTTTGAATGTGTTGGGGTCGGTCACAACGCACAGTGGCTGAAAATTGTTTTTCATTGGCTAAAATTCTGTAACTTTTGAACCGATAAAAATATTGAAGTATTTTTTTAATGGATAGATATTTAGTTCAGCTTGACTCAGTTTTAATTACATTAAAATTGATTGAGTACTTCTTAAGGACTTCTAGGTCAAAGTTGAACTTTTGATTTTTTTAACTTTTGGAGTGAAATGTAGGTTTATTTTTTTATTTCCATATTAAAATATTTTATATTTGGAACTTAATAATAATTGTAATTATTTTTTGTGATAATGGAATTTTTTAATGTTACACTCAAAAAAATTTTACACTCAAAAAATGTTTACACTCAAAAAATAATAAAATTAACTGGAGAAAAATTTTTAATTTTTTGCTGTCAAAGTAGGTTCTATTTATTATTATTTTTTACTAATACTATGTTTTTCGTACTTAAATAGCAATAAAAGGCAATTATAATTATTATTCATTTGACACAAATATTGATTGCAAATATTCTATATTTTGCTCTGCTATTTCTGTTCTTTAGTAGTTTTTTGGCTTCTTCATCTAAATCCCGATGTTTCACTTTCCATTTATTTCGAATATTGGAGATGAACGGATCTGACGTTGCCAATAATATATTAAATAGATTTGTGGAATTTCGTGAAATTTTTCTAGTATTGTGCTCTCTATAAAATCTGTAATCCTTGTTCCTTTTTTCCTGAGCCTCCTGTGATAGATCTCCAAGTGGCACCAAATGATATTTAATGATATCTTCTCCATGATAAAGGATTTTTGTGAACTGTTGCAGACATATTTCTCCATGGGTAGTTAGTTGTATATATTTTTGCAGTTTCCTTAGCATAATCTCCAAATTGTTTAGAGTCAATTTCTTCATTGTACGCAAGTACTTCTAGGATTATTTTAAATATGAAAATAAGGTTTAAATCCACTCCTGTTATTTCAGATGCTGTTTCTGGATCTGAAATGAATCTTCGTGCGGTATTGCCATAATTTTAGTGCCTGACCCTTGTTTTGGCTGATCTATCTATAATCAATCCAATTTTGCGATATTCATCTTGAACATGTTTATTTTTTGAACTTCTTAACTCTTTGTTGGTTTCATTGTTTCTTATGGATCCTGAAGACCCGAAATCCAAATCATAACTGATTTATAGTATATGTTCCATAAGTCGTATTCTTGCATGTAGTGGTGATAATCCAAATTCATACGCATCGGTATTATCTAATGATTTTGTCGGAACTTGGTTTAATTGGGTTGATGCTTCTTGGCATATAATGCAGCTGGATGCAGCCTTCGTGTTAGTCAAAGCCTGACCTACTTTTCCATCTATCATTGTAAGGACTAATTGGTAGCTTACTTCAATTTGCTGCCCATCTAACTGTAATTGTAATGGCTGTAGTGTTGCAATTTGGGCCTTGATATCACTAATTTCTTTGTTAATGGCATAACGAGTTTCTTTTTTGAATTCAAATTTGATTGGCCTGCAGTATTTCGTAGAAGATGGTGTCTCATTTTTCAAAATATCCATTGTTTGCGTTGTACTAGTCGAAGGCTCTGAATCTTCCAAAATCTTTTTCAATCGCAATGGTACAATTGATACCATGAACATATCCGAGGCCGAAATATTTTCACATACAACTTGTTTGTATTGGTTTTGTCCCGAAGAACCATCATATCCCCATTTGCAAAAAAGAATTAGCTTTGTGTTTCCATATTTCTTTAACGTATTTCCTGGTATTGATTGTAGCAAGCGTTCGGCTGTGTGAGTAGAGTAGAGATTGTAGTTGTACCTCTGCCGAAATTGGTGTGATTGTAATAGTATCCTTTCATGGCAAACAGTCCATTTTAGCAGCAGTTATGTGATGGTATGCTGGATAGATATTTGAGCCCTTTTCAATCGCACGCAATCTGAGCTTAATATATTGCTGTTTTGTTAATTTCAAATCCAGAAATAAGGCTAATGCCTCTTCATTTGTGTACTGTATTGCATCGCTTGGAGTTGGTATACTTTTAAGAATTCGTTTTGTTCTCACTGGACTAGCTTTATCCACTTTTGTTAATTGGTTCTGTGATCGTAATTGATGTAGGAAAGATTCTTTTATAGTTGTACAACCAATTGCATCGTTAACATTTAGCCTCTTAGATCTGTCGCTGCAGTTGTCCAATGATTTGCGTGGTCTTCCAACCTTATCTTGCTTTGCTGTTTCTGCAGCGACAGTAAGTTGGCCTTCTAACCACTTTTCACTTTTTATATAAAACTTTTGTTTACTGTAGCTAACTTGTTTGTAGCGTTTTTTTAGCACTTTTATAAAATTAGATAATTGCTCTTGTATTTCGGTGCTACACGAATTTAAGTTTAATTTTATTTTAACGTAAGTAAGAACATCTTCCTGGTTTTTATTTCTAAAATGCTCTTCGGCCAGTTCTTTATAACCGAAGCTCTACATATTTTTCTGAATATTTTTATTTGAGTCTGTTATGATTTATCACTTGCAAATATACATACGTACACGCAAAAGATTAACTTATTATTGTGTAATCCCTTATTGAATCCGTAGTTTTATACATTTTTAGATACATGTTATTCACACATTGATCTTTAATTTCATAGTAGGTGGTACTTAAATTGCACTTGTTATCCAGACCTTAATATCAGGTAAAACTAATTAGTATCTCGTCAATATGGGGTTCTTTTTATCTTTAGTGGTTTAATGTCGCGATTATTATTATAAAATTGTTTATGACTTCGGCTGACCCTAACAGTTATATTAGAAAGAGATCATATGTTTACTGTAGAACCTATTGTGATATTTTTATTACTGATTTTTTTTTTGCTGATCAAAACAAAGCCATAAAACCCTTTCGCAGGTATTATATTTAATTATTTTAGTTTTACGTAGTCTAAAGTAAAAGACATAAACCTTTAGGCAAAAAAGTGAAAATTTAATACACCATTGTATACGAGTAATTATAGGGGTGTTTAAATTATCGTAATTTGAATTTTTTTAGAGTAATTTCATTAAAATTAAAAAAGTGTTCTACCGGCGGGTCGTGGCGGGTGCAAAAGTATATATAGGGTTAAAGAAGACACCTTCCCCTTTCTTCGGGTGGTATACGTTTCTTGTTCCCTTTTGTTCCCTAGAAGTTCTATTCCACTAAAGTTTAAATTTCAGAAAAATATAGTAGTTTCATAAATATTTCATAACACCTCTAATATTAAACGCTAGAGCGGTAACCACTTATAACAACTAAAGACTATAATCCTACCAACATTATAAAAAAGACCGCATGCCATTATCGATGATAGCTTGCGAGTAGTAACCATTTATTTTTGACAAAAAACTGATTAAAAAAACACCTTTTTCTGAAATAACAAAAACAGTTAAGTTTGACAGCATGCCACGCCTACAATTATCAATAGTTTAGCCTAATTTTTTGGCTACCTTAATATGGATATATTAGCTCCAAAATGGCGTAAAAATTTTAAAAATCGGTGACAAAAAAAATTTTCAGCCACTGTGCAACGTAGCGAACCTGAAGTTGGAGCTTAGAAAGTTGCTCTGGTACGTCATCTATGACGCATGAAGGCCCTGTAACAAATGCATCTACACCCAGCATAGATAACGGAAACGTAGCCAACTTACAAGGAAAGAATCAACAAGTTTATTTAATGTCGCAGTCAAATGCATGTATGGTACAGCCGACATACGCATTAGGAAACAGGAAATATACATCCCATTCATATGACGACTATACACCACCACCTACTTTACAGACGATGAAACACGCCCATTATGTCGTACCTACTAGCACCACCGTGGCAGTCTGGCCATCATCCAGCAATGCCCACATTTACAGAACCAAACACGTCATGAAACTATTTTCATCCAGGAACCTTTTTTTCATAAATACCAAGTCAAACAATGTGTACTACGGCAAACATTACTAAAGAGCGAAATTTAGAGCTAAAAAACTCGAAGAAGGAACGCAGTTTAAGAGGTACTTAGAAGCAAAATATACTTATGTACATAGTTATGTAGATACAAAATATAAAATACTATCCGAAACGGGTAAATCTTCGACACAAAATAAACAGAAGAATATAGGGCCTACTCCGGCACAATTAGCTGCAAGTTAATCCTTCTCTAAAGAGCTACCGTCATTTAATGTTGATTCCTACCAATGGGCGCTTTTTATCAGCAGTTTTGAAAATAGCACAGCCTTGGAACGTTGAGGTGAATTCACCCATTCGTTCTGAATCAGAGACCGGCAAAAATCACGTTTTTTATGCCTTCACTCATGCATAACTTTTTTGTGTCCAATTATTCACCAACACATAAGCAAGCATGCGCGTACGCTCATAATCTTTATTTGTGTTAATCATTAGGAAGGCAAATACAAAAATGCCTATATGAATTTTTCAAGCAAGATTTTAACACAGAAGCTATTTTGAGCGTTTGCATTCATTAAACACAAAAACGAATGGCATTTATTCAACATGCCTTTTCTTTGCAAAGAATATTAAGAAAAATCATGCAATGATATATGCTGGCACATAATCTTGAGTGTGTAGGTATGTCGGTTGTTAAAACATTGTGGTTGAGAAATAAGGATGCCATACGAAGTTACCAAAAAACGTCGGTTTTACAATAAACTTTAAAAATCGCAATTTTCGGTTTAAAATCGTTTAAAGATCGGATTATTTTTTACTCATTCAAAAAAACTTGTTATTTTTATAAGAAATACTTCAACCTTGCCAAATTTGTTTGTTTTATTTAATTTTACTGAAATTAAAGTCGTTTTTAACTCCCAAGAATAATACCGCTTTATTGGTTTGGTACATAGATTACTTAAAAAGAAGGGTCTTTAAGTGTATTTTTCTGAGCGCGGTGCGCTTTTTTTAAATTTCGGTGCTTTTTTTAATTTTTGGCGGCACCGAAGCAAATTCAACAAATCTTTTTGTTTCAGTGTGAGAAAAAAATCTTTGTACAATAAAATACACCCGTTTCAACATTATTTTATTCAACAGCGCAAAATTTTTACACGTTTATATGAAAATGATTATTTTCACGACAACACGGCTACATGGCTACACGACCACCGTTGTACCTGTGGTAGATTTAGGCTAATTTATATTTTTGTGAGCGACAGTAAGAGTGAGAGAGATCTAGTGCTGCTAATATAATAATAAAATGTTTAATATATAAGTGCTTAAAATACTTTACTGTATTTAACAAAAAAGAAGAATACAAAACGCATTGCTTATAATATAACCTCCTTCATGTATACACATATACACACATGTCTATATAATTACAAAATGATAATTGTAAAAATCGGGATAATTTTAAAAATATATTTCTTGATTAATTATCTGTTTCAGCGTATCGTCGTAAAAATGCTATTAAACTGTTAAGTCTGGCAACCGTGTTGCCTAACCATTCTATAAACACACAGCACCTTGTGCATAAATGTACACTTGTTGATTTTTTGCCTTTTTCACATTAATTCTTTTTGCATTAATGCCTCTAAGTTTTTGATTTCGATCATGAATGTGATTAAATAAAAATGTGTGCTTTGAAGAGTTGTCCAAAAATTCATGCACACACAGTTTTTAAACACTCAAACTGAATAGCTGGCATGCGGCAACAGGTTAACCCATTAGTGCATAAAGGTCCCCAGCAAGTTTTCAAACCTTTTTATTATTATTTTTATATTAAATAAGACTACTTTATTGGTTTTTAAGGTTTTTATTTAGAAAAAACATTAAACTTAAGTTTTACGGGGTGTCCCTTTAAAGGGACTTTATGTTGCATGTGCAGTTCGAGAGTGAAATGTTTTAAAACATTCTTTTGGGTGAAGGCCTTTATTGCATTTTAGACAAATAAAATTAGACTTTTTGCCACAATTTGCATACCGCTTATCCGTTTTGGAATATTCTACTATGTGATCTTTACCATCAGCATACACATTTATCCGGTTTGAACCTCTCAGAGTGGGCACTCTAAAGGTTTCCAACAAGGACATTGTTATATAACGCCGGAATTGCAGCAAACTGGCACAATTCGGATCATTTGGATGTAATTTTCGCATGAGCAGCCATTCATTTACTACAGATGTGTCCAATAAATATGAAAATATTGGCCACCACCACTTACGCTGCCTGATTCGTGATCGATATGCAGCTACCAACTGATCCATTTTGTCCACGCCGCCTATGCCTTTATTATAAAGTTGGATAACTTTTGGCTGGACTAAATGTATTGCAGCTTCTTCTCTGGCATAACGTCTGCATGTTCCCATTTCGTTATTGTAGAAATTCGTTCTGATGGTGACGACATTATTATTTTTCCACCTCATTGGCAATATGTTCCCATTGCTGGGAAAAGCGATAATCCGTTGAGCCTCTTCGTTTCTTTTTCATTTCGGCAATGGAACGTAGCGGGCATTTTTCTGTACGACAATCTCTTATTGTGCCAGTTGGACAGAAACCCATGTTCGACAAATGGCGTAGTAAGTTCACCGATGTAAAATAGTTGTCCTTAGCATACTTTGAAAGTGGCTCATCGTCGCTTTCATCCCATTCGTCATATACCCTTTCACCATTTCCTACGTGATTGATTTCGCATTCTGTGTTCAGCAATTTTGGCCCAAGATGATTGAGATTTCCTTCGTGACCATCATCACTTGAATCAGAATCTTGGTCCGTCTCATTTCCATCTATGGGAGAAATCGCATAAATATCAACATCTTGTAAATCGCCATCGATTGCTTCTAATTCTTCTAATATTTCGGCCAATGTAAGTCTTCAACAAAATATACGTGAAAACTGCTCGAAGCATAACGTCCCTTATAAGGGACCTTGGAAATTATTCCATATTGCGTAAATTGCAAAATAATTTTTTAACTTATTAACGAATTATATTAAAATTTAGACACTTTTTAATAATTATTCGCTCAAAAAAATTAATTTAATAAGAAAATTGAGCTTTTATTTAAATTTTACTTACCTTCCACGTGATTTGAGATTTTTATTTTTACCGTTTTCCATTGCTTGTACAAAATAAACCACATAACACGAATTATTTCAACTGAATGCGTGTTTGTATAACAAAACACATACACACAAAAGTCAAAGCCTATTTGATTCAAATTTTTATTCAAATATGTAGACGCAAAGTGGAAAAATACCAATGTCCCTTTAAAGGGACCGTATGAACTAATGGGTTAAATTTACATGTTCACAAACAACCCTTATTTTGCTTAGCATAAAATAGAATAGACACAATGTTGATAAACGCATATTTGAACGTTTGAGCGAAAATGACATGTTTTTCGAGTGTTTGAATAATCTGATTTTTTTTTAATCACCGGTTGCAGGTCTCTGTTCTGAATGTTCGGAATGTAGTTTGACGTCTCTATTTTTGAGAGAGAGAGAGATAGAGAAAGAGTGAATTTAAAGCTCTAAACACATAGACGACAGCAGACAGCAAGCAGCAATATGTCAAAAATAAAATCCATGTGTTTAAATGAAAACGATTATTTTGACGGCAGCACAGCAGCACGACTGCACAACAGCATTTGCTGCTGCTGCCAATTTAGGCTATTTTCTATTTTGACGGGCAGCACTAAACAAATATAGTGTTGCCATTATATATATAAATTGGAAAAATAAAAACAAAAACTTTTTTTAATATTAAACATAAAAGAACATTACAAAAATACAATAAAAAAATAACTTAATGTGTTTTTATAGTTTTTCGTGATATTACATTTTTTATCAATAACTTTAATTTTATTCATTATAAAATATATGTACGGCATCCCTGAAATTTGTATTGCTAAAATACACATTAACTGATTATTATGCTGTTTCTGTCTTCAAAATAATTATGAAGCTGACTTCAGAGCAGCATTTGAAGTTGGCAGCATTTGAAGTCGTGAAGTCTGCTGTCGTCTATGTGTTTAGAGCATAATGCGGAACAATTTTTGCTTGAATTGGTTTAATTTTAATTATCGTCCCAAACGAATGGAATTGTGCTGCCAAATACATAAATTTTTTATGCAAAATTGAACTGAGCTGCCACATCATATTATATGTACATACATGTATGTATGTATAATAATATGTATGTATGTGTGTATAATAATAACCAGAGTATATTTGTAAATTTTTTATATTTATTTAACAAAATAGCTATTAGAACATGCACTCGACTTTTATTCATTTGTATATTTTTTATTTTATAAAAATTTGTTTAATTTAGAACACATCAAATTGCAATCATCTGCCACTGTGCCACTGTGAAAAGATGCAAAGCAGTGCAACTTTTTATAGCAATGCCAAATTCCACAAAATACAGGTATGTTCTAGAATCCGAATTCACTCGAAAGTGGATTACTTTAGCATTTTTGGTGTTCTGCAATTCACATCCCCATGTTTTTATACGTTTTCAATTAGAGTAGTAAGGGGTGGGTGAAAGTAAAACGAATCGTACTTTATTCTTATAAATGCTAACATTATTAAGAAAAATACAATTTTGGTTTTTAGTTTGAAGTGTTTTTTATTGAATTTCATCAAAACAATTTAATTTTTCACAGAAATATTTTTCCGTTTTTTAATTTTTAAGCTCATTGAGTATCATCTTCAGGACAATTCTCTTTTTTATAAATAATAAAATTAAAAAATTAACATTTCAAAAAATTAAAGAAAGAGAAAAAATTTTTTGTCATATATGAAAAAATATATACACACATGTACACAATAATAAATAGTTTTTTTTTGGAAAAACACATACAGTTTGTCAAGAAATTGTTTTGACATAGTGAAAAAAATTATTGTTTTGATTTTAATAATGCAAAAATTAGTTTTCCTTTGTAGTTTAACAATTTTTTCTTTTCAATTCTATTTTATCTATATATTAGTTAACAAACAGGAGCAAAAGAAAGAGAAAATAGAGAATAATAACAAAAAAATAGAAGAAAAACAAAATAAATACAAAAATTTTGTTGTCAAGAAAATGTTTTTACAATTTCTTTTTGTGTGTGTGTTTTTTTATACCGTTAGTTTTTACTGTTCAAACTACAATTTTTTCGTTAGTCAAGTGATCATTGATAATGATTTAATTATAGTTTTGTTTTTTTTATAACTGAAGACGATAATTTTACGAGGATTTAAAATGCCTGGCAAAAGAACGTCGACCGGTGTAATTCAGTTAGTTTACTATAACCACGCGATCGGGAAAACGGTCCAAGAGTTGTCTAAAATGTTTTCAATAACTAGGCAAAGTGTACAATATTTTAAATCGCGCTGAAAAAGAAAATAGTCTAACGTGAAAGCTTCCAACTGGGCGTCCACGTAAAATTTCGGAGAGAACAGAACGTCTTTTAAGAAGAAAGGTAGACGAAAACCTTTTGGTATCCATACGAACGCTTGCATGTGAACTTAAAGAAGAGTGTGGCGTGACAGTCTCTCACGAAACGGTATGACAAGTTTTGAAAAAGAACGACTATTCATCCAGACTGGCACGAAAAAAAAACACTGCTTACAATGCAACATAAAGAAAGACGATTGTCTTTTGCTGTAACACATATTTCCAAGCCTGACGACTACTGGGATGACGTTATATTTTGTGATGAGACCAAAATAATGCTTTTCTACAATGATGGTCCTAATAGAGTATGGAGAAAACCTTTGAAAGCATTGGAAAGTCGAAACATAATTCCAACTGTAAAATTTGGAAAACTTTCAGTAATGGTTTGGGGGTGCATTTCTAGTAAGGGAGTTGGAGATCTTTGTTTTATTGAGAACACTATGGCTGCTAATCAATACCTGGGTATATTAAAGCGTCATCTAGTTAACACCGCGACTAAATTTGGGTTTTATTCTGATAGAAAGCCGAATTTCAAATTTTATCAGGATAATGACCCTAAACATAAGGCTCTTTTGGTAAGGACGTGGCTTCTCTACAACTGCGGTAAGGTACTCGATACACCTGCTCAGAGTCCAGATTTAAACCCGATTGAAAATTTATGGTCTTGTCTAAAGAAAAATACTGCCAAAAGGCGTCCCAGAAACCAAAGTGAGTTAAAAGCTGTAATTTTTGAAGAATGGAATAAAAAACCAACAGAATATGTACAAAAAATTATTTTTTTTCAAAGAAACGGGGCCTGCAAGCCCTGATTGATGCCAATGGTGGCCACACAAAATATTGATAATCCTAAATTTAAAGATCCAATCCATTTTTTCATATTATATTAGTATGTAAAAACATTTTCTTGACAACAACATTCTTGAGTTTCTTTTAATTTTTTATCTTATTTCTTAATCTTAAGTTTTTATTTTGTTCTCCTTGCCGTTATTTGTTAGTTAACATATAGCTAAAATTAGATTATAAAAAAAAATGGTAAAAGAGTTAAAACACGTTTTGTTTTTTAATGATGAAAGTCAAAATAAAAACTATTTGCACACTGTCAAAACAATTTCTTGACAAACTGTACATATAAATAATAAAAAATAATTATTTAGAAACATGTATGTACTTATATATAAACATGTATGTAGGAGTAGACATATACTTTATATAAATGTTCTCCAACATACATACATACATATTTACAACTATAAAATGATAATATGTGGTGTTACTTCTTGTTTAACAAGTGCCTATAACTGTGCGCCACATTTTCAGTGTCTGCATTAAAATTAATTCTTTTTTGTATTATTAATATTAATGATGTGAAGCATTTCTAACAAGTATATTCTCTTATAATTTGTTTCAGTGTTTAATATTGAAACATTTTGAAAGTTCGGATAATGATTACATTGATGACAATGTAAAGACAATGCCGTTCTCTGTGAACTGTTTGCTCTATTTTTCTGATTAGACTTATGTCCTGCAATTCTAACTTTTAACTTATTCTTTGTTGTACCTACATATACCTTATCGCAATTATTACTACTATTTCCATCGCATGGTATTTTGTATATAACATTAGACCTATCTAACTTATGTATTCTATCTTTTGTTCTACTAAATAATTTGTTTAATGTGTTATCCGTTTTATAAGCCATACTATATTTTTCTTTATCATATATTCCTCTTTAGACGTTCTGATATACCTGGTATATAGATCATTCCTTTATAAGTTTTTTGTGCAATACTATTTGTTACTCTTTCTCTCCTATATTTATACTGATTAATTAGTTTATATATTAAATGCAATGGAAAATCATTATCAATGAGAATATTTTTAATCTTTTTTTTTAATTTTTATGACAAAAAAAAATTTTCTCTTTCTTTCATTTTTTGAAATGTTAATTTTTTAATTTTATTATTTATAAAAAAGAGAATTGTCCTGAAGATGATACTCAATGAGTATCGAAATATTGATTGTTATTTTTAATAAAATTTTTTAAAAATAAAAGACCTTAAGCTTAAAAATTAAAAAACTGATTTTTATAAAAAAGAGGCCAAAAAATATACATATATACATTATTAAAAAATTGTGAGCACGACAAAGAAAAGCAATAAACTAAGATGGGTTATAGAAGATTCAAGAAAAATCAAGAAGCAATTAACATCATCAATAAATATAAAGCAATTAATAAGAGAATAATACGGACTAAGTGCGCAATTACCTTTCTCATACGCTGCAGAAATGCTGGTATTATACCGAAATTTATTGCGAGTTCTACAAAGAACATAACGAATATATTTAGAATGGAGGGATGTGCGGAGATACAGCAAAATATATATTTATTAATAAGACAGGCTTAGATATACTATTTGATGTAAAATGGGTTCTTTCATTAGGACAAAAACATGCTTTGCCGATTACGAAGGGAGAATTTCCTATGAAACTAATAGCTGATGGAGAAGATTTTATACAAACTATAGGTAAAAAGGAAGAACAAGAAATAGCTAGAACAAGATTTACAACAATAATAGACCACCATTTAAATAAAATGAGATTAACAAACAGGGAAAAGTACATGTTAAATAAAGTAAATGAAGCAGAAATATTCTTGAGGAAAAATAGAAACTTATTGATTTTAAAAGCAGATAAAGGAAATGCAACTGTAGCCATTAATACAGAAGATTATAATATAAGAATAAATAATAGTGTAGAAGATGAAACTAAATATAGATTGATTAACAGAGATCCTACAAATAAATTACAGAAAATTAATAATGACATTGTTAGTGAGCATTTTGAGAAGAAGATAATTACAAATAGTGAAAAAATAGCCTTAAAACAAACATTGCAATTGCACCAAGATTATACGGACTTCCGAAAATTCACAAAGAAGCGTTCCCTTTGAGACCAATATGTTCCTTTATAAATTCTCCTTCTTATAATCTATGTAAATATATTACAGATATTTTAAAGAAAATAACAGAAGAGTCCAGGTATAATGTTAAAAATTCTATAGAATTTAAAAATAGAATAATCAAACAACGTATACAGGATACTGAAAAATTGATTTCATTTGACGTAGTATCCTTATTTCCAAGTATACCAGTTGATCTTGCTATTAATATTATAAAAGAAAAACGGACTTTATTAGAAAAATATACTAGAATAGATAGAGAATTATTTTTACGTATTTTAAAATTTTGCATAGAGGATAATAGATATTTTCAAACAGATTGAAGAATTTATATACAACGAGTAGGTTTACCAATGGGATGACCAGCATCTCCAGTAATAGCAGATATAGTTATGGAAGAATTACTTGATAGATGCATTGAGAAGATGGATATTAAACCAAAAATTATGATTAAATATGTTGATGATTTGTTTTGTATAATTTCAGCAAAAAATTTGATTGAAAAGGTATTCGCGATAAGTCACATACAATTTCATAAAAATAATAAAGAAAAGATTAAAAATATTCTCATTGATAATTTTTATGAAATTGTATGTCACTTATCGAGAATACCTTTTCAATCAAATTTTTTGCTGTATTAATAATGATTCTCTTGCTATGTTTAGAAAAATAATTAATAATTCTTCCTGATGCTGTCGGTTTTTGATACCAATCACATACTAATCTTCCATTATTTCTTATCACTAAAGTATCTAAATATGATAATCTTGAATTGCATTCTTTCTCAACCGTAAATTTAATAGATTGATTAAATCCATTCAACGTTTTTAAATTCTATCTACTTCACTCTCTGAAATATACTCTCTGAAGTATACAAAAAGAAAAATTCTAAATGCATTAAAATGCTTTTCTTGTGATGCTACACAGTAATTACTTTTATATTTTGTACCTTTATAAGTAACGTCTTTTAATATGATTGCTTTCGTAAAATCAATATCATTATCTTTGTTTAATTTAATTTTTGAAAAATAAGTTTCTTTAGTTATATCTAAAATTGGACATTTTGCAAAACTTTCTTTCAAATTAAAGGAAAACTCATGTTCTTATAAAAAGTGGGCAAATTTAATACCCGATTTGATAGCCAAAGAATGAGGTGGATTTATTCTAGATGTAATGTTTGCTAAATAATTTTTGGCTTCTTTGACTTTTGCTTCGAAACGCATTGCCCAGAGATATTTTAATGGGCCACATTTTTTTATTGAAGTTATATAATGTGTAAGAAAATGGTGCTTGGGTTTTAATGAACCATAGAGTTCAATATAGTTTTTATGGTGTTTTTCTATTAAACTTTGAAATTTTATCAAATCTGCCGAATTGTACTTCGATTTCAGTGCAAAATCAATTATTTGTAATAATAGCACTAAAACCTGCCAGTGTCTATTTGTAGCGGGGATAATGTCTCCAATCATTACAGGCAAGAAATGTGTAAAACGCCAAACCTCTACAGCTGTCATCTTCAAATTAAATGACCTTAATCTTTCTATATTTAAAGAAGTTGAATTATTTCCAATTTCTATTTCACCAAATTGAAACAATTGTTTTCTACAGTTTATGACGGGTAGAGTTATTAACTCATCGGCTCTTAATCCTTGTAAAATATTACAAATATCGTAAATGCATATTCCTTCAAATAAATCATGCATTATGTCGAAACAGAAGTTATCTGTAACGTTAAAACTTCCCAAATTGTTGAAAATACATACACTTTTCACACCAGTTTCTTGAAAATTGTTCGTTAATAAATCATCTTGATAATTGCTTTCATTTCTTAAATAACGATCAAATTCAGAAGTATCAGTTTTCATATCATCCTTTGTTCTGGTGCAACTACGACAGTATCTTTTTGAATTAAAAGATTGCACAAAACCTAAAATGCTATTCATTCCCAAATTATCTCCTACTATGACACCTAAAATGAAATAGGCTTTACGTGTAGATTTTTGAGTGGTAATTTCAATACCATTTTGTTCTAACAATTTGAGCTCTTCCACTAAATGATAGAATGATTTTTCATTCCCGCACTCCTTTAAGCTTTCAGTAGAAATGAAAGCGCCATGAAATATATAATCTAACTTTGACAGTAAGTATGAGGGCATAGTAGGAAAGTTGAAGTAACACCCACAAATTGAATACGTGTGACTACCAAGTGCGTTGTTAATTTGAAAATCGTCAAAGAAAAGTGTGTATGGAATATCTAATTCCGATGTAAAAAGTTGTTTTTTAGATTTAAAGATTTCTCCACTTGCAAAGTTTGTCAATTCTGATCTTTCAAATGCATTTTGAGTGCATTCTAAGGTTTTATCTAACAACCCTTTAATTTCAAATATTTTCGTGAACTGAAATTGCAATGGTTGAATGAAAATATCCTGTGTTTTGGAATCTAAGGTAGGATTGCGGGAAACAGTTTTTTCTGTGATTATTTTCTCAATTACAACGTGTTTTGGGCACTCATATAGATTGATAAGTATTTCAAAAGTTTGTATTCTGACTGAAATTCTAAAAAAGGTTCTTTGATTAAGCTAAGAAGAAACTCTATCAGGCTTATTATGAACAGCAACTTGCGGTTGATAAGAGAAAATTTTGCAACAAAGTTGATAAATCGGTATTACGAAATGTCAGCGGTTGAAAAAAAGTATCAACTCAAATTTTTCAACTAGCAACCGTAGAATCACTATTGTGAATAGCTATTAACGGAAAATTATTCTCTTTTTTGCAACTACAAAATAGTCGGAGAAAAATATTCAACCGAAATGTAAGTAGTAAATAAATAGTAAAAAAATACATAAATATCGTTACAAATTAACAAAATTATTGATTTTATGAACAGGGCGCGTATTATGAGCAACAAGAAGCAAATTGCAAGGCTTGTAAGCTTGATGGAAGCGAATCCGGATATCGCTAAAGGACTATGCTCAAAAGCAGTTAATGAAAAAAATGGGAGGAATATGCGACAGAGCTAAATAGTTTAGGTCCACCTATCAGAAATACCAAAATATGGCAGCGTGTTTGGAAGGATCTGAAATGCAAAACTAAGAAAAAAATTTCTGAAAATAGGCGAGAATTATGCGCAACGGGTGGTGGTCCCTGCAACCTTAATGTTCTGAATAAAACCGAGGAAGCGATGACAGCTTTGTTAAATATGACCGCTTGCACGGAGGCGCCTGGTAACGAATTCGTCACGCCAGGTGAGAACCAGCTTGTTCCTAACCCAGACAGCCTTTCGGAAGCAAGCCGTCAGCTGCACAATGCATCCACCTCAAAATGCCAGAGAACACCATCCACAACAACAAATGAGCGCTTAGACTTATTAAAGAAGCAGACGGACGTACAACAAAAATTTTATAAAAGCGTGACAAAACAGCTTCAAAATATAGAGTATTATGAAAAAAAAAATTATCAAGTGCAAAAAGAAATGCTTGAAGTGGAGAAAGAAAAAATTAAATTATTGAAAGAAGAAATGGCCGCCAAGGCGGTGGCAAGACATGCAAATTGCAATTAAAAAAAGAATTATTGGACTTGAAGAAGGAAATGTATAACAAAATGTAGTATATTATGACCGACATTTGTTAATTAGTTTTAAAAAATATTTATCTAGTTCTTTAAGACATTTTGTTGACTTTTCTTTATTTATTAAGTAAAACAATGTGCCTTAATTTGCTATAATGTTCCTATGAGAAAACGAATGCTGTGAGTTCCTATGCATCAAAAAAATTTGGATTTCTTTTAATGATACGTGCACACATACATAATTTGTATTTTTTTTTTTAATATTTGTCTAATACTTTATTTTTCTAATAAGCTGATAAGAAACTGAAAAATTATTTATTTATCATTGATTTTGGTTTTTTTTTTGCAAATAGTTAGTAAGTTTTTAAGAAATACTTTGTTTATTGTTGTTTCTTCTTTTTTATTTTAGTTTTTTACTTTTTTATGGAATTAAAAATGAAATACAAATAAAGTAAAATTTTAAACTATACGAAATTGTATATACATATCTTTATTTAAAGACTACTAGCGATTGAATCTCTTAGAAGACGCCCTGCTTCGGAATGCTCTAATATGGCTGTAGAATCTGCATATCCCCTTAAGTTTTCTTCCATTTCGGCGTTTACCTCTACATTGCGCACCCTGTAGTTAATGCAAATATTGTGGAGTGCCGCACAAACATTCACAATTCGTGTTGCCTTTTCTGGCCCATAATGCAATTCTCTTGCACCAAGTGTGCACCGAAGGCGGCTTTTTAAAAGCCCAATTGTTCGTTCAACAATGTTACGGGCTTGGGCATGTTTGGTATTAAACCGTCCTCTCACAGAGCTTTTTTCGGCATCCCTATATGGAGTAAGTAGCAAAGAAGACAAAGGATATCCGCCGTCGCCTGTTAAATAAAATAAGACAAATAAACTCTTGCCAAGTGGCAAAACATACAGATTATCTTACCTAAAATAAGGTAATCCTTTCCTCGCTGTCTTTTGTCGCTCTCCAAAAATGCTTTTAAAGACGAATTGTTCCAGATGTGTGAATCGTGGGAAGATCCTGGATTTTTGGCATTAATATAGCGGATTCGCATTTGATGGTCACAAAACTGCAATTAATTTAGTGTAATCTACAATACAATTGCAAGAAACGGAATTTTTTGTAATTACCACTAGAGCATTGAGGCTATAAAAGCCTTTTCTGTTGTAAAACCAATGCCTAATTTCTTCATTTGGCTTGATGATTTTAATGTGTGTTCCATCTATGCATCCAATGACATTGGGAATGCCACTTTTCCGATAAAAATATAAGCGGCTTTGGTTCTCTTCTTCCTCAGTGTAAGTGCAGTTTATATATTTCGGACACAAAGAGCTTTCCATTATTGGTAACAGTTCTTGTAATATATGAGAGACGGTCGGTTGTGCCACACCTAAGTGGAAGCCGTTTCCGACTGCAGATTGGTAGCTTCCTTGTGCTAGAAAGCGCAGCACAACCGCCAGTTTTATAATTGTGCTAACGCCTCTCACGTTTTTCATTTCCTTCACTTTTTCATCCACCTCTTCATAAATGCTCACAAACGCTTCTTTCGAAAGCCGAAATATTGTTGTGAAACTGCAAAATTTCGAGCTTTAGTATTTGATATTTTTTCTAAAAATTACAATTATGTACATACGTATCATCATCCAATTCTAGAGGATTAGAAGCGTCTCTTATGCGTCGTCTCATTCTTCCTAATTCACATCTAACCTCATATTGGTCATCGTCCGAATCAAAAAATAGTTCTATTGAACTCATTTTCTAAATTAAATTTTCGTTACTAATTTCTAAACGAATTGCGCACATTCACTCCATCTTATTTTTGTCATTTCTCAGCTGTCATTTCAAATGCACATTCACAATTGCTAATACGTTCTTACTCATTCACAAATTTATCAACCGGTTTTCGTAATAACAATATCAACCGTAGTTGACAAAATTTTGCACTTTTCAACCAGTTGATGGTTGCTGTTCATAGTAACCCTGCATATCTCTTTTAACGTCACATGCTTCATATGCATCTAATACACTCATAGTAGCCGATGACGTATCAGATATTAACGAAGTCATAATACCTTGTATGTCTTGTACTTGTTTTCTGGACATAGAATTTTTTGCATGTAAACTTAATAGCGTTTTTAACAATTTAGTCTTTAAGGTCCCAATTATATTAGTAAATTGTGGCTTTAAAGTCGTATTCTGAAGTATAATAGGTGCTGTAAGATTGTGTGTTTCCACCAAAAGTGTTGAAGCAGAAGATATTGGCCGATTTGATTTATCGTTTGATACACTTTTAGGTTTTATTAAATTACATGTTATATGTTGAGTGTTCAAATGTTTTCGAAAAGATGGGTAATTTGAAAATATTTGGTTGCATTTATTTTGCTTACAAATGAGTTTGATTAATTTTCCAGAAATAAAATGATCAAATTTTAGATGACGTATTAGAAATTCCACTTCATCGAAATCTCTTAAGCACTTGAAGCATATATGCATTTTTATTGTTGATCTAACTTGCTATTTAAAAATGTTAGAATAGATGTAATTTTTGAAGATTTAACATCGTGAACTGTAGATATTTTAAAAAAATATTTTTGTATGAACACCCAACATGCTTCACATGCTTGTGGGCACTTAAGTGAAAAGACGTGAAAGATTTTGAAACATATGTCCAAGCTTTCAATAAACGAAGAAAATTTAAACAAAGTTCTATCAAAATAAACGTAAAATGACTTAATTGTGCTATCAGAAGGTCCCTCAACAATTATAAATGGCTGAATAGTTAGTCCAACAGAATAATACTTGCTTATACGTTCTGCAATTTCAGCTTCGTAGTTATTGAGGGATGCCAGCAGTATTGCGACTAAGTAGTCTTCTGTGTCTGAAAATATAATTTTATGCATTGCATGTATACATATAATAATAATAAATACATACATATCTGTCTATATATGCACATGTGTATATTATAAGGGTTTTCATTTAAATAAATAAGTTCATACAATTCGCAAATTTATAAACCAGTTACGTGAATTACGAACATTTGATTAAATGAAAACCCTTTTTTTCATACATATTAGTAACAACTACATACCTTTGTTTAAAGTTACACGAATACATTACATGAAATAAAAATAAAACACAAAAAACTACCTTATTTAAAACACGTTTTATGGACGCATTTGAAGAAGCTGGAGAAGGAACATTTTGGTAGTCTCTGTTAAGCCAATCTTGGACTTTATTTGGGTTTGATATAGTTTCATCGTCAATTCCAAACTGCAATGCAAGGAATAATTAAAAAAGTACTTTTCAAGAACATATAAATTCTGAAATGCTTACTTCTTTTTTACGCCACGTAAATAATTTCTCCCTGAATTCTATTCGAAGATCTGCTTCGATAAGATCTGCTTTCTGTATATATTGCAAACACCTATATGTCACATTAGCGGCTATAAAATGTGAAAGCACTATAACAACTCATACCTAAGATATCACGAAGATATATCCAGATGTGATTACTTACCTTGTAATGTCGGTAACAGTTGCAGTAAATTAAAATCACTTCGTAAAGATATTAATTTTTCCAAGTCTTCATCAACTGAACACGTGGCTTCATACTCCTCAGTAAAAATTATTCTGCCAATTGCTTCTTCCACATTTGGTGCACTTATTGTGATTTCTTCATCATCAACTATTACATCATCTAGAAGCTCTAAATTTTCCATTAAACTCTTTTTAGTTTCACTTTTTTTCACAACAATATAAAAATTTTATTTCACAATATTTTTTAATCCGATATAGCGTCCGGCTTACGAATTTTGTTTATTTTGATTTTTAGTTTGTATAAGAACAGCGTTACCACCTTGATTTTAAAATGTTCAACATTATTATAATGTTCAACATTATTAAGGTATCACAAACTTAAATAGAAGTCCAACAACTTAAAATCAACCATGGGGCTGTTGATATAAGCACAGATCGCCGTTAATTTAAGGTTGTTTCACCATGAAAATATAATTAACAACGCCCATTATCAATTCAAACGTGTTTCTACATTGAACTGAAAATGTGCTTTCTCAATTTAAAAATATAGGCCTTTAAATGTATGTACTTGCATTTTTAAATCGAAATTGAAACATTTTCGATTTATAGTTGTCATTGTTGAAAAAAAATTCATTCAGAAATCAAAAATGTTTATGCTTAGTTCAATGCTGAACGTTTTTAAATCAACAAAAAAATTTTTGTTTTACAGATAAATAAAAATTTCAACAATGTTTTTTGTTAATGTAAGGTAGTTTTACATACTTTCAAAGTTGCTCAATGTTGAATCAACGTTGAAATGGTTCAACGTTGCAAAATTTTGAATTCAACGACGATTCACTTCGATTTTAAAATGTGATTTTTCTCTCTGTGTACCCTTACAATGTATATTAATATATCTTCTTTGAAAACAATTTTAACTTCTGCAAAATTTAATGATTCTTCTAATAAGCCAAATGACATTTTTTTCGGTAAATATGTTATTACTTCAATAGGTTTGTTTTTTTTTGGATAATACGTGGTCTGTTCAATAGAAAAGGAGGATTTTGAAATTTCTCGGGCTACGTGCATTCGATTAGCGATTTTTTATGTTGGCACACTTGTCTCGAATATATGTATGTTCTTAGTTGAGTTTGTTTGTGTTTAGTTTAGTTTGTTTGTGAAAAACATAACAGTTAGACGTGTTTTGCTTGATCGGCGATTTGCTGTCGTGGAAAAAATGAATCAAAGAATTTGCATAACATTTTGTGTAAAAACTGGAATTAAGTACTTAAATGCACTTAAATTTTGAGAGTGCTATATGCTGATTTTATTCGTGACTCAATAAAAGTGTTTACAAGTGGTACACTCTTTTCAAAGAATGTCGAGAAGATGTAAATTACAACGCTCGTCCTGGAAGCTACATCACATCAAAAACCGATCAAAATGTTGAGAAAGTGAGGAAAATTGTTATGGAAAATAGTCGAATCACTATTAAAGAAGTTGCAGAGGATGTCGGCATATCGGTTGGGTCATGCCATAAGGAATTGTGGAACAATAATTCATTGCTTTTGTATCACTCGAATTAAAAGTTTAAATACTTTTTGAAAAAAAAAAAAAATTTCAAAGCGTATGCGTTTATTTTTATTTTTCTTTATTTTAAATTGAATTAAAAACTATACGACATCTATGTGTCTATGATACTTATTTTTGACTAACTCCTTTACCAAAAATATCTGTCTTATATACTAAGGGATTAACATATTTGTCTTATCTTAATGATCTTTACAATATTTGTATATTTGTGATATTTTATGATCTTTACAATATTTGTACATTTATGATATTTTATGATCTTTAGAATATTTGTATAATTGTGACATTTTATGATCTTTACAATATTTGTATATTTAGGATATTTGTTTAACCTTTTTTATATTCCCCCTTATTCTATTTGTCGTTGTCGACGTCACACGAAGTCAACACCAATATTTCGGCAACTGTAGGATTGATGTCGACAACAATTATATATTATTTATAAGCTGTTACTATTCCTAAGGCTTAAAAATTGGCAAGTGGTCATCATTAACACTCAATTGTTGATCACATTGACCACATAACTTAATTTTTTTTAATGTTGACTTAATGTGACGACGACGACAATTGGAATAAGCGAGATTATTCCTTTGTTCAATAATTTAGTTAGGGTTGTCTATGTGTGTTTAGAATAATTATTATTTATGATATGTCTAGGTACTAATTACTTTCTTATCATCTACGGGAATTTAGTTTATTTAACATATGTCTAGTTACTAATTACCTTCTTATCATCTACGGGAATTTACGTTATTTATCTTAAAAGAACAACAGTAATATTATGAAGAAAATATGTTTATGCATGAGCGTTGCTAACTCTCGTCATTGCTTGTTCGTAACTTTTTTGTCGAAAAGAATATCGTAATCAGACTTATTCACAAGATTTGGTCCCCTGCGACTTTTCCCCAAAATTGAAGAGACCCATGAAAGGAGGACGTTTTACGACGATTTGAGGAGATAAAAACCGATTCGCTGAGAGAACTTCTAGGCCATTTCGAAAAGTGCGTATCAAAACTGCTTTGGCGATTAGAAAAAACGCTGGCACAACTGTATTATATCTAAGGGGGAATACTTCTGGCTTAGTTAAAAGTAAGCGCTCGGTGCGTTTTTTTTAAATAAAAAAGTATATAATTTATGTTTATTTTTATTCAGGGTCTAGGTCATATATTTATTTAAGTAAAACTCCTTTGTTTTGTTAAATTTTATTCTTTATTTTTTTATTCGATATTTCGATCACCCTCGGCTTTCTTTATCAGGAACTACATATAATTTAAAAAATTAAAAACATTGTAAAACATAATTAACAATTTAATAATTACATTAACATTTACTCATTATTTTACTTTGAGTAAAGCCGTCTTTTTCTTTTAAAATCACAAAGCTTACTAAATGCCTTTTTATTTATATTTTGTTATTGTATGTCTATACGTAGGAGTATTTATTATGTGTAGCATTTCTAAGGTGTATCTCTTTTTGTAATTGTTTTCTTGTTGTAATATTTCCACACTGTTAATGTTTGGAGAATGCGCTTTCATTGCACTGTGGGCTGCTAACGCTGTTTTTTGCTCTGTTGTTCCTTTTCACTTTGAAAATTGCATAGAAATAATTTGTAAAAATAAAAAAATAATTTTTGCTCAAACGTTACTAACGTATTTTTGGTATGCCGTATGCAACGACATCGATAATAAATTGACTCTGGTTTTGTCCTCAGTTTTATTGGAGTCGAAAGAGTTTTATTCCGTTTGAATTTTTTCAATAATCTTTAATTAAAAAAATGAAAAAAGAAAAAAATTAAATTTAATTAAATTCAATAAGTTAGTGGAGGAATTGGAAAAATCCTTCACTTGCAAAATGTTTTCAAAAAGGTAGTCTTCCTTGTGATTTTAAAGAAAAAAAAATTAGTCAAAAACAAGGCAGAGTGCACGCCCACTGGAGCCGGAATTTATAAACAAATAATACTTAGCCCCACTGTGACAAACCTGCTCCAATTTCAGAAGCACTAGACTCTGAAGGAGCTGTTCAGGGAGTGCAATTTATTGAATTGAAGTAAAAAATCGGTACCTCATCTAAGAGCGTCGAAATTGCACCCCTTTAATAGGAAAGGAAAAATCTACATTATAGAAACCGGGTTAATCTAACGACCATTACGAAATACTCCAAAGTGCAGTGACGAACGGGCGGAGATATTAAATGAAATTGATAATTCAATATCGTCAGTGAAACGAAGCCTGAAAGACTTAAGTAAGCACCAAAAAGATTTATTTGAAATAAAAAGAAGAAATATGAATTAAATGAAGTATCATTTAAAGAAAATGAAAAACAAAAAGAACAGCAGAGCCAATATTTTTATGTGGGTGCCATCCACACAGGAAAATCAGATTTCTGGAAGAAATACAGTTTTGTTTCACCTTTTTCTTCGACTTTCAACAAATTTTGTCCATTGTGAACAAATTTCCCTTTCTATAACATTTAGAATCTCAGAAATTATCTTAGACGCTGCTGGCTGCGATAATCCTCAGTTAAAATCATAAGCGACACTAAGCAAGTAGGCTCCTTGCAATAAAAACCTTAACGTTGGTGCCAATTTTATGGTATTCGAAATATGTATCGACCTGACCCTCACTTTTAAATGTGGTGTTATAATATCCAGCACATACTTGAACGCTTCTTTATTTAGACGAACAAACTTTCTAATATTTCAAACAAATAAGAAATTAATTCCTGAAAGAACACTTTTAATTTATTACCTTCTTCTCATCAGGTAACTGAAATATGTTTGATTTCTGTCTTATCTTCTTTGTAAACCCAATTTTTTCCTTTTCCTCATTGGGATAAGAATTAAAAAGAGGTACAAGTTATCAAGAAAAATTTTTATTAAAAACTGAAAACAAAACAAACCAACTCTCTAAATTATTAGAGATTTTCTTTAACAAACGATAAACAATCGACATCGTTACATTGCTGTTATGAAATACAAGTTTTGTACCGAATTGATGACGTCGATAAAAATTGATGTTGATATTAAATTGATGACTATGATGACGACGACGCGAAATGGAATAAGGGTGAATATAATGATTGCTTATTCTTGACAGACTGTATATACAATATAATTACGGTGAGCATTCGTTCACTATTATAGTGGACAGTACACTATTTGAGCCTCTTGTACACTATTTGTACATTTTTTTGTCAATTGCCCCATTTTTTAAAACATATTTTCTTTCATGTGTTCACTTTTGTTCACTTTTCTGTTCTATTTACTATTCTTGGTCATTAATAAATATTCTTGGAAACTCTAATTTTCATTCTCATTTATTATGAAAAATAATCTGGCCACTATGTATGTTGTATGTTATGAGAAAAGAAGAGAATTTGTCAGTTCTTCAGCTGTTCATACACATGCATACATACACATACACACATACGTATATCTTGTTTTTTTTTCATCCAGTTTGAATAACTGTTTAATTTTTCTGTGGAGGGAAACAAAACTAATAAAAGCCAAATATTTGTGGTGACAATATTCCTTATAAAAATATTTTAAAAGTAGTGGATTTTGCATTTTCTTTGCCTGCATCAAATGCACCAACAGAAAGGGTTTTTTCTATGTCTAATAATATATGGACTTCGGAGAAATCTCAAATGAAATTGGAAACACTAGAATCTCTCTTAATTATGAAATGCAATTTTGAAATGGATTGTACTGAATTTAAATCATTTCTAACAAATAGAGCTGATGTTTTGCAAAAAATACATTCTGTGGAGAAATATCAAAAGTAAAGTATGTATATGTTTACATTCGTTTGTATGTGTGGATGCATTTTTAGTTTAGTTTCCTTTTTTATGTATGTATGTACATATATGTATGTGTACACTAGTTCTTTATGGGTTTAATGGTCACCGTAAATATAATAGACCTTAAAGCTCTAAACACATAGACGACAGCAGACAGCAAGCAGCAATATGTAAAAAATAAAATGCATGTATTTAAATGAAAACGATTATTTTGACGGCAGCACAGCAGCATTTGCTGCTGCTGCCAATTTAGGCTATTTTCTATTTTGACGGGCAGCACTAAACAAATATAGTGTTGCCACTATATATATAAATTGGATAAATAAAAAAAAATTTTTTTAATATTAAACATAAAAGAATATTACAAAAATACAATAAAGAAATAAATTTATGTGTTTTTATAGTTTTTCGTGATATTTTATTCATTATAAAATATATAATTTTATTCATTATAAAATATATATCCGGCATCCCTGAAATTTGTATTGCTAAAATACACATCAGCTGACCATTATACTGTTGCTGTCTTCAAAATAATTATGAAGCTGACTTCAGAGCAGCATTTGAAGTTGGCTGCATTTGAAGCCGTGAAGTCGTGAAGTCTGCTGTCGTCTATGTGTTTAAAGCTTAACACACAAAGGTAAATCGAAACGGAACATATCTGTTTTTCATATCCCTCCTACATAAGCGATTTTTTTTATATGTAGTTTGACGTCTCTATTTTTGAGAGAGTGAGAGAAAGACAATAAATTTAATGCGGAACAATTTTTGCTTGCATTGGTTTAATTTTAATGCTGGAGGTAATGTCGACGTCCTCGACGGCGTCAAATGTCAAAAAAAGTTGAATCGTATGTAATTGTATGAGAGCAGTTAATCTCAACGACGTAAGAAATTTGACGCCGAAAAAGTTCAATCTGTTTGAACTTTTTCGGCTTTGAGAGGTGAAAGAGAGAGATAAGTATATGCCGGAGACAAACCCAAAAGAGTGTTCTCTGTATATTCAATGCAGTAGTACACAGATGTGTTAAAGTCGTCGACGACGTTTACATTAACAGCAAAATGAAATTTTGCGTCAAACATCACAATTTCGGCGTTAAGACGCCGTAAACGACGTCGACATTAACTCCAGCATAATTATCGTCCCGAACGAATTGAACTGTGCTGCCAGATATATGCATTTTTTATGCAAAATTGAAATGAGCTGCCACATCATATTATATGTACAATGTATGTATAATAATATACAGAGTATATTTGTAAATTTTTTATATTTATATAACAAAATAGCTATTAGAACATGCACTCGACTTTTATTCATTTGTATTATTTTTTATTTTATAAAAAAAATTTTTAATTTAGAACACAGCAAATTGCAATCATCTGCCACCGTGCTGCCTGCTTGTAGAAGTAACACACAACATTTACAGAGTTGTTGCATATGGTAGCTTTGTTTGTACAGAATATTTGTTCGACGCTCTTCTGTGAGCAAACTCTCAGTAAACTAAAATTGTCTCTCAACGAAAATTTCCTGCAGAACGAACGGGTGAATTCACCTTTATATAACAGCCAATGTTGCCAAATTTTTTTTACAAAAACTGACAATTACCAAAAAAAAATCTGTTTTTTACGAAAAAAATCTGCACCTTCACAACAAAACTAACTAAGTGTCTATACCTGATAAAGTTGTGTTGACAAGAGTCAAAATTTACATAAAAAAATTCAGGAAAACATTTTTAGGTTTCTTCATATGGAGTTTGACTTTTGTCTTAACAAAATTTTATCAGGTATACCTCTTATTAAAGAGAAAGTAATAAAACGATATTTTTATATTTTTAATCCAATTTTATTGAAGAAAAAAAAAAAGAATAGCAAATAATATAAATTTTATATTTTATATAAAAATGTGTATGTATGTATGTATATACACATATAAAACTAAAAGTAAAAACATAACATATAATATTTTATTTAATTCATCACATTAAGAGATCATAGTTAATTATTTACATACATATGTATGTATTAGTTGTATATATTCTTATTAAATTTGGTTTCCATTTCTTTTGTTTGTACAAAATTTGTGCAATTGAAATAATTTGGTCAGCAAAATTCCACATAGAGTAGGAATATCTAATTTATTTCTTGTTTTGGTTTTATTTAAATTAATTTGAGAAAATATCCTCTCAACGTTGGCTGTCGACACTGGTTTTGACAAAATCGCGTAAACAATTTTTTTTTTTTTTAATTCGGAAATGGTTCTGAACCATCGCAACATTTTGTACTAGAGATTACCTGCCAAAAGCGTTCAATACTTCTTTCTTCTAACAAATCATAATATTCAAAATTAAAGTGTAATAATTCGCGCCATTCATCGTCAATATCTTATATATGATTCAAGTTCACGACATTTGGTACAAAATTAAACAGTTCGGAAATGCTTCTCATTTTTCCTTTTATTACATTAGCAGGAAATAAACCTTCAACATACTTTGAAAAATCATTGTCAAAATCGAATTTGTCTAGTAACCGATTACATAAACCCACATAAAATTTGAAACAGTGTTCTCTAAAGTCGTTTTCGCGATCCTCAGATAATTTATGTGTGGACTTTAATGCTACAGATACCTCTGCTCCTAAGTAAACGTCTTTGAGGTCTTTTAAATGCATGGGATTATTTAACTTAATTTTATGGAACATTTCGTTATTAATAAATTCGTCTTTTACAACATATTCAAATATTTTGAGATACAAACGTCTTATTTCAATATTTAGCAAGTGAATTTGAGGGGCTTCACTTTGGAATAAACGATTCAACTTATTTATATCGTGCAATATAAATTTCAAAAATAATAAATAGAGCTCAAACTCTGGGTTTTGTAAGTAGCTTATGATTCTCTGCGTCGAGTCAAAATTTTCCAAATTTTCATGCAAGAAAAATAACTTAAGAACGTCTTTTCGACTCAGAAGCTGATTAACTGTTTGTTCCAGCGAAAGCCAACGTGTTGCGAAGGGTGGAGCATTTTTCGGGGTTTGTAATCCAATAATATTTGCAAATCTGCAAATAGATCAATTCTATTTGGGCTGTTTTGAATAAAATTATAGATGTCTCTTGCACCACCTTCAACATAACTTGGTAAAAAACCACAAGCATAATTAGCGCAGAATGAAAACGAATGGCAAATGCATTTAAATATAATAAGGTGGGGCAATCATCTTTTAGTAGCTTAGCAACTGAATGATAGGCACCTGTCATGGTATTTGCTCCATCCGCTCCAAAACCTATTAAATTTCTTTTGTAATCAATCCTTTGCTCAAAAACGTTAACAATCGTCTCATAAATTCCAATAGCGCTGCAATCTCTTACTATGATGAGATCAAAAAAAAGTCGCATATTTTTAATTGCCTTCGCACAACTAAAGAAAGCAATTTAGTTTTAGATACGTGTGTGGACTCATCTATGCATAAGGAAAAACCATATTGCAAAGGTCATCATGATGGGTTTATAGAATTAGTAGCGTGTATCATGCTGTCGTACTTGTGAAGAATACTTTGTAATACGAATAATAAAAAACTGCATTGGTTAAAAAAACTGTTTTTTAGAGTAAAAATCTGCAAGCCTGTTTCGTACTTTAAAAAACTGCAAAAAACAGATAAATCTGCACATTTGGCAACGCTGATAACAGCGCAACTTTTTGTTTTGTTTTTATATTAATCAGTGCTGCCAGGCTAAAAAAACACAAATGTGCTGACACAAAAATTTTTTAAACTGTACATTTGTCAAAAACAAGCAAATAAGATAAAACAACATAAATCGATTTAAAGATATACGGCCTTATTCATAAAAAATATTGTATGTTTGTTAAAGGTTTATTTGACAAATATCCCATAGAAATTTGTCAAATAAGTGCTTAATAAATATACAATAATTTTTATGAATAAGGCAGATATTCTTCATTCGTTAAAAGAAAGTATATATATTTTAGTGCTCTCAAAATTCGAACTTTTCAGTAAATAATAACTACCGCAATAAATAATAACATGTAACAGTGAAAAAAGTACGAAGAACAATCTCAATCAATTTAAGACCATCATTAATTACAAAAACTAATGGCTTGTTAAACGTAGGTTTTTTTTTTCATTTGCATATATGTAAACATATACAAACATACCACATTCAACCATAAATTTGTTAGTGCAATTTGGCTGGCGATGAGCGAAGATGATGAATGTAATACGGCAAGTTTGTTCGTTGGATAATTTTCCATGTCATAACCTATATTTTTTACAATTATGTTGCTGTAGTACTTTAACTTTACACCTTATATGGCGAATGTAAAGATTTATAAATTTCAATAAATTCTTATAATTTTTAATTTTCCACGACGTCTGCACCCTATAAAAATTTTGTTGTCATCTCCATATGACAATAACACAAATTGTTTGACAAGCATTCAATATGGCTGACAAATTAAAATTTTTGTTGCTTTGATTTTCGCCAAGCAGGCTTTAAACGGCTGTACAAACACGAAAGCAGTAACCTAAACTACACAAGTGGCTTGCGCAAACGTAAAATTTAGCGTTGTTAAATGGTCATTTATGGTCATATGACTAAATTAAATTATGTTATAATTTAAATGGTTTCACAATTAGAAGATATACTAAGTAAATTTGACTATCTGTTATTGTGGGTAATTTCTGTGCATTTAAGAATACTTGTTGAGTATGTAAGTGAAGTTAGTTTCAAAAAAATTCACTGATTTTCGATATTGTTTTGTGGCCGCAATATAAGATCTCATTCATTATTCGATATATTTCATTTCGTAAAAAGTAACTGCCTTAAATAATTTATAAGTTTACAAATTATTAAAAAACGTTAGAATTTTTGTTTATATACAAAAATTTTTAAAAATTAACAAAATATCGAAAATCTGAATCGAATTTTCTTAAAGTGAACATAAAGTCCAATTTTTTTCTAAACTCTCAGTCTTTATTAGCAAATAATTAGTTAACCTATATTGCAGCAAACGCCAAAATTATGTTATATTCAATGAATAACACTTTTTCGTAGCTAGCAATAATTAATTTTCGTTAACAATCATTGCGAATATATGAGTCAAATTTTAAGTAATTTTTATAAAGACGCCAAATTAAAATAAAACTTAACTTATTAAAAAGAATATTATTTGTGATAATACAGAAAAATTCGTTCTTTGTTTCGAACTTGTTGGTAAATCTGCTTTAAAATAAATAAATACGCGATGACGTAAGAAAGCAACAAGCATTATTTTGCTGTTATTATGCCTTGTTGTTAAGATGCCCATTACTACTGCAAACAAGGGTAAAACTAATCGTCCGATCAGCATAAAAAAACAGCATCATAATTGTAAAGTATAAGAATTATATAAGAATAAATTTAAAAATGAGAAGCAGAAAATTTGCTTAAATTGGAAGAAATTATACGAAATCAATAAGAAATAGTGTCTCGAAAAAAAAACTCCAAATACATGAATGTGGATAAATATTAAATAATAAATTGGTCTTTTAAATACATTTAATTACATAATACGTGTGAACTGTGAATAATAAAATAACGTCATATACTTTTCTTGATATGGTAAGTCAATAAGTTTGTTTACAAAATTTCTCTAATTCTGGCAACACTTTGGACCAATAAAATATGATTCTATATATCTCTTTCTCGCAATTGCACATAGCCACACAGCCTTAAATATTGGATATCTGTATGCTGTCTGCTGCATACTGCCGCAGTGATGCCAAAAGACGGGAATTTTCCCTTTTTGTATGGATTTTTTTTGGAAAAATTTCAAATGTAGAGAAAGAAAGGACAGATTTATTTTAAACCATAATGTAGAGAATTTTTTTTATATATTAGTTATTCTTAAATTTTTTATGTTCAAATGTGTAAATATTTAGAGGTTTAACTGCAAAATAAAATTTTTTATCTTGCACAATATTTTTCTGACAAAAACTATATTATAAATCCTAATAATCTGGCACTATCAGCCGAGTTCGCCTTGCATTTGAGTATATGTATATACTATGTACGTGTGTGTATATTACACAGTACAACATTTTTCAGGTTATTGATTCGGGACTCAATTCTGATAATTGTTTAAAAAATAGCCCCAAAAAGAAGAAATTCTGCATCATTCGTTTGGTCCTAGTACATCAATTAATAATTTAATAATTAATATTTAGTAAGTATCGTAAATGGGAATTTGTCACGTTTTAGGCTCTTGTTTGGCATAACTCGAGAACCACTAGTCCGAATAAGCTGAAACAAATTTTTCCTTTTCCTTTAATCTGTTCATACAATGTTTTGCTACATAAGCAACAGTTTCGCAGATATAAATAATTATATGAAGAAAAAAATATTTTTTGCCAAAAAAAATTGAAATTTTTTATTTTTAATTCATAAAAAATCCAAAGCGGTAATAAAAGTGTCAAGTCCTATTACTTTCACGTAAAGTCGCATAACATATGAACGAAATGAGACTTAAATCATGAAAATCAACGCGTTTCGCGTTAATGCACAATTAAGTAAAGGTATGAATTTCAAAAATTTGGTGGAGGTGTACACAAAATTCTTTGGAAAAAACATTGATGACTTTTTTTATGATTCTCAGAATTGAAAAAAGTAATAAACCAAAGGTTATTTGATTTTTTGATTCTCAGAAGTAAAAAAAAGTTATAAACCAAAGGTTATTACCCCCTATACGATACTTATTAACTTCAAATTATTTATTAAATTATTATTTGATGTACCAGGACCAAACCAATGATGCAGAATGTCTTCATTTTGGAGCTACTTTCATAAACAATTATCAGAATTGGGTCCCGAAATCATGTGTTGTACTGTGTTATACAGCATGGCATTCATATATGAAGACATAATGAAAAGCTCTGTTGTTTTTGTTGATTTCATGTAATCATCCGGCCACATGTATATATTTGCATGGTATACATACATATGTACATATGCTTTCGTTCATAAGATCTAATTTAATATTTGCAAAAGTCATAAACTAAATAGACCCGACAACTTTGAAAACGTGTATAAAGTTTGTGTGAAAGGGATAGCTAATCTAGTTGTTTTTATATAGATATCTCTTCACACAAACTTTATGATTTATACAAAGTTTATGCAAAATATGTTTCGGACCCTTTTTATACGTCAAAGTTGAGTATTCTGTGTATTCTGTGGTAAAAGTGATAAAGAAAGACGCTAGATATTGATAATATAAAACGCATTATTTATATACAAATTGATTTAAAAATTACGCACATAAGTACATATACATATACTTATGTACATATAAGTTATCTCAAAGTGTACGCTTTTTTTCTCCAAAAGTATTTGCTGTGCATGCACATACATACATATGTATTACCACGTTTATACGGACGTCTTATTTTTTATTTTTTTTTTCACTAATTTTTTTATTGTATCTTCATTAAACTGAACTAACAATAAGTATTTAAATCTTAAATATAAATATAATAATTAGGCCCAACCAGTGTCGGACATAAACTTAGTGATAGTAATTTTTTTTTTTCACGCTAATATATGTTTATTGTATCTTCAAATAATTGAACTAACAATAAGTGTTCAAATCTTAAATATATAAATAATTATTAGGCCCAACCAGTGTCGGACATAAACTTAGTGATAATAATTAATAATACATAAAATTCATGTTACGCACAAAAAATATTTTCAAAGAATTTCATCTGGAGAGTTGCGTATTAATGCCGTAGTGTCCCTCTTTTTTAAGCGGATGTGTCCAGGAAAGTTCAAGATGTTACGAGCAAGGGGATTAGGATGGAACTCGAGTTTTGTTAAATATTTTCCAGCATATTTTGCAATTTCTGCAGTCACAAGTGGCATATTTAAATCACGATGTAAAATAGAATTTTTCAAGTACCATGGAGCCGTAGTTATTAACCTTAATATTTTGTTTTGCATTCGTTGGATTCTCTCTACATTGGAAGCTGAAGCAGTGCCCCATAGCTGAATTCCGTAACACCATATGGGTTTCAAAAGCGACTTGTATATTAAAAGTTTACAATCTAGACTAAGGGTAGAATTTCTACCAATCAGCCAATGTATCTGAGTCAATTTGAGTTTTATTTGTGTCAGCTTAGAGTCAATGTGGTTTTTCCATGTGAGGCGTCGGTCGAGGTGTATACCAAGATATTTCACCTGTGAATGTTGAGGAACAACTTGATTGTTGATTCGAATGGAGGAACAAGTATCTCTTCGTAGGGTAAATGTGACATGAACACACTTTTGTTCATTTACTTTTATTCTCCATAAGTTCAACCACAGCTCCAACAAGTTAATATGTTCCTCAAGATATCGGGATGCCTCGTGAGGGTTTTCATGCATACTAAGGCAGGCTGTATCATCGGCAAATGTAGAAGTGAAGATATTACTGCTCAGAGGCATATCACCGGTAAAAATCAAGTACAAAACTGGCCCCAGTATACTCCCCTGTGGCACCCCAGATGAGATAGTTTCGGGCACACTCGTGAAGTCTTCCACGACAGTGAACTTCCGGGCAAGAATGTAACTTTCCAATAGATTCACAATGTTCATTGGTAGATATCTTCTTAATTTCAAAATCAGGCCCTCATGCCATACTTTATCAAATGCTTGAGAAACATCAATAAAGAGGGAAGAACAATACTTCTTTTCCTCAAATGTTCTTCTTATAAAATGTACCAATCTATGAGTTTGTTTAATGGTGCTATGCTGACTTCTAAACCCAAATTGATGGTCCGGTATGCACCCATTATCAGCTAGAATTGGAGACAATTTTGTCATGAGCAGTTTTTCGAAGAGCTTTGAAATTGTTGACAGCAAACTTATTGGCCTATATGACTCAGCCTTAGTAAGATCTTTGCCCGCCATTAGAATCATTTTGACCATGGCAAGTTTCCAGCTGTGTGGATAATACTGCAATCGTAAAATGCCATTAAAAATAAATAACAGGATTCTAATAGCAATACGAGGCAAATTCATCAGCATCTTGTTACTAATTCCATCAATACCCGGGGCCTTCTTTGGGTTGGTTTCAGCAATTAGTTTTTGCACATCACGCATCTTAAACTTTATGGGTCGAGGGGGTAGAGCAACTACACTCGGCAAATCAACAGCACCAGTACATGAGTTTGGGGTAAATACGTATTTTAAATGCCCAGCAAATATGTTACCTTTTTCAGTATTGTTTCTTGCCCAACCTCCGGTAGAAGTGCGCAGGGGTGGTTTAAACTCAACTGGTGTTTTAAGTTTTCTAGCAGCGCGCCACAAGGAGTAATTAGATGCTGCTGTGACATCGAGACCTTCCAGATAGTTCTTAAGAGAAGCAGATTTTTCAGATGCAAGCAACTCTTGGAGTCGTTTAGTGCATTCTCTAAGTCTGATTTTATGTTGTGGTGATCTGTGCTGTTGCCATTCCCTTCTAGCTCTTCTTTTTTCACATACGAGACGTTCAATATCCGCAGAATAAATTCTATTAAACCCAGTCTGCGGGTGGGAGGTAGTGGCATGTTTAGCAGCCTCTTTAATATTCTCGGTAAGATTGGCAATGTTAAGTTCAATATCATCGGGAGTTCTAAGCCTGATGTTTTCCGCACAATGACTACTGAGATATTTTTTGAACCCCAGCCAGTTAACACGATTTATCACCTTCACATATGGGTGAGGTAAGTCACTTCTTAGTGGGCTACAAATTGTAACGATCGTGGGAGTGTGATCGGAGGAGAGATCATGTGAAGCTTCAACATGAATTAAATCCCTAGGGATATTTTTCATGACCCCAAAATCTATAACATCCGGAATTTTTTGTATGTCAGTAGGCCAGTAAGTGGGCTCCCCGCTCGAAATGACATCCAAACCCATTTTTGAAATTGTGTTGAACAATGCTCGACCTCTAGGTGTAATAAGACGCGATCCCCAGAACGTATGTTTTGCATTGTAGTCTCCAGCTGCTACGAAACAAGGGCCAAGAGTTTTGTAAAATTCCTCGTATTGATCCTCACTGATTGAAAATCTGGGAGGGGAGTAAACTGATGATATTACGAGATTTGAACAAAAATTTTCTATGCAAATATTTGTTGCTTGTAGATGGTCTTCACAAGTGTTCTCAAGAATATAGTGTTTGAGTCTTGACTTTATTAGAATTGCTGATCCTCCGCATGCTCTTCCTCTCGGGTCCTTTGTATCGTATAAGGTGTAGCCACTCATTTTAAATAGGCTTCTCGAAGTCAAATGAGTCTCAGATACCAACATTATATCAATATTCTTCACCGTGAGGAAGTGCTCAAGTTCGTTTCTATGTTGGCGAATGCCGTTTGCGTTCCAGAAACATAACTTTAACGTGTTCATGGCTTGTTAGCTAATGCTTGAAGCAGTGTGTTCTGCATTCGCAGCATTTCTTGCATCATGCTAGTCATATTTGTTGTAAAGTTGTTTATAGTTTGCACCAAATTATCAATAGTATTTTCAAGGCGACTGAAATTAAAGCTTGCATTTGCATTTGTTGTATTAGTTGGTGGTGACACTTTTTGCATGGGAACGGAGTTGATCTTCACAGCGTCAGCATACGATACTTGTGTAGAGATTGGTTGGGCCATTACAGGATAAGTGGCGAAGTAGTTAGCAGTGTGATTACCTTCACAATTACTGCACTTTTTTTCCTTCTGGTCCTTCGACCTATTGCAAATAGCAGTACTGTGTAATTCACCGCACACAACACAAACAGTAGGTAATTTGCAGTAAGTTTTTGTGTGGCCATATTCTTGACAGTTATGGCACTGTACGGGTCCTGAGCGCTTGTGTGGTTCTTCAACTGTGATTTTCCGGTATAACAGATATTTTAAATTATTTTAAATTATTATTATAAATAGGATGTGTCTCATTTTTCTTCAGTTTAATATCATTTGGTTCCAGTTCAATAAGGGTTGGGGGATCTTCTCCCTGTTTATTATGTTAGAGACATTTTTAACCTTAAATCCTTGGAGGGTGAGAGCATCTTTTATTTCCTCAGGAACAACATAAGAATCTATGCCCTTCAATACGATCTGTAGGCCTTTAGCACTCTTAAGCTGGAATGTATAGAAACTTGTTTTACTTTTTTCAAATTCGTTAACCATTTTGCGGAAATCTTTTTCTTCGTATATTTGGATCTTTGTTTCGTCAATATTACCACGTTTTATTGGGACAATGTGAAATGCCTTTTCACCAATAACCGAGATTAGCTTTTTAATAAGAGTGTTTGAATTTTTTTGTCTCAGATATATTGGTGGTGGTTTTGAAGTTTTCTTCGAGGATTCTTCGGGTCTGTCGCTGTCAACTTGCAATATTTTGAAACGGTTTTGACGGTTAGCTGAGGCGGCGTCGATATCCCTGGATATCTTGGGGACCGAAGAGATCTTTGAAGAATTTGGGCTTCGCCCGCGCTTTACCACTGTGATATATCTGTCCATTCCGACAGGCACCTTAGGTTTCAAACTACTGTTGTCTGTAGTGATAACTTGGTTAAGTGATGAACACGAGCCCGGAGCGGATAATGGCGCTGACTTAAATAGAGATGAACTAGGCAATGGTAATGTTACCGAATCACTACTTGGCATTGGAGTTGATCGCTCGCGAAAAATTGGCTTTGCCGTTAGAAAAAGACTATCATCCGATTTTTTATTTTTATTGTGTGCATTAATATCAGAACTCACAGTAAAATAGGCATTTCTGCCGTTAGAACTCACTTCACAATTGTTTGTTTTTGAGGTACTCATGCAGAGTATTCCTCAGTCACTTTTTTGCGGTTGTTTTTTTTTTGTTTTTGTTGTTTCAGATTATATGAAAAATATTATTAGTGCAAGTTAAGCAAATTTCACAAAATCAATACTTATTACGAATCAGTACTTATTACGATTTTTTTTGTATTTTTGTTTGTAAAATAATAAAAAACCGCTAATACGTCTGTTCACTACGAAGGTTCAACAAAGACTGTTGACGTCTTATTTGCAAATAGAACTATTTGCAAATAATTAATTCACTGTTTATACGGCAAAATTGCATACGGAACTTGTTAGTGATGCCAGGTGACGAAAATATGATTGTTTGGAAAGCTGCTAAAAAAAAGACATGTTTATAAAAGTGAAAGAATTAATAAAAAAATTAAAATGGCGATAACAATAATATTTTTAGCAATGCAATTAATACAAAAAAGAAAAAATTTAATGCGCAAATATCTCAACAAAATGCATCAAAAATTTTTGGCAACGTCTTACTGCCATACCTAAATAAAAGCGTCAAGCGCAACGTTTTTTTACGATGAGCTTTAACGCTGAAATGCCATACCTAAATAAAAGCGTCAACGTTATGTCAAAACGATTAAAACAGGGTTATCGAACAAACAAATCAAACAACCCTGATTATTTTAACAGGTTGCCGGACGACATTGTTGTTTGTGATTTTGTTATTAAAATTTTGTTATTTAAATTAAAATTAAAATAAAATAATTAAAATTTGAAAAAATTTGTTATTTAGAAGAGTTAGAAGATTTTTTCTCATTTGGTAACTTTTCAAGCGAATTTTGGTTGTAAAAATTTTTTGGGTGTGGCAGCACTAAGCATTAATGACATTAAAAAAATAAACAATAGTACTTCTGCAGTCAACTTCACTTCTTTACGCGTTGTCAAAATCGGATTTTCCAATAGCAAAGCGTTGACGCCGCGTTATTTCGGTATGCTCCATACAAAATGTATGGGCATGAGAACTTTTGACAGCAAGACAACGCTTGACGCGCCAGTTTAGGTATGGCAGTTACGTTTTATTTGGAAATAGTGTCGTTTAGGTGAATTCACCCATTCGTACTGAACGAAATTTTTGTTGTTGTTCCGCATTAAATTTACTCTCTCAAAATAGAGACGTCAAACTACATATAAAAAAAAGCGTTCGGAACGTTCAGAACGAATGGGTGAATTCACCTTTAGTCACGACTTGTTAAGTTAATAAGTTACAATAAAAAAGTTATACGGCAACATTTTTCTTTTTTATTTATAAATAAGACGTGCGTATAAAGTTAGTATACATATATAAGTATACAAATTAATGAAACAGAAAAAACTAACCTTAATAAATTTCTTACCTGGGAGCATATGCCTAACAACGGTAATTGCAGATTATTTCAAGAATGTACGTATTTTGTTTTCGTCATATTTTGTTTTGTTAATAAACACTAACTACTTATGTACCTGTTCCAATAAATACATAAACGTACCGAAATATTTGTATTTTACTATTAATAAACAAATTTTAGCCTAGTGTAAAAGGGTTTGCGTGTAGGCAAAAAAGGGAATTTTTCAAGTACATGTAGGGAATTCATAAATTATGTTCTGGCATTACTGTACTGCCGCCATGTTAACTGCTTGGCATTTCATAGATAAACATTGCTAACTTACATATAAACAAGACCATTTCAATATTATATTTTGCATTTATAAATGAACGCGAACATGTTATTTTTTCGCTGTTAATATTGGTGTTTTAAAAATGGTATAAATTAAAGATTTTGTGCCTCGTTATTTATTTATGTATTTAATATTTAAGAGGAAAAACATAAAAAAGTATGTATTTGTGTAGATACTAAATATTTTAATAGAATAATGTATTTTTCTACGATAACTGTCTACACATTTTTATATACAATATGTTCGTTACCTTAATAGATACATAATTGCATATGCATATGTTTATGTACTTACGTGTAAGTAAATATTCGTTAATACGTATTTATACATACTAATGTACTTATGTATATCTTGCAGAATCTAGTAATTTGCTTATAATATCTTTTAAAATTGTTTTGACAGGAGTTAACAAATTTGACTGTGTTTTTATGTATTTATAGCCATATAACCATCCGACGTAATTATTTAAGTATCCTTTTACAATGGCTCAGTGAAATTGTTCTACTTATAACCAAGATCTTATCAACTAAAAATAAAAAAAGTTGAATTATGTTAAATGTATTTACATACATGTATAATAAATATCTATATTGAAAAGGTGATTATTACACGATTGAGATATAGCGCAAAAAAGTTAAATTATTGCAACGCAGAAAAAAATTCGTGTTACAATGAAATTACTCTGCTTAACCTAATACATTAAATGAAGATTAGGTAAAATCTAATACATACTATGTACATATTTAAGTACATATGTACATATATACATATAACGAAAGTTTTATCAAACAAAGATTCATCTCTTGCTTGTATATGTACATACATATATGTAATAATGTACTGTGGCTCACATCGAAAGTCGGGCAATTAATTACAGAGAAGTTCAACAGCTTTAAAGTAAATAAAGTTTTGCAAAATATTTCGTCAGAATATTTATTCTGCAAATTAGTAAATATAATAAAACAAAAACTAGGTATAAGGCTGAACTTATAATAATAGAAATAATAAACAAAAACTCTAAAACCTTAAAACTATGATCACACTGTAAGTCGGGCAGTCTTTAAATTCTTTTTTGATTTTCTATAGCTGTTAATCTTCTTAAAATAGATTCCACTAATTTTTCACACACATCAGGCGTTATTTGGCTCAATTTCTCCTGTAATGCGGTCTAAAGCTGGATTTTTATTACTGCACAATAGGTTTTTCATACGACGTCCAAGTTCGTCTTATAAGTGCTCGATTACGTACATATATGTCTGGGATTTGTGCACGTGCTTTGATGACTTTAGGGCAATTGCAAAGCAACCAGTTCCTTACTATCAGTCATGTGATCTTATGCTCGTTGTCTTAATAAAACTTAAAATTATCTGCAATACGAAAATCCTTAACATTAGTTGTTAAAATATCAAGATACATGTTCTTATCCATCATACCTTCCATAAAGTGAAGGTTTGCAACACCTGAAGCTTCCATGCAGCCCCACACTATCACTAATAAGCTTCCATGCTTCACAGTTTTTTTTAGTGATTTTAGGCAAAAATTCTTCATTGTATTTACGCCACACATAGAGCACTGCCAAACAAATTAAATTTGCTTTCATCTGTAAAAGGAGACCGTGAGATGTTAAAATGTTGATAGGAAAAGCCAACATAATGTGCCATATAAATTTTACCGTGCTCCAAAACGAGAAATCTTGTGCTATGTGGTCCTGTGTAAATTCCAAGTTGTCTTCTATTTTCGACACGGACTCATGGTTTTTTCAAAACACTCAGCCATGCAATTTGTTTTTTCTTAAAACTCTTGTTATTGATCCTGCTTGTACTTCCTTTCCAAAATTGGTTTTAACCATTGTGCCAAATTTTGGAGCGGCCATGAATGGTTCATTTTGTATTTCGGGAATTATAAACTTCTAGTTTAGTTGTTTATTTAGTAGTATTTCTAATACATTACAAATTTCACAAGTTTACAAATTTCACATATTTATATATAATTAGAGTTTTTTCATGATTGACTGTGTTATTTTTTACAAATTGTGTTATTTTTCTCCTACTTATCTTAATATTTCTTTCTGTTTTTATATCATTTGGTAACATATTGTATAATTTAAGTCCTTTAAAGAACAGAGATCGTTGCATTGCTGTTGTTGTTACCCTCGGTAGTCGGAAGTTTTCATTGTTTCTAAGGTTGTATGGTTGTAATTCCCTCACGTAGCCTAGTTGTTCTGTAAGATACTCCAGTGCGATTCCCATTTTCATATTCTGAATGAAATGCAGTGTGTTTAGTTCCAGTCTTTGGTGAATATTTAACCATTTCAGTGTGTCTAGCATTAGTTGAATTGGGGTGTATATGTTGCATTTTAGTATCGACCGCATAGCTCTATTCTGTAGTTTTTGTAATCTTTCTATTTGTGTTGTTGAGCAGCATGTGTATAAAATTGTGGAGCCTAATTCAAAGTGTGGTTTTATCACTGTGTTATACATATGTATTGCCGTTATTTGAGATATTTTATTTCTAACCCGTTTAAAAAAAAATTTTTTTCTTCCCAATTTTCTTACATATATAATCAATGTGTTCTTTTAGTTTTAGATCTTTATCGATTATAAAACCGAGGTATTTAATTTTCGTTACTTTTTCTATTTCTTTATTATTAATTTTAATTATTGTTTTAATGTCCATATTTATTTCCAATAATTTAGTTTTGCTTTCATTACGTTTTAATTTTATTTTTCATTTCATTTAATTTTTATTTTAAGCCAGTTATTTATTTTATTTATGTCGTGCATTAGATTCTCTCTATATTCTTCGTCTGTGTCTTCTTCAGAATAGATTAATGTGTCATCCGCATATAAAATTATTTCGCATTTTTCTAGTATATTTGGCATATCATTTATATATATTATGAATAGTAGTGCGCCTAGAATAGAACCTTGAGGTACTCCAAATTCATTGCTTACTTTGTGTGATTTTACATTATTAATTTTTGTAATTTGATTTCTATTCGTAAGATATGATTTAAACCATTTTAATTCACTTTCTCTGATGCCATACATATATAATTTTCGAATAAGTATTTCTCTGTCAATGGTTTCAAATGCCCTTTTGAAATCTAAAAATATTGCCATTATCTTTTTCGTTCTATCCATATATTTCCATCTGTTTATTACATAATTTACAGTGGTTTCGCATGAAAATTTTTTTCTGAATCCAGATTGATATTTTGAAAGCAAGTTGTATTGTCCTCATCTCACGGGAAAAGCTTTTTTTTACAGATCCGCGTTGTTTATTTGTTATTCTATTGTCTTTTTTTGTATCGCGTAGTGATATCGTGTGCAGTTGATTTGCTTTTGTTAACGAACATTGCGATTTATTGCTGAGTTTTACCTCCTAATAGTTATTAATAACTATTTTTCGCTCTACCAAGGTAGATTGTGTGATTGTACGCGGCATTACAAAAAAAAATTTTAAATATCTTCACACTATAAGAGGAAATATCCAACTGATCGCTTATAAATAAAAATATTAAGAAGGAAAAAATATAGCGATAATTGAAGTCGCTTTGTTGCTTTGCCCGATTAGTAATAAAATATGTTAACTTTTATAATTATTTATTATATATTATACTAGCTGACCCGGGCAAACGTTGTTTTGCCTTCAAATTTTATTTTCACTGTAAGTCTGGTTTCGTTTCAAAGTAATGGCGGATTGATATTTCGAAGAAGAATGAAAGGTGAACTAAATCGACATAGCAATTATTGTTCAAATACCGGTATCGGGCTAATTAACGCCACTACACGCTGATAAGAACCCAACGCCTTCAGCGAAACACAGCATAGGCTTATCGCGCTAATCTCTATCGGGCAAAACACAAAAAAACTAAATATTGCGCCATCTGTCGGACGAACTTCAAACTACACAGAAACACTCCTCACGCCCCATAGAGCATGTATATAAAGTTTGGTCAAAATCGGTGCAGTAGTTTTTGAGTTTAGCGATCACGAACATACACGTAATTTTTATATACATATGTAGAGATTATAATCGTCATATAAAGTGTCATATTAAGTCAATCATTTGCTTTGTAAATTAATTAATGCCTCTATTATGGTTTACAACAGTTGTTACTTTAAAGTTGTATTTTTTAAAATGCGATTATGGTTTACAACTGTTGTCTGTATGTGTTTTTCGCTCTGTCAAAAATCTACAACAGCTCATTAGGTTTTAAAAAATTTAAGTATGCGTATTTTTTTTCCCACTAATTTTTATTTTTGTATCTTCAGAACTGAACTAACAAAAAGTGTTCAAATCTTAAATATAGATAGAATAATTAGGCCCAACCAGTGTCGGACATGAACTTAGTGATAATAATTAAAAATACATAAATGTCGTGTTAAGCACAAAATTATTTTCAAAAAGTTTCATCTGCGTTGCGTGTTAAGGCCGTAGTATCCCTCTTTTTTAAGCGGATGTGTCCAGGAAAGTTCAAGATATTTCGGGCAAGCGGATTCGGATGGGACTCGAGTATGCATATAAAATTTCTTTTGTAAAACATATAAAACAAACTGTAAAAAAAATAAATAAATATAACATAATAAAATAAAATAAGAAACAAATTGCAAAGCTGGTTGATCTGGTTAAGTAAGGTGCCATTTAGATATAACAAAATACGACTTAAGGACAAATGGGATCATTTTACTGAACAATTAAATGTCTTGGGACAGCCAATTCGAAATATTAAAGAATGGCAAAGAGTTTTTGTATCAAAAACAAGAAACCATCATTGTTTATGCGGAAAATTTTTATAAAACTATAAATTGTGTTATTGTAATTAAGATATTGTAATAACTTTCGGTTGTATAAAAATCATACATACTTATTCTATATGTATATGTTAGCTCCAATGGATTTGAAGTGTCTCGAATTTGTGTGTTATTTGTTATTCTTTTATTCATTTCTAACAAAATGTACGCTTTAATCTTTTTTTAACAGTTTTTGGCATGCAGGTACATATGTATTTTTACGGAAATATGCAACACTGTGACATAAACACATAAAAAGTTTACAACGCGTTGAACGCGTCAAGTTACACAACACGCTTTATCTTTGTTCATATTCAATCAGCTGGTAACAATATTTGCTTCATAATATGAGCTGAGTAGCCGCTATTTTTAAACATCACGCGAGAAAAGTTGAAAGTTAACCAACTTCCCGCGTTAGGGTGCGCACAGAGTGGCCGCTTGTTGCAGAGCCGAGCTGACTGACGCTTTTGCGAGAACTTATTCATGCGTGCAACAAGTTTGAGTGTGCATAGTGGATGCGAGAATCAGCGCTGATATTTTATCTGTTATTTGTGTTTTATGTATGTTTGTATGCATTTGGGTTTGTTGTTCATTCGTGTTTGTGAAATTGAAGTGAAAAGATATGGATTCGTCAGATGATGAGTATTTAGCTTCGGCTACTGTTTTAAAGATTATCTTCTTCTATATATATAAAATTAGTTTGGTCGTGTATAGTCAACCCAACTTATGCAAATTAATAAGGGAATGGTATTTTCCAGGGGAAGTGAAACACCTTTTATTTTAAATTTCTTTATTTTATTTCACATTTTATTTCAGTTGAAAGTATGTTTTTATTTTCAAAATGTTTCTAAATTGTTTCTTTAATATTGTATTTTTATTTCAATATAAACCTAAATTTTAATAGTTCAATTTTTTTGCGAAATATTTAAATAGTTGCCTATTTTTATTTTTGCTTTAAGTTTTAATTGAAAGCGCTTTAATTATGAAATTTTTCAGTTTTGAAATTTTTTAAGCTCGAAGTGTTTTAATATTTTTTTTTAAATTATTTTCTACTATGTAGAATTTTAAATGTTCAAAATCTGTATTTTAGTTCCTTAAAATTTCAACATAAGTCTTGTTTCACATGTTTTAATTTTATTTTTATGTTTGAAGTGCTTTAATATTTTTTTAAAATTATTTTCTACTATGTAGAATTTTAAATGTTCAAAATCTGTATTAAGTCCTTAAAATTTTAGCATAGTCTTATAAATTTTTTTGTTTCACATGTTTTAATTTTATTTTTAGCTTTGAAGTGTTCTAATATTTTTTTAAAATTATTTTCTACTATGTAGAATTTTATTAAACAAAAATTTTGTTTTAAAATTTTTCCATTTGAACTATTTAAATTTTTACTAAACATTTTTTATATTCAAATATTTACTTTTAGACTTGATGTTTTTGCTTAAGAATTCCAATTTTTAACAAAATTGGTCAAAGCAATAAGTTCAATTAAAATCAGAATTAATAATGAAACAGTATTCTGTTTTAATGATTGAGTTAGGCTAAGAAAGAGAATACGAAAAAGTAGAAAAATAAATTAGAGAGTACATTGAAGTTTCAACTTAAAAAAGAGTACCTTAATAAAAAAACCAACTTAGCAACAAATCCAAATTAAAATATTGAGTAGAAAAATCAACTAGAGAGTACATTGAAGTTTCAACTTTAAAGAGTACCTTAACGGTTTACATTTATTTACTTTTATACAATTTCTCATAATATTAATAATTCAATAAAAAATCAACATAGCAACGTATCAAAACTAAAATATTAAAGATCCCGTACAGTTAACGAAAAAGTATATTCGTTAACTTGCACAACCAAACTCATTTTAATGATTGTTTATCGCAATAACTAAAGTGAGTTTGGTTGTGCATAAGTTGGGTTGACTCTCACACGACCAAACTGAGTTGAGTGGTGAACCGCAATAGGGGCATTTATTTTACTTTTTTTGGAAAGCCGTTGTCATGTTCTTTAAAACGAGATATCAAACTCTTAAATCGGTTATGTAGTTCCAAAGATATTTTGAGCTGACGGTGTCAGCTATATACATATGTATATGTACATAAAAATTACGTGCATGTTCGTGATCGCTAAACTCAAAAAATACTGGATCGATTTTGACCAAATTTTATATGCCTGCTCTATGGGCCGTGAGGAGTGTTTCTGTGTAGTTTGAAGTTCGTCCGACAGATGGCCCAATATTTTGTTTTTTGTGTTTTGCCCAATAGAGATTAGCGCGATAAGCCTATGCTGCGTTTTGCTGAAGGCGTTGGGTCCTTAATCAGCGTGTAGTGGGGTTAATTAGCCCGATACCGGTATTTGAACAATAATTGCTATGTCGATTTAGTGCAAATTTGAAGGCAAAACAACGTTTGCCGGGGTCAGCTAGTAAGAAATAAATTTTGTAATTTCATATGCATGAATAAAATATAATAAATTTCAATATAACTTACTAGGTATTTTCATTTTTAAAACACGGTTATGATAACATTTATTTTTCTGATCCCACAAAGCCCGCCGAGAAAACACTTATTAATTGTTCTATATTAATTTTAAATAAACCAAAACAGACAACTGTTTTCAAGAAAAGTTCAACAAGAATGACATTAAATGATGAATGACAGCACATAATATTTGCTTTAAATTTTTACAAAGAATTTTATGCCCAAAATTGCAACAACCGAAATGCAATAGACAAAAAGAGAAAAAGCATTGTTTCTACTTTTTCTTAAATATTTGTTTATATTTTTTTATGTTTTCCAAACAAGTTGAAATCATAACAACAACATAAATAATGTTTTCGGACTCAATCATCTTTGCGGTCTGACCAGCTCGGCGCCTGGTTAAAATAAACCAAAACACACGACTGTTTTCAGGAAAACAACAACAACCCAAAATTACAACAACCGAAATGCAATAGACAAAGAGAAAAAACATTTTTTGTACTTTTTCTTAAATATTTTCTTTTTAATTTTTTATGTTTTCCAAACAAGTTGAAATCATAACAACAACATAAACAATATTTTCGGCGCAGAAATACGCTTTGGAACTGTTTTCTCGCACTCAATCAGCTTTGCGCTCTCACCAGCTCGGCGCCTACTATGACCTGTTCGCGCTTATTTGTACTAATTTGTATATTACCAGTTTTCTCGCATTGGCTCTCGCAATAAGCGTCAGTCGGCTCGGCTCGGCAACAAGCGGCCACTCTGTACGCACCCTTATGTACCATCACCTATAATGTTGTGTTGTAGGCGAAACAACACAACATTTAAGTGTTGTAAACCATAATCGGGGCATAACTTTTGTCTTATTTTGCGAAACATCAGCTTTTACATAAAATATGACGAGTTAATAAATAATTTTTTTAATGTGTTAGGCATTTGCAAAAGTACAAAAAACAAGTACTTAAGTACATCCTCTTTTTTTCGTTTGTTTTATTGCACTCTTCTCTTAAAATAAATAAAAAAAAGTTTTAGAACATAGGAGAAGTAAGCAAAATTAATAGTAAGACATACACATGCTTGGAGTTACGGCACGCCGTACTTAAACCATTTAGTATAATACTTGGGTATTTTTGTAATTTTTATTTTATTTGTATGAAATTACATTTTTGTTTAATTTGATTCTAGTATCAAATTGTCAACATATCTACCTAGATATCGTCATCTAAATTTACAAAAGTCATATTTGCGTTGGAAAAATTTTACAGAACTTGAAAAACAATTTAAAAAATAGCTTAAACTGCAAAAAATTTTAACGTTTTGATTTTGAATGAGTTTACAAATCTTTTTTTTTTTTGCGCGTCTCTTGCAATTGCTCGCATCTGACTTAAGATTTTTTAAAATCTTCTACAAAAATTATTCGAAAGAAAAAGAAATAAATTATGTAACACGCCGCAAAAAATATATTTTTCAAAAAATTTAGTGATTTCATCACAAATTTAGTTTTATTTATATAGTAATACACAAAAGTAATCAAGATGAGGAAAGTTAGAGAAATGTATATCGTTACCTACAATGCAAAAGGCCCTAACTAAGAAAAAAAATTTAAATGATTTTTTTAACTTTTAATTTATTATTTTTTTAAATCTATTTTTAATTTATTATTCTAAAAGAGCCTTAACTTCGCTTTGCTTATAACACTATGCTTTTACTGGCTAAATGAAGGAGTCAAATGTGAGATCATGGTATCTGATGTTGCCATCATTCGGTGCATAATATCTTCGTTCGTGGCAATTCGACTGCATTTTCTGGAGTGTCTAAGGCGATATTTTTAAAATCTTTGTTACGACTTTCCTGAGCCGCTTCGGATAGTATGCCTACAGGAAAAATACAATTTTCAATTATCAGGCCTGTCACAGAAATCAATTTCGATCGAAAGTGGAATTGATTCCGTATTTTATTATTTTATTTATTCAATCAAGAAAGTTTTAAATTTTGTTTTTGTACTATCAGATACAAAAAATGCAAATTCGATCTTGAAATTAAAAGTGGTTTCATTCCGAAAAACAATTTCGTTTTTTGTTTTCTGGAGAAGCAAAATACGGAATCAATTCCACTTTCGATCGAAATTGATTTCTGCGACAGGCCTGTATATCTTTTCCATGAATCAGAATTTTGTGAAGTGTAGGTGGCATATTGTACCACTCGTACAGTGCAACATACTGTTTTGCCGTTTCCAGACAAAAATCACCAAATTTTTTTGCATCTACTACCTCGAAAATTATTGAAAATTATTGAAAACCTCTTGATTATGTTTTCATCTAGACCCGTGGTTTCGGAAATCAAAGCAGGATTAGCAAAGAATGTTCATGACGTATTTCCAGAATTTGGCGTACCAGAGCCTTGTTTAACAGTATCAGCCTGTATTACAATTTTCCCACGTTTAAATTCAATATAAGCTACATGCAAAAGACACTCCATCAGCTTAATACGCGCATGAACTGGTGACATCAAATTGCAGTGCTTGTTTATTTACGGGCGTAGCTTCCACTTCTTCGATTTTATTCATCTTGGATGTTGTGGCTCCATAAATAAAACAAGAAGATGCTGCTGGTGTTTCTGTTATTGATTGTGCTGTCTTGCCGTCAATCATTGTAACTAACGGAAAAACCCAAATAATTCAAAAAGTGCGCTTTCCTTCTTTCCTTTTAATTGTCCACGCAAATTTATTAACGCTTATTACTTTGCTACCGCAATCATAAAAATCAAACAACCTTTGGTTTATTGCTTTTTTTAATTCTGAGAATCATAAAAAAAGTCATCAATGTTTTTTCCAAAGAATTTTGTGCATATCTCGAACAAATTTTTGAAATTCATACCTTCACTTAATTAAGCATAAAAGCGAAACCCGGTCATCGATTTTCATAATTTATGTCTCATTTTGTCCATAGTTTATGCGACGTGAAAGTAATAAGACTTGTCACTTTTTTACCGTTTTAGATTTTTTATGAATTTTTTAGGCAAAAAATATTTTTTTCTTCATACCTTAGCGAAACGTTTTATAAACAGATAAAAGTAATTGAAATTCTTGATTTTTCTAAATTTGCTTGTAAAAACAGATATTAGTAGTGATTAATAGTGATTTCCAACTGTGGAAAAGTATGGATAAAATTTCAGGTCCAAATGTTTGGAGAAAAAAGGGATTTCTGTTATATGTTCCTAAAAATAAACAAACAAAAAGAACTTAAGTCTCTGCAGAGTTTATTTTTTCAATTTTAGTATACTGAAATATCCTACTTTAAATAAAAAATAAAAAGAAAAACGTTAGCTCACATAAAATAATATTCGTTTTGAAATTCTTAGGTTTAAATTAAGTTGATTCGGTAAAACATACAAGTACTGAGTTTGAGACGGCTATAAAAAAACTAGCAGTCTGATCGAAATAACTCTTTTTGATTTCATTGTACCATTTAGTCTAAAATTTCAAAATATTACTGCATATTGCATTAACAGTATTTTAACAATTTGAGTTTTTTCCGCGAAATCCCCAGTGTGCGCCGTCCAGACTTGCAATTTTGTTGCAGCAATTCTTGGATGTTTTAGGAGAGAGAGGTAAGAAGCTTGGGGAGGGGTACAGAGTTTCATGTTCTCTGCAATTCTCTTTTGCTTTGAAATTCTCACTATTCAACTTGATGTTTGGTGTTGTTGTATTTGACGTTTTGTATACATTTTATACAAAAATTGCAATACTAGATTTTTTTAATGTGGACACTAAAGCAATTTCAAAGCAGAATTACATGCAACAAAATTGTTAGTCTGGACGAGGTGTAACCAAAAAAAAAAAAAAATTAAAATTCAATGCTTATTCATATGGTAAAATAAATACGTAGAAAAACACAGCATATCAGCAAATAATTGTTTTACTTTGACTTGCTTATAGTGAGCAAGAATGAGGAAATATAAATGCTCTGGGCGAATAAAGATTACGTTAGTTTCCTGTTCTTTGCTAATCAGGCCTAATATGTTTTATGACAATAAATTACAAAATTATTTATTTCATATTTTCCCGACGTTTCGTGAATTTTTTGTTCACTTTATCCCGGGATTCGTCTAATTTATTAAAAAATATTAAAAACATCAAGATTTAAAATTTTTTTGTAACTAATAGTGAGAATTTAAACAATTACTTACAAAACATCATCAACAATTAACTATAAGTATAAAAATAACAAAATTTTTAAAAAAAGCTTTTATCAGAAAGGCACACTGTTTTTAATGATCATCTTATAGTTACTGCTTAAGATGTCCGTATTTTCCTTTTTGTTCATTGTTTTCTTGAATTCTTAAGCTCTCTGTTATATATCAATTTTTTTTTATTATTTTCTTTATCGAGTATTTTAACGTTGTCAAAGTCAGGCATGTGGTTTCTTTGTAATATATGTTGTGATAATCCACTGCTCTCTTTTTTCTTGTTAATATTAGCTTTATGCTCACTCAATCTTGTTTCCAAACTTCTCTTAGTAGTGCCTATGTAAACTAAATTGCAGTTTTATTGTCATTCCCTTTACAACGAATTTCGTAAACAATGTTATTTTTTTTGTAATTTTGTTACAGCTGTTTTTGTGTTTGTAAATATTGCACCTAACCTAACCTACCTAACCTAAATATTGCACTTAATGTTTTGTTTGGTTTGTAAGCAAAGCTTATGTAATTATTGTTTATTATTTTTCTTATGTTTTTATAATCAGTGAGACCAGGTATGTATTTTATGCTGTAAAAATGTTTCTCATCTTTGTTAGGGTTACCGTGTTAACTATTTTCTAAGCTTTTATATGACGATATTAGAGATTTTATTAAATTTACAGGAAAACTATTGGCTTTTAATATCTTAGTTATCTTTTGAAAGTTAAGTGTGTGGAATCGAATCCCTGGATAAAGTGAACAAAAAATTCTCGAAACGTCGAGAAAATATGGAATAAATAATTTTGTAATTAATTGTCATAAAACATATTAGGCTTGATTAGCTAAGAACAGGAAACTAACGTAATCAAATCTAACTTGGCCAAGAAAGAAAAAATAACACTATCAAATATCGGACAGCTTGCCGAAATACAACTTGATTTATTAATAAAATTTTAAAAACATCAACATTATATTTTTTCGCACTCACATATCATCAACAGAACACAAACATGAAGGGATTTTTTCAACACATAATACTCAAATATGATAGGGAAACTTGTAGAAATATGAAAGAATACTGCAACGAGGTAAAAAGACTGGCACATAAACAACAAAGGCTGAAGTTTTTATTGTCATGTAGGAGGTATGGTATAGTTCCAAAACACAACTAACTAAACATACAACAGCACAAATAAAAAACTTTTTTGAATGTCAAACTATAAAAAGAAAACTAGAATATATAGAGAATAATTTCCATAAAAGATTTTAAATCTGGAAATATCACAAACCAACACTGACTTAAAAATAATTTAAAAAAAACTATACCATCTCAAAATGGGCATACAATATTTTGTAACAAAAGATGATCTTGAATTGTTAATTAAAAACCAAACAGAAAGAGAAAAACACATAGCAGCAAACGCAAAAGGAAAACAAATTAATAAAATAAATGCACTGAAGGAAAAACTATTTAACAAATTAGTAATTTTCTATAATGAACACTGGTTTGAAAACAAAACAGATATAGAGATACCATCAGAAAGCAAATGGCTATTATCGTTGGGCAAAAAGTATTCGTTACCCGTTAATAACCAAGGCTTTTCACCGTTACAGGTCATAACAGACGTAGTACAATGCATCCAAACAATGCATCCTACTATGACCTGTTCGCGCTTATTTGTACTAATTTGTATATTACCAGTTTTCTCGCATTGGCTCTCGCAATAAGCGTCAGTCGGCTCGGCTCGGCAACAAGCGGCCACTCTGTACGCACCCTTATGTACCATCACCTATAATGTTGTGTTGTAGGCGAAACAACACAACATTTAAGTGTTGTAAACCATAATCGGGGCATAACTTTTGTCTTATTTTGCGAAACATCAGCTTTTACATAAAATATGACGAGTTAATAAATAATTTTTTTAATGTGTTAGGCATTTGCAAAAGTACAAAAAACAAGTACTTAAGTACATCCTCTTTTTTTCGTTTGTTTTATTGCACTCTTCTCTTAAAATAAATAAAAAAAAGTTTTAGAACATAGGAGAAGTAAGCAAAATTAATAGTAAGACATACACATGCTTGGAGTTACGGCACGCCGTACTTAAACCATTTAGTATAATACTTGGGTATTTTTGTAATTTTTATTTTATTTGTATGAAATTACATTTTTGTTTAATTTGATTCTAGTATCAAATTGTCAACATATCTACCTAGATATCGTCATCTAAATTTACAAAAGTCATATTTGCGTTGGAAAAATTTTACAGAACTTGAAAAACAATTTAAAAAATAGCTTAAACTGGAAAAAATTTTAACGTTTTGATTTTGAATGAGTTTACAAATCTTTTTTTTTTTGCGCGTCTCTTGCAATTGCTCGCATCTGACTTAAGATTTTTTAAAATCTTCTACAAAAATTATTCGAAAGAAAAAGAAATAAATTATGTAACACGCCGCAAAAAATATATTTTTCAAAAAATTTAGTGATTTCATCACAAATTTAGTTTTATTTATATAGTAATACACAAAAGTAATCAAGATGAGGAAAGTTAGAGAAATGTATATCGTTACCTACAATGCAAAAGGCCCTAACTAAGAAAAAAAATTTAAATGATTTTTTTAACTTTTAATTTATTATTTTTTTAAATCTATTTTTAATTTATTATTCTAAAAGAGCCTTAACTTCGCTTTGCTTATAACACTATGCTTTTACTGGCTAAATGAAGGAGTCAAATGTGAGATCATGGTATCTGATGTTGCCATCATTCGGTGCATAATATCTTCGTTCGTGGCAATTCGACTGCATTTTCTGGAGTGTCTAAGGCGATATTTTTAAAATCTTTGTTACGACTTTCCTGAGCCGCTTCGGATAGTATGCCTACAGGAAAAATACAATTTTCAATTATCAGGCCTGTCACAGAAATCAATTTCGATCGAAAGTGGAATTGATTCCGTATTTTATTATTTTATTTATTCAATCAAGAAAGTTTTAAATTTTGTTTTTGTACTATCAGATACAAAAAATGCAAATTCGATCTTGAAATTAAAAGTGGTTTCATTCCGAAAAACAATTTCGTTTTTTGTTTTCTGGAGAAGCAAAATACGGAATCAATTCCACTTTCGATCGAAATTGATTTCTGCGACAGGCCTGTATATCTTTTCCATGAATCAGAATTTTGTGAAGTGTAGGTGGCATATTGTACCACTCGTACAGTGCAACATACTGTTTTGCCGTTTCCAGACAAAAATCACCAAATTTTTTTGCATCTACTACCTCGAAAATTATTGAAAATTATTGAAAACCTCTTGATTATGTTTTCATCTAGACCCGTGGTTTCGGAAATCAAAGCAGGATTAGCAAAGAATGTTCATGACGTATTTCCAGAATTTGGCGTACCAGAGCCTTGTTTAACAGTATCAGCCTGTATTACAATTTTCCCACGTTTAAATTCAATATAAGCTACATGCAAAAGACACTCCATCAGCTTAATACGCGCATGAACTGGTGACATCAAATTGCAGTGCTTGTTTATTTACGGGCGTAGCTTCCACTTCTTCGATTTTATTCATCTTGGATGTTGTGGCTCCATAAATAAAACAAGAAGATGCTGCTGGTGTTTCTGTTATTGATTGTGCTGTCTTGCCGTCAATCATTGTAACTAACGGAAAAACCCAAATAATTCAAAAAGTGCGCTTTCCTTCTTTCCTTTTAATTGTCCACGCAAATTTATTAACGCTTATTACTTTGCTACCGCAATCATAAAAATCAAACAACCTTTGGTTTATTGCTTTTTTTAATTCTGAGAATCATAAAAAAAGTCATCAATGTTTTTTCCAAAGAATTTTGTGCATATCTCGAACAAATTTTTGAAATTCATACCTTCACTTAATTAAGCATAAAAGCGAAACCCGGTCATCGATTTTCATAATTTATGTCTCATTTTGTCCATAGTTTATGCGACGTGAAAGTAATAAGACTTGTCACTTTTTTACCGTTTTAGATTTTTTATGAATTTTTTAGGCAAAAAATATTTTTTTCTTCATACCTTAGCGAAACGTTTTATAAACAGATAAAAGTAATTGAAATTCTTGATTTTTCTAAATTTGCTTGTAAAAACAGATATTAGTAGTGATTAATAGTGATTTCCAACTGTGGAAAAGTATGGATAAAATTTCAGGTCCAAATGTTTGGAGAAAAAAGGGATTTCTGTTATATGTTCCTAAAAATAAACAAACAAAAAGAACTTAAGTCTCTGCAGAGTTTATTTTTTCAATTTTAGTATACTGAAATATCCTACTTTAAATAAAAAATAAAAAGAAAAACGTTAGCTCACATAAAATAATATTCGTTTTGAAATTCTTAGGTTTAAATTAAGTTGATTCGGTAAAACATACAAGTACTGAGTTTGAGACGGCTATAAAAAAACTAGCAGTCTGATCGAAATAACTCTTTTTGATTTCATTGTACCATTTAGTCTAAAATTTCAAAATATTACTGCATATTGCATTAACAGTATTTTAACAATTTGAGTTTTTTCCGCGAAATCCCCAGTGTGCGCCGTCCAGACTTGCAATTTTGTTGCAGCAATTCTTGGATGTTTTAGGAGAGAGAGGTAAGAAGCTTGGGGAGGGGTACAGAGTTTCATGTTCTCTGCAATTCTCTTTTGCTTTGAAATTCTCACTATTCAACTTGATGTTTGGTGTTGTTGTATTTGACGTTTTGTATACATTTTATACAAAAATTGCAATACTAGATTTTTTTAATGTGGACACTAAAGCAATTTCAAAGCAGAATTACATGCAACAAAATTGTTAGTCTGGACGAGGTGTAACCAAAAAAAAAAAAAAAATTAAAATTCAATGCTTATTCATATGGTAAAATAAATACGTAGAAAAACACAGCATATCAGCAAATAATTGTTTTACTTTGACTTGCTTATAGTGAGCAAGAATGAGGAAATATAAATGCTCTGGGCGAATAAAGATTACGTTAGTTTCCTGTTCTTTGCTAATCAGGCCTAATATGTTTTATGACAATAAATTACAAAATTATTTATTTCATATTTTCCCGACGTTTCGTGAATTTTTTGTTCACTTTATCCCGGGATTCGTCTAATTTATTAAAAAATATTAAAAACATCAAGATTTAAAATTTTTTTGTAACTAATAGTGAGAATTTAAACAATTACTTACAAAACATCATCAACAATTAACTATAAGTATAAAAATAACAAAATTTTTAAAAAAAGCTTTTATCAGAAAGGCACACTGTTTTTAATGATCATCTTATAGTTACTGCTTAAGATGTCCGTATTTTCCTTTTTGTTCATTGTTTTCTTGAATTCTTAAGCTCTCTGTTATATATCAATTTTTTTTTATTATTTTCTTTATCGAGTATTTTAACGTTGTCAAAGTCAGGCATGTGGTTTCTTTGTAATATATGTTGTGATAATCCACTGCTCTCTTTTTTCTTGTTAATATTAGCTTTATGCTCACTCAATCTTGTTTCCAAACTTCTCTTAGTAGTGCCTATGTAAACTAAATTGCAGTTTTATTGTCATTCCCTTTACAACGAATTTCGTAAACAATGTTATTTTTTTTGTAATTTTGTTACAGCTGTTTTTGTGTTTGTAAATATTGCACCTAACCTAACCTACCTAACCTAAATATTGCACTTAATGTTTTGTTTGGTTTGTAAGCAAAGCTTATGTAATTATTGTTTATTATTTTTCTTATGTTTTTATAATCAGTGAGACCAGGTATGTATTTTATGCTGTAAAAATGTTTCTCATCTTTGTTAGGGTTACCGTGTTAACTATTTTCTAAGCTTTTATATGACGATATTAGAGATTTTATTAAATTTACAGGAAAACTATTGGCTTTTAATATCTTAGTTATCTTTTGAAAGTTAAGTGTGTGGAATCGAATCCCTGGATAAAGTGAACAAAAAATTCTCGAAACGTCGAGAAAATATGGAATAAATAATTTTGTAATTAATTGTCATAAAACATATTAGGCTTGATTAGCTAAGAACAGGAAACTAACGTAATCAAATCTAACTTGGCCAAGAAAGAAAAAATAACACTATCAAATATCGGACAGCTTGCCGAAATACAACTTGATTTATTAATAAAATTTTAAAAACATCAACATTATATTTTTTCGCACTCACATATCATCAACAGAACACAAACATGAAGGGATTTTTTCAACACATAATACTCAAATATGATAGGGAAACTTGTAGAAATATGAAAGAATACTGCAACGAGGTAAAAAGACTGGCACATAAACAACAAAGGCTGAAGTTTTTATTGTCATGTAGGAGGTATGGTATAGTTCCAAAACACAACTAACTAAACATACAACAGCACAAATAAAAAACTTTTTTGAATGTCAAACTATAAAAAGAAAACTAGAATATATAGAGAATAATTTCCATAAAAGATTTTAAATCTGGAAATATCACAAACCAACACTGACTTAAAAATAATTTAAAAAAAACTATACCATCTCAAAATGGGCATACAATATTTTGTAACAAAAGATGATCTTGAATTGTTAATTAAAAACCAAACAGAAAGAGAAAAACACATAGCAGCAAACGCAAAAGGAAAACAAATTAATAAAATAAATGCACTGAAGGAAAAACTATTTAACAAATTAGTAATTTTCTATAATGAACACTGGTTTGAAAACAAAACAGATATAGAGATACCATCAGAAAGCAAATGGCTATTATCGTTGGGCAAAAAGTATTCGTTACCCGTTAATAACCAAGGCTTTTCACCGTTACAGGTCATAACAGACGTAGTACAATGCATCCAAACAATGCATCCTACTATGACCTGTTCGCGCTTATTTGTACTAATTTGTATATTACCAGTTTTCTCGCATTGGCTCTCGCAATAAGCGTCAGTCGGCTCGGCTCGGCAACAAGCGGCCACTCTGTACGCACCCTTATGTACCATCACCTATAATGTTGTGTTGTAGGCGAAACAACACAACATTTAAGTGTTGTAAACCATAATCGGGGCATAACTTTTGTCTTATTTTGCGAAACATCAGCTTTTACATAAAATATGACGAGTTAATAAATAATTTTTTTAATGTGTTAGGCATTTGCAAAAGTACAAAAAACAAGTACTTAAGTACATCCTCTTTTTTTCGTTTGTTTTATTGCACTCTTCTCTTAAAATAAATAAAAAAAAGTTTTAGAACATAGGAGAAGTAAGCAAAATTAATAGTAAGACATACACATGCTTGGAGTTACGGCACGCCGTACTTAAACCATTTAGTATAATACTTGGGTATTTTTGTAATTTTTATTTTATTTGTATGAAATTACATTTTTGTTTAATTTGATTCTAGTATCAAATTGTCAACATATCTACCTAGATATCGTCATCTAAATTTACAAAAGTCATATTTGCGTTGGAAAAATTTTACAGAACTTGAAAAACAATTTAAAAAATAGCTTAAACTGGAAAAAATTTTAACGTTTTGATTTTGAATGAGTTTACAAATCTTTTTTTTTTTGCGCGTCTCTTGCAATTGCTCGCATCTGACTTAAGATTTTTTAAAATCTTCTACAAAAATTATTCGAAAGAAAAAGAAATAAATTATGTAACACGCCGCAAAAAATATATTTTTCAAAAAATTTAGTGATTTCATCACAAATTTAGTTTTATTTATATAGTAATACACAAAAGTAATCAAGATGAGGAAAGTTAGAGAAATGTATATCGTTACCTACAATGCAAAAGGCCCTAACTAAGAAAAAAAATTTAAATGATTTTTTTAACTTTTAATTTATTATTTTTTTAAATCTATTTTTAATTTATTATTCTAAAAGAGCCTTAACTTCGCTTTGCTTATAACACTATGCTTTTACTGGCTAAATGAAGGAGTCAAATGTGAGATCATGGTATCTGATGTTGCCATCATTCGGTGCATAATATCTTCGTTCGTGGCAATTCGACTGCATTTTCTGGAGTGTCTAAGGCGATATTTTTAAAATCTTTGTTACGACTTTCCTGAGCCGCTTCGGATAGTATGCCTACAGGAAAAATACAATTTTCAATTATCAGGCCTGTCACAGAAATCAATTTCGATCGAAAGTGGAATTGATTCCGTATTTTATTATTTTATTTATTCAATCAAGAAAGTTTTAAATTTTGTTTTTGTACTATCAGATACAAAAAATGCAAATTCGATCTTGAAATTAAAAGTGGTTTCATTCCGAAAAACAATTTCGTTTTTTGTTTTCTGGAGAAGCAAAATACGGAATCAATTCCACTTTCGATCGAAATTGATTTCTGCGACAGGCCTGTATATCTTTTCCATGAATCAGAATTTTGTGAAGTGTAGGTGGCATATTGTACCACTCGTACAGTGCAACATACTGTTTTGCCGTTTCCAGACAAAAATCACCAAATTTTTTTGCATCTACTACCTCGAAAATTATTGAAAATTATTGAAAACCTCTTGATTATGTTTTCATCTAGACCCGTGGTTTCGGAAATCAAAGCAGGATTAGCAAAGAATGTTCATGACGTATTTCCAGAATTTGGCGTACCAGAGCCTTGTTTAACAGTATCAGCCTGTATTACAATTTTCCCACGTTTAAATTCAATATAAGCTACATGCAAAAGACACTCCATCAGCTTAATACGCGCATGAACTGGTGACATCAAATTGCAGTGCTTGTTTATTTACGGGCGTAGCTTCCACTTCTTCGATTTTATTCATCTTGGATGTTGTGGCTCCATAAATAAAACAAGAAGATGCTGCTGGTGTTTCTGTTATTGATTGTGCTGTCTTGCCGTCAATCATTGTAACTAACGGAAAAACCCAAATAATTCAAAAAGTGCGCTTTCCTTCTTTCCTTTTAATTGTCCACGCAAATTTATTAACGCTTATTACTTTGCTACCGCAATCATAAAAATCAAACAACCTTTGGTTTATTGCTTTTTTTAATTCTGAGAATCATAAAAAAAGTCATCAATGTTTTTTCCAAAGAATTTTGTGCATATCTCGAACAAATTTTTGAAATTCATACCTTCACTTAATTAAGCATAAAAGCGAAACCCGGTCATCGATTTTCATAATTTATGTCTCATTTTGTCCATAGTTTATGCGACGTGAAAGTAATAAGACTTGTCACTTTTTTACCGTTTTAGATTTTTTATGAATTTTTTAGGCAAAAAATATTTTTTTCTTCATACCTTAGCGAAACGTTTTATAAACAGATAAAAGTAATTGAAATTCTTGATTTTTCTAAATTTGCTTGTAAAAACAGATATTAGTAGTGATTAATAGTGATTTCCAACTGTGGAAAAGTATGGATAAAATTTCAGGTCCAAATGTTTGGAGAAAAAAGGGATTTCTGTTATATGTTCCTAAAAATAAACAAACAAAAAGAACTTAAGTCTCTGCAGAGTTTATTTTTTCAATTTTAGTATACTGAAATATCCTACTTTAAATAAAAAATAAAAAGAAAAACGTTAGCTCACATAAAATAATATTCGTTTTGAAATTCTTAGGTTTAAATTAAGTTGATTCGGTAAAACATACAAGTACTGAGTTTGAGACGGCTATAAAAAAACTAGCAGTCTGATCGAAATAACTCTTTTTGATTTCATTGTACCATTTAGTCTAAAATTTCAAAATATTACTGCATATTGCATTAACAGTATTTTAACAATTTGAGTTTTTTCCGCGAAATCCCCAGTGTGCGCCGTCCAGACTTGCAATTTTGTTGCAGCAATTCTTGGATGTTTTAGGAGAGAGAGGTAAGAAGCTTGGGGAGGGGTACAGAGTTTCATGTTCTCTGCAATTCTCTTTTGCTTTGAAATTCTCACTATTCAACTTGATGTTTGGTGTTGTTGTATTTGACGTTTTGTATACATTTTATACAAAAATTGCAATACTAGATTTTTTTAATGTGGACACTAAAGCAATTTCAAAGCAGAATTACATGCAACAAAATTGTTAGTCTGGACGAGGTGTAACCAAAAAAAAAAAAAAAAAATTAAAATTCAATGCTTATTCATATGGTAAAATAAATACGTAGAAAAACACAGCATATCAGCAAATAATTGTTTTACTTTGACTTGCTTATAGTGAGCAAGAATGAGGAAATATAAATGCTCTGGGCGAATAAAGATTACGTTAGTTTCCTGTTCTTTGCTAATCAGGCCTAATATGTTTTATGACAATAAATTACAAAATTATTTATTTCATATTTTCCCGACGTTTCGTGAATTTTTTGTTCACTTTATCCCGGGATTCGTCTAATTTATTAAAAAATATTAAAAACATCAAGATTTAAAATTTTTTTGTAACTAATAGTGAGAATTTAAACAATTACTTACAAAACATCATCAACAATTAACTATAAGTATAAAAATAACAAAATTTTTAAAAAAAGCTTTTATCAGAAAGGCACACTGTTTTTAATGATCATCTTATAGTTACTGCTTAAGATGTCCGTATTTTCCTTTTTGTTCATTGTTTTCTTGAATTCTTAAGCTCTCTGTTATATATCAATTTTTTTTTATTATTTTCTTTATCGAGTATTTTAACGTTGTCAAAGTCAGGCATGTGGTTTCTTTGTAATATATGTTGTGATAATCCACTGCTCTCTTTTTTCTTGTTAATATTAGCTTTATGCTCACTCAATCTTGTTTCCAAACTTCTCTTAGTAGTGCCTATGTAAACTAAATTGCAGTTTTATTGTCATTCCCTTTACAACGAATTTCGTAAACAATGTTATTTTTTTTGTAATTTTGTTACAGCTGTTTTTGTGTTTGTAAATATTGCACCTAACCTAACCTACCTAACCTAAATATTGCACTTAATGTTTTGTTTGGTTTGTAAGCAAAGCTTATGTAATTATTGTTTATTATTTTTCTTATGTTTTTATAATCAGTGAGACCAGGTATGTATTTTATGCTGTAAAAATGTTTCTCATCTTTGTTAGGGTTACCGTGTTAACTATTTTCTAAGCTTTTATATGACGATATTAGAGATTTTATTAAATTTACAGGAAAACTATTGGCTTTTAATATCTTAGTTATCTTTTGAAAGTTAAGTGTGTGGAATCGAATCCCTGGATAAAGTGAACAAAAAATTCTCGAAACGTCGAGAAAATATGGAATAAATAATTTTGTAATTAATTGTCATAAAACATATTAGGCTTGATTAGCTAAGAACAGGAAACTAACGTAATCAAATCTAACTTGGCCAAGAAAGAAAAAATAACACTATCAAATATCGGACAGCTTGCCGAAATACAACTTGATTTATTAATAAAATTTTAAAAACATCAACATTATATTTTTTCGCACTCACATATCATCAACAGAACACAAACATGAAGGGATTTTTTCAACACATAATACTCAAATATGATAGGGAAACTTGTAGAAATATGAAAGAATACTGCAACGAGGTAAAAAGACTGGCACATAAACAACAAAGGCTGAAGTTTTTATTGTCATGTAGGAGGTATGGTATAGTTCCAAAACACAACTAACTAAACATACAACAGCACAAATAAAAAACTTTTTTGAATGTCAAACTATAAAAAGAAAACTAGAATATATAGAGAATAATTTCCATAAAAGATTTTAAATCTGGAAATATCACAAACCAACACTGACTTAAAAATAATTTAAAAAAAACTATACCATCTCAAAATGGGCATACAATATTTTGTAACAAAAGATGATCTTGAATTGTTAATTAAAAACCAAACAGAAAGAGAAAAACACATAGCAGCAAACGCAAAAGGAAAACAAATTAATAAAATAAATGCACTGAAGGAAAAACTATTTAACAAATTAGTAATTTTCTATAATGAACACTGGTTTGAAAACAAAACAGATATAGAGATACCATCAGAAAGCAAATGGCTATTATCGTTGGGCAAAAAGTATTCGTTACCCGTTAATAACCAAGGCTTTTCACCGTTACAGGTCATAACAGACGTAGTACAATGCATCCAAACAATTGACAATGATAATAATGGGGAAAAAGAAACTGCCAGAAATAAACTCGCATACAGGATTACTCAATTCAAGAGAAACATAAAAAATTCCCCAAAAGATAAACTTATTCTTGCCGTTTTTGAAAATACAACTAAGTTTTTAAATAGACACAAAAACATAATTATAACACAATCAGAGAACTTCAAAATCACGATTTTTCTTGATTTTATTCAGCACAAAAATTTTTGTTCATTTTAAAGAATAAAGAAAAATTCAATGATGATTAAAAATCATATTCATTCTGCTGTACACATCAAATTCTGATTATGAGTAGAAGTAAGAAAAGCATTTTATGAACAAGTTCGCACAAGCAAGAGAAAAGCTTGCTGTAAATTCATTGTGTTCAAACGTTCTTATTCTCATTAATTCATACAACATGTTTGAACCGATCGTCTGTGTGGCTTGAGCAATATGATATACCAACAATGCTAAAGCTATGTACAGACGGTTGTAAGATCTGACAATGTTGTTTGATTTACCAATGTGCTGGCAATGCTCTGACAATTCAATATGGCTACAAAAAGGTACATTGTTAGTTCAGACGATTGTAAGAAAAGCTTACAATTTCATTGTCAGACAACTGTCTGGCAATAAATTTATCTACCAATAAAAATTGTCAGTTCACACGGTTGTTAGATTATTGTACAACAAATTTGTTTTTCGGCATTGCCAGAAAATTTAAAACATTAAATTTACGTTTATGCGCGCGCAGTGTTGCCAGTAGAAATATTTGTCTGACAATGATTCCATTGTCAGGTGCATTACTTTAAGCACATCTGCCAATAAAAAATGAACTTACAACGTCTGACAATTACCTGGCAATAGCAAAGAAGAGTGTTCTCACGATTGGCAGATATCTAACAATATTATTGGCTTACAATAGGCTGACAATGCTTTTTCTACCAACGTTGTAAGACGAAAATTGGCAGTTCACACAGTTGCAAGACATTGTAAGGCATATTTTACTGACAATATTGTCAGATCTTACAACCGTCTGTACATAGCTTAACAACATAACCAATTCAACATTGATAAACATTTGCTTTTTTTTTTGTTTGCTTGTCTTTGTTTTTTATTGTGAAACATGTGCGGGATTAATGGTTCAAATTTACATACGTGCACTGTTATAACTTAACATACAAGTTTCCGTTAATAAAGAAATAAATAAATAAATAAAATAATAGTTAAAAAATGTAATAATTTTAATAAATTGTTGAGTTTTTACTTAAAAATAAATATCCCGTTTTTTATTTATTGTACTGTTTTTGTATCATAATGTACATACTACATCAAAAGCAACTGTAAGTTAAAATAAAAAAAAAGCTTGCCTTTGTTGATAGGAATGAACGAATTCATACAGAATGATTTCTTGCTTTTTGTACTGCAATGTTAATCAAAATTTTGTGTGTTGAGTGGAAAAGGCAAGTACACGAGCTGACAAGTTTGACTCGACCTATGATAAAAATAAGGCAGTGTTCAACCTGCAAGTGGTTCGATTGCCTTAAAATGAACAACGTATATAAAAGTTTGAACAAGTTTGATTAATAAATTCATTCCCAGTTTAAAGAAGATTATTTTTATGAGTCAACCGATGTGTAAACCATCTGAACCAACAGAGAGGCATTTGTTCGGTTGCTTTAATATGAACAACAAAAGAAAGTGTGTTGGCAGGTTTGATCATTTGCAAATAAAAGACAAGTTTTTCGTGCCTTTGTTATTGTTGAACGGTTTTTTAATCAACAAGTGAAGTTCTCTGAACACAATCGGACAAAGGTTACAAAACGGTTGCTATTAACAAACATGACTATGAGAGTAAAATGGAGATGCTTTTAGAAGACAAAAATACTTATCGCATTATTAGAACGGACCCTACTACAGAGCCAATTAAAACTAACAACGCTATAATCTTGGACCTGTATAAAAAAGAACATATAGATATTAGGTAAAAACTCACACTCTTCTGTTCGGCAGCAACTGCCCTAGAATTTACGGATTGCCTAAAATACGTAAAGATGGCATGCCATTAAGACCTATAGTGTCTTCTTTTCAAGTACCATGTTACCAATTAAGTAAATATGTGGAAAATATACTTAAAAATATAGTATCGGACAAATACAATATAAAAAATTCAATGGATTTAAAGCAACGGATCAGAAAAATAGAACTTGACAACAATTACATCTTAGTGTCTTTTGATGTCGTTTCCTTATTCACAAACATTCCCATCCACACATCCATAAATAACATAATGGACAAATGGAATACAAAAAAAAAAAAAGACAACACCACGATCCCACGTTCAAAATTTATAGATATTTTAAAATTCTGTCCATGTGAGAAGGATTACTTTATTTACAACAAAAAAATCTACAACCAAATAATTGGTATGCCCATGGGAAACCCCCTCTCTCCGACGATTGCCGACATAGTTTTGGATAATTCACTTGACGTAGCATTGACTGAACTCGACAGCAAAAACATTAAGATAAAATACGTAGCAAAATACGTAGATGATATTTTAGCTGTAATCAACATTGACGACCAGGATTAAATATTAAACACTCTAAACAGATATCACCCTAATATTAAATTTACTGAAGAAGTAGAATCAAGAGGAGAAATTGCTTACCTGGATACTAAACTATATAGGAAAAGCAACGCTATAACCTTTGACTGGTATTCAAAAAGCATCTCATCAGGCAGAATTATTAACTTCAATGCCAATCAACAAAAAAAAAAAAAAAAAAAAAAAAAAAAAAAACATAATAAACACTGCCAAAAATTTCATCCAGAGAGTTCTTGACAGTAGTGACCATCAATTCCGCACACCCAACATTCAAAAGATATCTAAGATATTAAAAGCCAATAGTTTTCCTGTAAATTTAATAAAATCTCTAATATCGTCATATAAAGGCTTAGAAAATAGTGAACACGGTAACCCTAACAAAGATGAGAAACATTCTTACAGCATAAAATACATACCTGGTCTCACTGATTATAAAAACATAAGAAAAATAATAAACAATAATGACATAAGCTTTGCTTACAAACCAAACAAAACATATTTACAAGCACAGCTATACCAAAATTACAAAAAACAACATTGTTTATGAAATTCCTTGTAAAGGGAATGACAATAATAACTGCAATTTAGTTTACATAGGCACTAATAAGAGAAGTTTGGAAACAAGATTGAGTGAACATAAAGCTGATATTAACAAGAAAAAAGAGAGCACTGGATTATCACAACATATATTACAAACAAACCACATAGTCGATAAAGAAATTAATACACAAAAGAGATATATAACAGAAAGCTTAAGAATTCAACAAAAAAACAACAAAACAATGAACAAAAAGGAAGATACGGACAACTTAAGCAGTAAATATAAGATGGTCATGAAAAACAGTGTGCCTTTCTGATAAAAGCTTTTTTCAAAAATTTTGTTATTTTTATACTTATAGTTAATTGTTGATGATGTTAAATATTAAGATATTAACTAACTAATGTAATACATTAATCCTGTGTTTGTAAGTAATTGTTTAAATTCTCACCATTAATTACAAAAAAATTCTAAATCGATGTTTTTAATATTTTTTAATAAAATAGACGAATCCCTGGATAAAGTGAACAAAAACTTCACGAAACGTCGGGAAAATATGAAATAAATAATTTTGTAATTTATTGTCACAGTATCTCACAGTCTTGTTGAACCTTCGTAGTGAACAGACGTATTAGCGGAGTTTTTTCTTACATACTAAACAAACAAAAATTACAAAAAAAAATATTCGTAATAAGTACTGATTTGTAATAAGTACTCATTTTGTGAAATTTGCTTTATTTGCACTAATAATTAATTATATAATTAATTAACACTATTTTTTCGACCTTTTTTGTTTTAATATATATAATTTTTGTAATCAAGCGTTAGGTCTTTTTTTTTTAAATAATAATTTTATTCAATATTTCGACGCCTCTTTGGGCGTCTTCTTCAGGAAATTTTTTTATTAATATGACAATTGAAAAAAATTTTTTTTTGAAAACTTATTTTACATACATACATAAATGAACAAATTGAAAAAATTTTTATGAACCAATCAAAATTTAATAAAGTAAAAAATTTTTTAAAGGAAACAAAAAAACAAAAAACTAAACAAAAAATGTTTTTAACCTATGAAGAAATGAAAAATCCTTTATACTAATTATATAATAACAATAAAAAATATTTTACATTCCTATTAGTCAGTTTAATTTACGAATCAAATGTCTATAACATTGAGCAACATTATCTGTATTAGTTTTATAGTTTACTATCTTATTACTTGGAACATTAATAATGTTAAGCATCTCTAACATATAACGTCGTTTAAAATTCTTCTCTATAGCTAAGACTGATACTTTGCTAAAGTCCGGATTATGACTAGAGTTACAACAATGTTTCGTTAATGCTGTCTTTTGTGAAGTTGAAACATTCCTATACTTTTGGTCTGACTTGTGTCCTGCCAACCTAGTCTTCAATTTATTCTTTGTTGTACCTATATATACTTTATCACATCTCTCATTATTCTTACCATCGCATGGTATCTTATAAACGACATTAGATATGTCTAATTTTTCTACTTTATCTTTAGTCTTTGTGAATAATTTACCTACTGTATTATATATTTTATGAGCCATTTTATAGTTTCTGTTATCAAAAATATTTGATTTTTCTAATCTCTCGGACATCATTGGTACATAAGTTAACGATTTATAAATTTTTTGTTCCCGAATAATATCTGATCTTGTCCTATTATTTTTATATTGTATTATTAATTGATTGATAAGGTGAATTGGAAAGCTATTATCAAGTAATATATTCCTAATTTTTTCTTTATTCTTCTTATGAAACTCAATATCACTTATCGATAAAATTCTCTCTATAAGATTCTTTGCCGTATTTATAATAATTTTCTTTGGATGTTTAGAAAAATAGTTAATAATTCTGCCAGATGATGTTGGTTTTTGGTACCAATCTATTGATATAGTGCTTCCTCTATTTATTACTAATGAATCTAAATATGGAAGTAGTGAGTTGCGTTCTTTCTCAATTGTAAATTTAATATCAGGATGAAATGAATTAAATGTTGATAACATAATTTCTATATCACTTTCTGATATAATGCAAAATAAATCATCGACATATTTTGTTAATATCTTTGGTTTAACTCTTAACTTTTCAATGCATTTGTCTAGAAGTTCTTCCATTACAATATCAGCTACAATAGGAGATGCTGGAGAGCCCATTGGAAGTCCTTTCTGTTGTATATATATCTTATTATTATACTGAAAATACCTGTTATCTATTATACAAAATCTAATAATCCGTAAAAACAAATTTTTGCTCATGTTGGTATATCTTTCTATTGTATTCCATTTTTCATCTATTATATTAATAGCAAGATCCACTGGAATACTTGGAAACAATGAAACAACATCGAGTGATACTAATTTTTCATCAGCACCAACTTTTAAATGTTTAATTCTATTTTTAAATTGTAACGAATTAGTTACATTATATTTTGATTCCACAGTTAACCTTTTTAAAATATCTGTGATGTACTTACATAATTCATATGATGGTGAATTTATACTAGAGCAAATTGGTCTCAATGGAAAATTTTCTTTATGGATTTTAGGTAATCCATATAGTCTTGGAGCTAAAGCTACATTTGTCTTAAGTTTATTTTTGTCAACGCTTGAAATTATTCTTGCTTTGAAAAGTTCTTCAACTATATCATTATTTATTTTTTGTAACTTAGTCGTTGGATCTTTATTCAATATTCTATATGTGGTATCATTACCCACTATATCATTAATCCTTATATTATAATCATTCTTACTCATAGCTACTGTTGTATTACCTTTATCTGCATTTAATATAATTATGTCTTTATTAGACTTTAAGAATTTTTCGCAAAGCTTTACTTTATCTAATACAAATCTATCCCTATTTGTTAATTTAATCTTATTTGTGTGGCTATCAATAATCTTAGTCAATTTTGATCTGGCTATTTCTTGTTCATCTCTATCCTGTAAAGTCTGTACAAAATCTTCTTCTGCTATTATTTTCATTATAGGAAAGTCCTCTTTCTTAACTGGTAATGAATGTTTTTTACCTAGAGAAAGAATATATTGTACATCTTCTGGAATATTAACATCTGTCTTGTTAATAAACCATTTATTATTAAAATTAATGCTTAATTCTTTTCTTTGTATATTCATAAGACAATCAAATTTCTTTCTATGTACCTGTTTAGTCCTCTTCACTAAAGCATAAGTCAACTTATCCTGGTATTTCAAAAAATTTTTCATTTCTTCATAGTTAAATAGCCTTCTTAAAAAAAAAACAAAAACATGAAGTTCATGAATATTTGAAAAAGGAGTTACTGAATATCAAATATTTTTTAAGAAGGCTATTTAACTATGAAGAAATGAAAAATTTTTTGAAATACCAGGATAAGTTGACTTATGCTTTAGTGAAGAGGACTAAACAGGTACATAGAAAGAAATTGGATTGTCTTATGAATATACAAAGAAAAGAATTAAGCATTAATTTTAATAATAAATGGTTTATTAACAAGACAGATGTTAATATTCCAGAAGATGTACAATATATTCTTTCTCTAGGTAAAAAACATTCATTACCAGTTAAGAAAGAGGACTTTCCTATAATGAAAATAATAGCAGAAGGAGAAGATTTTGTACAGACTTTACAGGATAGAGATGAACAAGAAATAGCCAGATCAAAATTGACTAAGATTATTGATAGCCACACAAATAAGATTAAATTAACAAATAGGGATAGATTTGTATTAGATAAAGTAAAGCTTTGCGAAAAATTCTTAAAGTCTAATAAAGACAAAATTATATTAAATGCAGATAAAGGTAATACAACAGTAGCTATGAGTAAGAATGATTATAATATAAGGATTAATGATATAGTGGGTAATGATACCACATATAGAATATTGAATAAAGATCCAACGACTAAGTTACAAAAAATAAATAATGATATAGTTGAAGAACTTTTCAAAGCAAGAATAATTTCAAGCGTTGACAAAAATAAACTTAAGACAAATGTAGCTTTAGCTCCAAGACTATATGGATTACCTAAAATCCATAAAGAAAATTTTCCATTGAGACCAATTTGCTCTAGTATAAATTCACCATCATATGAATTATGTAAGTACATCACAGATATTTTAAAAAGGTTAACTGTGGAATCAAAATATAATGTAACAAATTCGTTACAATTTAAAAATAGAATTAAACATTTAAAAGTTGGTGCTGATGAAAAATTAGTATCACTCGATGTTGTTTCATTGTTTCCAAGTATTCCAGTGGATCTTGCTATTAATATAATAGATGAAAAATGGAATACAATAGAAAGATATACCAACATGAGCAAAAATTTGTTTTTACGGATTATTAGATTTTGTATAATAGATAACAGGTATTTTCAGTATAATAATAAGATATATATACAACAGAAAGGACTTCCAATGGGCTCTCCAGCATCTCCTATTGTAGCTGATATTGTAATGGAAGAACTTCTAGACAAATGCATTGAAAAGTTAAGAGTTAAACCAAAGATATTAACAAAATATGCCGATGATTTATTTTGCATTATATCAGAAAGTGATATAGAAATTATGTTATCAACATTTAATTCATTTCATCCTGATATTAAATTTACAATTGAGAAAGAACGCAACTCAGTACTTCCATATTTAGATTCATTAGTAATAAATAGAGGAAGCACTATATCAATAGATTGGTACCAAAAACCAACATCATCTGGCAGAATTATTAACTATTTTTCTAAACATCCAAAGAAAATTATTATAAATACGGCAAAGAATCTTATAGAGAGAATTTTATCGATAAGTGATATTGAGTTTCATAAGAAGAATAAAGAAAAAATTAGGAATATATTACTTGATAATAGCTTTCCAATTCACCTTATCAATCAATTAATAATACAATATAAAAATAATAGGACAAGATCAGATATTATTCGGGAACAAAAAATTTATAAATCGTTAACTTATGTACCAATGATGTCCGAGAGATTAGAAAAATCAAATATTTTTGATAACAGAAACTATAAAATGGCTCATAAAATATATAATACAGTAGGTAAATTATTCACAAAGACTAAAGATAAAGTAGAAAAATTAGACATATCTAATGTCGTTTATAAGATACCATGCGATGGTAAGAATAATGAGAGATGTGATAAAGTATATATAGGTACAACAAAGAATAAATTGAAGACTAGGTTGGCAGGACACAAAGTCAGACCAAAAGTATAGGAATGTTTCAACTTCACAAAAGACAGCATTAACGAAACATTGTTGTAACTCTAGTCATAATCCGGACTTTAGCAAAGTATCAGTCTTAGCTATAGAGAAGAATTTTAAACGACGTTATATGTTAGAGATGCTTAACATTATTAATGTTCCAAGTAATAAGATAGTAAACTATAAAACTGATACAGATAATGTTGCTCAATGTTATAGACATTTGATTCGTAAATTAAACTGACTAATAGGAATGTAAAATATTTTTATTGTTATTATATAATTAGTATAAAGGATTTTTCATTTCTTCATAGGTTAAAAACATTTTTTGTTTAGTTTTTTGTTTTTTTGTTTCCTTTAAAAAATTTTTTACTTTATTAAATTTTGATTGGTTCATAAAAATTTTTTCAATTTGTTCATTTATGTATGTATGTAAAATAAGTTTTCAAAAAAATTTTTTTTTTTCAATTGTCATATTAATAAAAAAAATTTCCTGAAGAAGACGCCCAAAGAGGCGTCGAAATATTGAATAAAATTATTATTTAAAAAAAAAAAGACCTAACGCTTGATTACAAAAATTATATATATTTTTCATATAATCTGAAACAACAAAAACAAAAGAAAAAAAAACACACAAACAAAGTGACTGAGGAATACTCTGTTACTACGTTTATACGCACGTCTTATTTGCAAATAAAAAAGAAGAATGTTGCCGTATAACTTTTTTATTGTAACTTATTAACTCACTTAACAAGTCGTGAATAACGACACTATTTGCAAATAAAAGGTAAGACGTTGCCACTTCATGAACGTTTTTTGTGTTTTACTTACCAAACAATCATATTTTTGTCACATGGCATCACTAATAATAACATAAGTTCTGTATGCAATTTCCCGTATAAACAGTGAATTAGTTATTTGCAAATAGTTCTATTTGCAAATAAGACGTGCGTATAAACGTGGTAATAATAAACAGGGAGAAGATCCCCCAACCCTTATTTCGCGTTGAATTGCAGCCAAATGATATAAAATTTAAGAAAAATGAGACCCATCCAATTTATAACCTAAAATATCTCTTATACCGAAAAATCACAGTTGAAGAACCACACAAGCGTTCTGGACCCGTACAGTGCCATAATTGTCAAGAATATGGCCACACTAAAACTTTCTGTAAATTACCTACTGTTTGTGTTGTGTGCGGTGAATTACACAACACTGCTATTTGCAGTAAGTCGAAGGACCAGAAGGAAAAGAAGTGCAGTAATTGTGGAGGTAATCACACTGCTAACTACAGGGGATGTCCTGTATACTCTTTCGTTAAACAGGCTATGAGTCAAAAGCCTAAGGTAACCCCAGTACAAGCAGGAAATACGTGCTCCGCTACTCATCCCCTAATGGCCCAACCAATCACTTCACATGTATCGTATGCTGACGCTGTGAAGATCAACTCTATTCCCGTTCAAAAAGTGTCACCACCAACTAATACAACAAGTGCAAACCCAAGCTTTAATTTCAGTCGCCTTGAAGCTACTATTGACAATTTGGTGCAAACTATAAACAACTTTACAACAAATATGACTAGCATGATGCAAGAAATGCTGCGAATGCAGAACACACTGCTTCTAGCATTAGTTAATAAGCCATGAACACGTTAAAAGTATGTTTCTGGAACGCAAACGGCATTCGCCAACATAAAAATGAACTTGAGCACTTCCTCACGGCAAAAAATATTGATATAATTTTGGTATTTGAGACTCATTTAACTTCGAGAAGCCTTTTTAAAATGAATGGCTACACCTCATATGATACAAAGGACCCGAGAGGAAGAGCATGCGGAGGAACAGCAATTCTAATAAAGTCAAGACTCAAGCACTATATTCTTGAGAACACTTGTGAAGACCATCTACAAGCAACAAATATCTGCATCGAAAATTTTTGTTCAAATCCCGTAATATCATCAGTTTACTCCCCTCCCAGATTTTCAATCACTGAGGAACAATACGAGGAGTTTTACAAAACTCTTGGACCTTGGTTCGTAGCAGCTGGGGACTACAATGCAAAACATACGTTCTGGGGATCGCGTCTTATTACACCTAGAGGTCGAGTATTGTTCAACACAATTTCAAAAATGGGTTTGATTGTCATTTCAAGCGGGGAGCCCACTTACTGGCCTACTGACATACAAAAAATTCCAGATGTTATAGATTTTGGGGTCATGAAAAATATCCCTAGGGATATAATTCATGTTGAAGCTTCACATGATCTCTCCTCCGATCACTCTCCCACGATCGTTACAATTTGTAGCCCAATAAGAAGTGACTTACCTCACCCATATATGAAGATGATAAATCGTGTTAACTGGCTGGGGTTCAAAAAATATCTCAGTAGTCATTGTACGGAAAACATCAGGCTTAGAACTCCCGATGATATTGAACTTAACATTGCCAATCTTACCGAGAATATTAAACAGGCTGCTAAACATGCCACTACCTCCCATCCGCAGACTGGGTTTAATAGAATTTATTCTGCGGCCATTGAACGTCTCGTATGTGAAAAAAGAAGTGCTAAAAGGGAATGGCAACAGCACAGATCTCCCCAACATAAAATCAGACTTAGAGAATGCACTAAACGACTCCAAGAGTTGCTTGCATCTGAAAAATCTGCTTCTCTTAGGAACTATCTCGAAGGTCTCGATGTCACAGCAGCATCTAATTACTCCTTGTGGCGCGCTGCTAAAAAACTTAAAACACCCGTTGAGTCTAAACCACCCCTGCGCACTTCTACCGGAGGTTGGGCAAGAACCAATACTGAAAAAGGTAACATATTTTCTGAACATTTAAAACACGTATTTACCCCAAACACATGTACTGGTGCTGTTGATTTGCCGAGTGTAGTTGCTCTACCCCCTCGACCCATAAAGTTTAAGATGCGTGATGTGCAAAAGTTATTTGCTGAAACCAACCCTAAGAAATCTCCGGGTATTGATGGAGTTAGTAACAAGATGCTGATGAAGTTGCCTCGTGTTGCTGTTAGAATCCTGTTATTTATTTTCAATGGCATTTTACGACTGGAGTATTATCCACACAGCTGGAAACTTGCCATGGTCAAAATGATTCCAAAGGCGGGCAAAGATCTTACCAAGGCTGAGTCATATAGGCCAATAAGTTTACTGTCAACAATTTCAAAGCTCTTCGAAAAGCTGCTCATGACAAAGTTGTCCCAATTCTAAATGATATTGGTTGCATACCGGACCATCAATTGGGTTTTAGAAGACAGCATAGCACCATTGAACAATGCCATAGATTGGTACATTTTATAAGAAGAACATTGAAGAAAAGAAGTATTGCTCTTCCCTCTTTATTGATGTTTCTCAGGCATTTGATAAAGTGTGGCACGAAGGCCTTATTTTAAAATTGAAGACATATCTACCAATAAACATAGTAAATCTTTTGGAAAGTTACATTCTTGCCCGGAAGTTCACTGTTGTGGAAGGAGACTTCATGAGTGTGCCCGAAACTATCTCATCCGGTGTGCCACAGGGGAGTATACTGGGGCCAGTTTTGTATTTGATTTATACCTGTGATATGCCTTTAAGCAGTAATATCATAACTTCTACATTTGCCGATGATACAGCCTGCCTTAGTATGCATGAAAACCCTCACGAGGCATCCCGATATCTTCAGGAACATATTAACCTGTTGGAGCTGTGGTTGAACTTATGGAGAGTAAAAGTAAATGAACAAAAGTGTGTTCAATATAAAATAGGATGTGTGTATGTATGTATGTATGTATGTAACGTAATGGCTCCAAAACGGCTGGGCCGATTTTGACGAAATTTTCAGGGAACCTTCAGAATACTCGGCTGGGTGACACTGTGAAGTCTGATTTTCGGTATGTGGGCGGAAGGGCGTAGCAAAATCCAATTTTCATATTGCACCACCAATGACATATACATATATTTATTTTTTGTGTTTTTTTTTATTATATTATTTATATTTACATCATTCGATAACACAAGACATTCCGCGCTTACTAACGTGCAATATTTTACAATAAGTTAAAGATCTATACATATAAAACAGGATATATATATGTAACATATGGACTCCAAAACTTTATGATATGTATTCCACGGATTTTTATTTAAAGGCCGTAAATTTCGTTAAACGCTCAATTTAAATCGTATGGTAATATAACTTTGGAGCTGTTTGCTTAGGGCCAGCAACGCGGACGGGGTCAGCTATATGTACATAAAAATTACGTGTATGTTCGTGATCGCTGCACTCAAAAACTACTGGACTGATTTTGACCAAATTTTATATGCATGCTCTATGGGCCGTGAGGAGTGTTTCTGTGTAGTTTGTAGTTCGTCCGACAGATGGCCCAATATTTTGTTTTTTGTGTTTTGCCCAATAGAGATTAGCGCGATAAGCCTATGCTGCGTTTTGCTGAAGGCGTTGGATCCTTAATCAGCGTGTAGTGGGGTTAATTAGCCCGATACCGGTATTTGAACAATAATTGCTATGTCGATTTAGTGCAAATTTGAAGGCAAAACAACGTTTGCCAGGGTCAGCTAGTAATAAATAAAAATTAGTGGGAAAAAATTTATTGTCATAAAACATATTAGGCCTGATTAGCTAAGAACAGGAAACTAACGTAATCAAATCTAACTTGGCCAATAAAGAAAAAACGATAATAAAGATTGTTTTTACATTTGTCTCTCTCTATATTTGTTTGCTCTGATTCTGTTTTGTATTTAGCTTTGAAGTGAGAGTCTCTAAAAGAGCAAATGCATTTGAATTTAAATGTAGGCTGACTTCCTAAATGCATGTTGCTTTGTAGTAATACATTGCAGCGTATTCCTAAACGCAACCCTAAAATTTTTTACAATGTATTTTGTTCCCATTTGCATCACTTTTGTAGTTAATACGCAAGAAAAAGCAGGAAAAGCATCCAAAAAAATGTAGATGCAAAATGAATACAACACGCGGTACAATGGCTACTCAGAAAGAAGAGTAAAAGGTTTTCTTTAATTTAATATAAGTATGTATTTCTATGTTCACTTAATTATAATAAAAAATGCTTTTTGTGTGAACCATTTAATAATAATAAACACGGAAGTTTCTAAAAAATTAAAATAAATTAGCTTAGTAAAAAAATTTAGTGCATCATTTGTTTGCACAAAGCTTGTTTTTGGTATCCTTTTTGATACCCGTGTTTCTTTTTACAATAAAATATGCTCTTCTGCCATTGTTCGCTTTATTATGAATGATATAATGCATATAAATGTTCCTAAACGATGTAACGGTTGCAAATCAAGTATGCAAAGTATTAAAAAAGCATATACACAATGTATCCACTTGGTATTAATACTGTATTGATACATTGTAAATATACGTTTAGGAAGTCAGCCGTACTTTTGCTAAAGCCTAGTAAGTATGTATATGAAAATTCATGTCCAATGCAAAATTATATGCTTTCAACAACAACTCTCAAAGTTTAAACATTTACAAACCATTCTTGGTCACAAGTCGACCAATTGAACTGGTTCTCTGTATATTAGTATATCATGTATTTACTATAACTTTTAGATTATATAACCCTTTCCTCACATTTAACTAATATATAACAGCGGATATTCTCTATTTCTTGTCATATGATTTTAATTTATAGGAAGACTTCATCTTGTTTTTATTGCCACGCGATTAATACGAGTAAAATTATTTATCGCACCTCAGTTGCACTCTTTCGACTCTCTTGACTAATGAAGCAAAGATTATATATACAGGTTGTAATATATATCTTTGCAAAGAAATAAAACGTTTACATACAGTTTATCTTTTGCACACTTGCCATTACGGTACTTGATCGCGACTATTAGGAGCCAATACTTTTCAATGGACATACGCATTACTGCAAAAACGGAAGTTTACTCACTATAAAAAGTGTAAAAAATCTTTGCATATTGAGTGAAAAAAGGACAAAAATGCCGTTATTTTGGAAACATGTTGTGCATTTGGGCTTTCTCATAAATGGAACGGAATGTGAAAGAGGTAAACAAAGATTTGGTTATAAAGTGATAGTTCTTAATGCAACAAGTGACTTCATATTTGAATATAAAAAATGACAGGAAAACGAGTTTCAAAAGATATACAATTGGTCTATTTCAATCACTACAAAGGCAAATCTGCCAAGGAAATCGTCGATATGTTTTCCTTGAAAATCAGAACTTTATATATCATATCCCGTGCTGAAAAAGAAGGACGACTAGAATTAAAAGCATCTACAGGCAGGCCGAAAAAGGTGACACATCTTGTTGAAAGAAAAATAATTAGAACTTTATATTTTAGGTTTAAGATTTGTCTTTATTTATAAACATTTTTCCTTTCTGTTTGTGATTTTTTTATTTAAATTTAAATAGGCTACTTAGTTCAATCGTATTTTATAAGCCAAATTATATGTGATAGTTATCAAAGAACAAATTACACCAAAGACACATGTGTAAATCATTCTGACAAACACTAGCAGAACGGAACAACATGCTGTTTTCGAAAGCCGCTACACTTTCATCATCAGCGTTCTTGTGTTTGGTCCACTTCTGTGGTGTCAGTTGATGTATATTTCAGCTATTTATACAAACTTTTTCACTGTAAATAGAATACGTGAATTTTTTTGATTCATCGTATCACAATTTGTGAAAACTTTTTTTTGTAATGAAAAGCCCAAATTACACCTCACTAACTTACAACAGTGTTGCCATTGTTATTTATTCTTTACCAACTATACACATGTTTTTTTATTTGCTTATTTTGTTTTTAACTTATGACAAACTTGTTTGGTTTGTTACTATAAGTATGTATATTTATTAATTTTTGCTACAAGCCATTAGCTTTGTTAATTTATATTTTAGGTTTAAGATTTCTCTTTATTTATGAACATTTTTCCTTTCTGTTTGTGATTTTTTTATTTAAATTTAAACAGGCTACTTAGTTCAATCGTATTTTATAAGCCAAATTACATGTGATAGTTATCAAAGAACAAATTACACCAAAGACACATGTGTAAATCATTCTGACAAACACTAGCAGAACGGAACAACATGCTGTTTTCGAAAGCCGCTACACTTTCATCATCAGCGTTCTTGTGTTTGGTCCACTTCTGTGGTGTCAGTTGATGTATATTTCAGCTATTTATACAAACTTTTTCACTGTAAATAGAATACGTGAATTTTTTTGATTCATCGTATCACAATTTGTGAAAACTTTTTTTTTTGTAATGAAAAGCCCAAATTACACCTCACTAACTTACAACATTGTTGCCATTGTTATTTATTCTTTACCAACTAAAAACATGCTTTTTAATTTGCTTATTTTGTTTTTTACTTATGACAAACTTGTTTGGTTTGTTACTATAAGTATGTATATTTATTAATTTTTGCTACAAGCCATTAGCTTTTTCTAATTTATTTAGGTTTAAGATTTCTCTTTATTTATGAACATTGTAATTTGTTCTTTGATAACTATCACATGTAATTTGGCTTATAAAATACGATTGAACTAAGTAGCCTGTTTAAAATTTAAATAAAACACAAACAAAAAGGAAAATGTTCATGGGTGTCAAAAATAACACTAACCCATTAATAATCTGCCACTAAATTTTTTGTATCAAACTAAATCTAAAACTATCAAAAAAGTTAAACTTTTAAAACAAAAAACACGCTTAATAATTTTGGCCAGCTTTTTGGGTCAAATACTCCTCTGTGCGTCGAAGACACAATTTGCATAAATTCCATCTTTCGCTTCTTGTTGCAGTCAAGAATTTTGTACATTTCTCAACATTATCGCAGTTGCCAAAACATACTACGCATGTTCTTCTGCTTCTTTCATCGTGCGCGTTGATTTAGGCATCTTTTGTTTTACGTGAATGTTGCTCTGCTGCTTTTGATACGTTGTTGTCAGTTTCTAGGTTTATGCTGCTTGCTGAAATGCCGACTTCGTAAATCCAATTTGAGAAATCTGTCAGATTTACCCTTTTGTTTTGTTTCGCTAGTCTTATTTTGTGCTCACCCCATTAAGCTGAAAATTAGATAGCATTTTTATTATTAACTCGTGTAATAAGGATGAATTATTCAACTCATGTACTAAACCGCAGGCTTTAATTGTAGTTTCCAAACCTTTAACTTCAACAGCAAAAGAGGTAATTGTTTGTAATTTATTTGCATTAAAAGCTGGTAATGTTTTTATTTTATTTTTAAGCGAGTTTAGTATTTTCTCTGGCTGGCCGAAAAGCAGCTTCAGTGTTGATAAAACACACGGTACGCCAGATGGATGTATCAAAATATGCCTTACGGAGCGTAATGCTTCGCCTTTTAGACCCTTTTGAAGCCTGACAAGATTTTCAGCGTCAGTAAAACCGCAGACCCCTGTTGACCAGTCGTATGTGGCGCTAAACAATGGCCATTCCTCAGGTGTGCCGGTAAAAATGGGCAATTCTTTGGGTACTGACTGACGCGAACTTATTTGTTGCTGCGAAAGTCTTTGAGAAGGCACGATGGCCGCTGGAAGGTTTGACGGATGCATAGAGAACGTTGAATCCATATAGCCAAATTGGATTGGTGTTTCTAATCCGTGATTATCAACATTTGTGTCATTTAGATTGTTATTTATGTTTGCAGCTGTGTTGACTGCTGACAAATTTTTGTTGGATTATTAATAAATGAAGACATATTATGCGCAAATGACGTTGTTGTACATATTGATGGTGCTATTGTTTCTGTTGTATAATTTAAATTATTACTTACATTTTGCCCATATGTGGCTGTTGGGCTAGATGTTTGTTGCATTGTCACTGCGTGTGGTGCAAATACATAACGGGAGGATTCATGTTGAGATACTTCGGGTGCTGTGCTGTGTCTAACTGACTTAGGCACTTGTATGCTGGCAGCTTGCTTTTCTAACCATTCGTGTACTGATCTGTTAGAAACTTGTTTATGCGCTGATTGCGTGTCATTGAAATCGTCTATTTCTTGTTCAAGAATCTGGTATTTCTTTTTTATAAAGTCCCTTTCTAGTTGCGTTTCCTCATGCAAGCGTTGCAGCTCCAGAGCTTGTCGGCGAGTGGAGACCGAGGAGGCACTATGAATCGAGAAAACTGAGTCGATAGCTATTTGTTGTTGCAACGAACAGCTTTGGCAGTGCCAAGTTGGTGATTGTTGGTTGCTATCAAGGTTGGCACAAGCTAAATGGAAATTAAAGCGGCATTTGTGACATCTAGTAGAATTCGCACTGTCTGCAGATTTTTTGCAGATGTGACAATTGTTCACTGTAGAATTCGACTCAGTTTCTTGTTGGCAATTTGGTGGTTGACCCTGTAAGGAGGTAGAAGATTCCATATTGTTAGGACTTACGTATTAGCAGCCGTAGTAGTTTCTTCAAATATCCGGTTGGGTGACCAATAAAAAGAATTTTAATGTGGGCAGATGAAGCTGCCCAAGCTCTTTGTAGCCAAATTGCAGATTGTAAACATAAGTACAAGGATTTTTAGAAAATAATTATTATTTATTGCCTTGTACTTCAATGTTAAAATTCCTAAAATATAAGGGGGATTAGTTTATTCCAACGTCATTTAAGCCATTCATTTTCAATTAAGTCATTTAAGACAAAGCATTTAAGCCACATTTTTTTATTTACGTCATTGAAGACACGGTATTTAAACCTCAAATGCAGTGCAATAGCAATATTTTGTATTTATTTTCTTTGTATAATTAATCTAATTAATACCTCGATTATAGCTATTCATAGTTAAATCTATTCCACAATGATTGTAATATTTTATATTTTATTTAAAAATTTTTTTTCCTCTCGTCCCCAATGTAAAGCCGGCCTCTACGCCAGTCGTAATAATTTATTCTTTATTTTTTATTTGATAATTTTTACAAAAACTTCTTGATGTTAAAATAATAAATACAGTTCTCAGATACTACAGGGAATATAAATGTGTTTTCATATTTGGAACAAATTTGTAAGCCAATATTGAAAAAAACTATAAATTATTACGGGACGACACACATCTCATTTTAAAGGCAATTCATCCTAGATTTTTTATTTGTAAAGACCTTTTACCAAAAACATTTTGGTCTATCGAAAAAAATTTATTTAAATTTTTTGGTGCACAATACTGTATCTCTGAGGGATTTTTCACCTTATGGAAAAACTATAAATTACTACGGTATACTACGGTATATAAAAATATATTTTTAGTTCAATTAAATAAAAAATATTAAACCAATAGCAAATTAAAATTAATTATTTTTTTATGAAACTTTATTTACAATCTATCTAATCAAGGATAATAAGTAAATTTGATATGGTACGAAGTATAACATAATATGTTGGACTCCATTGAGAACAACATATAGCAAAATTTATATTTGATGTACATGGATATTTATGTATAATGTAAATGACTTATGTAATGTATAATAAAAGCAGAATATACATACATAATTAAAAAAAATTTTAATTAGGAAAAAAAATTTTTTTAAAACTAGTATTTATACTGAGATCATGAAAAATGGTTAAGTTTATAAACCGCAAATCTATGATGTGGTGCTTTTTAAGTCTTCTTGTTTCTTCTGTATCGTCTAGTAGAGTAGAGCTAACGGGTTGACGTGTTGACTCAGTCTGTCTAGATAGGTTTCACTGAATCTCCGAATTTCATCTTTAACGTTTGGTATATTTAGGTCATTGTGGATTGTGTTATTTGACACGTACCATGGAGCGTTAACAATTGATCTGAGAGTTTTCGACTGGTGCCTTTGTAGTATATCAATGTTTGAATTACTGGCTGTACCCCAAAGTTGAATACCATAAGTCCATACTGGTTTTAATATTGTTTTATATAAAAGAATCTTGTTTTGCAAGCTTAATTTTGATTTTGAATTAAGTAACCAATGCAGTTGTTTAGTTTTAATATTTAACTGTTGCTTTTTTATTCTAATATGAGTTTTCCATGTTAATCTTTTGTCAATATGGATTCCCAGATATTTAACCGATTCTTTTTGTGGTATATTATTGTTAAAAAGAACTGCAGGACAATTACCTCATTCGGGCAATCGGAAGATGTTAAAATAGCAGTATCATCTGCATATGTGGCGATTAAAACATTATCATCAACTGGCATGTCTGACGTAAAGATTATGTATAATATAGGTCCAAGTACACTACCTTATGGGACTCCAGATTTTATGTTATATTTTTCAGAAATCTCTGTGTTAACTGTTAAGTAGGATTTCAAAAGCAAATAAAAAGGCGTTGAAAGTGTTTTTTTTATTTAAAAAATAAACCGGTGTGCCATACTTTATCAAAAGCTTCGTGTACATCAAGGAATACTCCTGAGCAATATTTTTTTGTTTTCCAATGTATCACGAATATAGGCAAGAGTCCTGTTGAACCTTCGTAGTGAACAGACGTGTTAGCGGAGTTTTTTTTACATAGTAAACAAACAAAAAAATACAAAAAAAAAATATTCGTAATAAGTACTGATTCGTAATAAGTACTCATTTTGTGAAATTGCTTTATTTGCACTAATAATATTTTTCATATAATCTGAAACAACAAAAACAAACAAAAAACGAAAACAAAGTGACTGAAAATACTCTGCATGAGTACCTCAAAAACAAACAATTGTGAAGTGATTTCTAACGGCAGAAATGCCTATTTTGCTGTGAGATCTGAAGCAAACAATGAAAATAAAAAATCTGATGATAGTCTTTTTCTAACGACAAAGCCAATTTTACGTGAGCGATCAAATTCGCTTACCCCGATGCAATTATAATTGAATTTGGGACGATTTTCCGTCATCCCACGTCAAATTTGGTTTGTAAACAGACCGGTTTCGGCTTTGTGCCATCTTCAGTGTTGTCTTGAATACTATTCTCTTGAATACTATTCAAGAGAACACTGAAGATGGCACAAAGCCGAAACCGGTCTGTTTACAAACCAAATTTGACGTGGGATGACGGAAAATCGTCCCAAATTCAAACAAACCCCGTCGGAAGAAAAACACAAAAATCAATTATAATTGACTTGCGTCTTTATGTTTTTTCTTTTTACGCCTTTATACAATTATAATTGTTTGTTGTGTTGTGATTGTACAAAGGCTTTCTAAGGCTATTTATACTTTTGTGTTTTTGTTGATTACAAATAGAAAAATATGATTGAGTTCTGTTTGAATTCTCATATATTGTTTGTAGTCTGTCGCATAAGTATACGAGCTTTGAATGCTTTCAATCATGATTTGGCTAAAAGGGTACTGATGATTTGGTTAGCGCCAATGAAATGCAGGCATATACTTAGCTAAGCCAACAACAAACAATAGACGATTAAAATGGTTATTTTGGAGAATATCTCGAATAACGAATTTGATAAATATTGTTATTATAAGTTTTGTTTTTTCATTGCCTTATAATAAATACTTTCATTATCACCCAAAGGGCGATTAATTGTATAAAGGCATAAAAAGAAAAAAACAAAAAGACGCAAGTCAATTATAATTGTTTGTTGTGTTGTGATTGTACAAAGGCTTTCTAAGGCTATTTATACTGTTGTGTTTTTGTTGATTACAAATAGAAAAATATGATTGAGTTCTGTTTGAATTCTCATATATTGTTTGTAGTCTGTGGCATAAGTATACGAGCTTTGAATGCTTTCAATCATGATTTGGCAAAAAGGGTACTGATGATTTGGTTAGCGCCAATGAAATGCAGGCATATACCTAGCTAAGCAAACAACAAACAATAGAATATTTATAATTTGTCTAGGGAAGTTGTGCAAAAGAATTTTCATCACCTCTTCTATGCGTTGTGTGGTTTTGTGGATTTTTCCAATTGAAGTTGCTGTTGCTTCAGCGGCTTCGGCTTTTATTTTCGCCATTTCGGCTATGGTTTCGGCAGCATCAGCTAATTTCTTCAAAGAGCTTGACTGCTCCCTGATTGTTGCCATTGAGCGAGTAGGTGGTCCAATTGAGTTCAGCTTTTGGCAAAGAGTTTCCCAACTTTCATCTACTGCTGCTTTGTTGCTTCCAAAAACTGGTGCTCCCTTGGCAAGTAATGGATTTTCTTCCATATACTGCACAAGAGTCTGCAGTTGCTGTAATGTTCATTTTTTTTTTACTAATAAAAACTAATTACCAAATTTTTATCAACCGCATTTATATATGTATCTAATTATATTTTTGTATTTACTTACCACTTTGCCATGACCTCTTTAATATGTTTTAAATGTATGTATTTATAAATAATTCAGACCTTTTTTATATTTTGTTGAAATTATCATATGCGAAAGCAAAACAACAAGTGAGTGATCTTGTCATTTGCGTTCGCAGTGTAATGATTTTATATAAAAAGGGAAAGAGGATTGGTTTTCAGTATTTACTAAGCTCTGCAGCTGCTTTTCTTCAGCACCCAACAGTGCCGATTTCAAATGAGAAATTAAAAAAGCTATTTCTATTTTAGCTGTTCAATAAATTCTGATTTTATTTTTAAAAACTTCCAACTTATATACTAATTTATTCCTTGGACAGCACTAATGTGGCACAACAACAAATCAATAGGGAATTTGGCGTTCTCACGGGAATTTGCAATTTTGACAAATTCTTTTTTTAGGAAAATAATTTATTAAAAATATTCAATACAAAAAATCATATTACAACATTCCCAATGCCAACAGTCCACTACAAAAAGTTTAATGCTCATTTATGCTGACCAAACACAAAAACAAATTTATAATTTTAGCTGTTAGGCTTTAACAATAAAATTCTTAAAAGTACTTATCGTAAACAAAAATGGAATTGAATTTCAAGTTCAATGCCTTTGAGTAAATAAAATTCTTACATTGCTACAGTGCCGTAACTTAGTGTAGATGCACTACACCCTCACCCTTTTAGGTTTGGGTATTATTAAAAATGAAACAGTATTTAGAAAAAGAAATTTTATAATTAAGGCTTATGTATCTATAATTATACTTGTATAAGTGTTATATACTATATATACATATATTTTTGTTGCTTTTAAATTGTATTTCATATTTAAATTGAAATTAGTATGTTCTTTACATTTCTTATCTATATTATTTTTGTTAATTCAAATATTTTTTAGTAAATTCTTATGTACTAGTTTTGTTTTAGACTTATTAATTTCCAAAAGTACATTCAAATCTTCTAAATTTAATACTTTGTATGGGCCTTTTTATGGAGGTTCATACTTTTTTCTATTTAAGAATTTAACTAAAACTAAATCTCCTATTCTAAGATCTATTCGATTCTGCTTCTTTTCAGATTCTATACCTCTTTTTCTTTTTACTTCGAGAATTATTTCTCTTGCTCTTTGTAATCAGTGATGAAGTCTAATCTTTAGTTCATTTAAGTAGTTGTCAACATTATATATCTTTCTGGCATCATCTAAAATGTCGTTTGGCAGTCTAGGAAGTCTACCAAAAATTAGTTCGAATGGTGAATAGTCTGTATCGACATTTGGTGTCGTATTGAAAGCAAAAGTATAATATGGTATCCACTCATGCCAATTATTGTCATTCACAAAATTTAGAAAATATTCATTTAGAACGCGATGATTTCGTTCTATCGTGCCCAAAGTTTCATGATAGTAAGGTGTAGAGAAATTTTGTTTTATTTTTAATAATACACAAATCTCTCTCATTAATTCATCGGTAAATTCGGTTCCTTTATCTGTTTTGAGAATGTTAAATAAACCTATTTTAAGACTATATGTTCTATTAAAGATTTTGCGACTGTCTTGGCATCTTTTGATTCAATCGGACAAGCAACAACATATTTTGTCAGTTCACACTGCATAGTAAGTATGCATCTAAATTGTCCAGATGGTCTTAATGGTCCAACTGTGTCCATAACAATAGTATCAAAACCGTGTCATGGTGTATCTGTTATATTAAAGGGTTCTTTTGTATTTCTAACTTTCTTAACCATTTTGTTCATATTTTTCCATATGTATCTTTGTTTTAATTAGGAAAGTGTTTTCCTAATTCCAAAGTGTCCTCCATGTGGTAAGTCATGAAATTCTTCTATCAATCTATATTGTTATATTATCTTTCATTTCTCTTGGCATTTTGTATATAATTATTTCTATGTCATTTTTCTTTATTTTATTATATCTTTCTTTCAATTCTTCGGCCGTTATATATTTAAATATTTCATCATTATCATATAGTACGTACTTTTTAAATTTCAATTTCTTTAATCTCAATAAAAGTTTCTCCAAAAATGTTCCTGAAAACATAGGATTTTCGCTTTTATTGCATATTATGCGCGTTATTTTATCATTTTTCTCTTTCAATTCTTGCTGCAGCTTATTATTATATATACATAAATTCAATCTTTTGGGTACCCTTAATATTATTTGGAGGTGATCAGTCTCCTTTTGGTATATGCAGTCTTTTATATTTTCTTTTTTATGAACGTTCTTTTTATCATCATATATACCTTTCTTTTCATTACTACCTTTATTTTTCATACTTCGTGTTATCGCCAAGGTTTTCTTTTCTTTTTCATCAATATATGTAGATTGGAATCATGTCTCTTAATATTTGTGAATTTATGTTAATGCGTGATAGAGCGTCTGCATTTGTATTATTCGCTCCTTTTTTATATTTTATATCAAAGTCATAATCCGATAGTTCTAGTCTAATTCTGGTTAATTTGGAAGACGGGTTTTTATGGGTAAATAAAGCAATAAGTGGTCTATGGTCTGTGACTGCTTTAAATTTTCTACCATATAGATATGGTCTAAAAAATTGTATTCCCCAATGAATACCTAATAATTCTTTTTCAATAACTGATTTATTCTTTTCATGTTTGTTTAGCGTTCTGCTTGCATAAGATATGGGTAGATCGTTACCGATTTCACCCTGTGATAGGACTGCTGCTAGCGCTACATCTGAAGCGTCTGTGGTTAGAATGAATGGTTCGTCAAAGTTCGGATATAGTAGTGTAGGCGGGTTTTTTAATTTGTCTCTTAGAGTCTCAAATGCTATTTGGCAATTTTCTGTCCAACTAAAAGTTACTTTTTTTAAATAAATTATTAAGGCAAGTTGCCGTTTTGGCGAAGTCTGGAATAAATCTTCTGTAATAATTGCAAAAGGCTATGAACCGTCTAACGTCGTCTGCGTTTTTTGGAACAGTTTAAAAGACAAGTTATCTCTTTCGTAATTCACTCCAGACTGCTCATTTATTTATTACTTTTTTGGTTCGTCTTTTCATAATACATAGTTGTACATAATACATGGTTGCACATTTAGTACAAGTGTTGGCACTCCATTAGAGATGACACTACACCTCCCTTTTCTAATTAAAAATGTTTACATTTTTTTCTATATATATATTACATATTATTGTTCCTAATAGTATTGTTCTTAATAGTATATTATTGTTCTTAATAGTATGATACAAAATATAGAAATTCTTTTAATTTTTTTTCATTTAAAAATACATATTTCTGTTCATTTCATTTACAATGCAAAAATTTTTCTTCAGGTTTGATATTTTCGGTAGTGCACGTACCTATTTACCTCCCCTTTAGATAACAAAAATGTTGAATCAAATGAGGTGATCAGTCTCTCTTGGTTCAATATTTTTGACTAAATTATAGCGTAATTATGTGTTCCATTTTATTTTGTATTTATTTGATTATATATTTGATTCCATATATTAAAACTTATGAAAGCTTTTTATCTGTATTCAAAAAAATTGTACTGTAAATGTTTTTTACTTTATTTGTTTTTTTTTTCATTTGTTTTATTTATAAATTTAAAATATAGTTTGCGATTTTATATCGTTGTGTTACAAAGTTCGTTTTTATATTGTTGTGTTACAAAATTCATTTTTTTTTCAGTTATATACATACATATACCTTTACATATTCAGTTATAAGATTTGTTTGTTCTGAAAATGACTATATACACAAAGATGACTATTGTTTTACTATTCTGTTCTTATGGACAGTTTTCTCATTCAAAGTCGTATTGTGACGAATTGTTACATTCGTTCCATCGATTGCCGTCACGGTGAACGGACCTTCATAAACACTTTTGTGTTTATCGTAAGGCTCTTTCTTTTAGTAATACTATGCCGTAGAGTTTTATAGTGATCGGCTTTGCTTTTCTGTCATGAAATTGTTTATTCTTTATTTTGTGTTTTTCAACCATTTTTTTCGCCAGTAGATTAGATTTCTGTAATCTAAATCTAATTTCTTGACTGTAATTTTCAATGTTATACACAGGCTCTAGGCTAAAATTTGTTTGATTTGGTAACACAGCAGTTTTGCCGAAAACAAGTTCAAAAGGAGTTAAGGTATTGTCAAAAACTGTGTTGGTCGTCGTGTTGTGGTAGAATGCAAAATATTTGAGATAGGTATCCCAGTCTGAAATATTCTCGCTAATATATGCTCGAATATATTCATTGAATACACGATGATTGCGTTCAATTGTGCCTAACGTTTGGTGATGGTAACTAGTAGAAAAGTTAATCTCAATTTCCAAGAACTTACACATTTCTAACAAGATTTCGTTTTTATATTCCGTACCTAAGTCGGATTTTATAGAATTCATCTTCCCGTACACTAATATAAAATTCTCAGGAATTGGTACACAGACTAAGTATTTCGTTAAATCAAAAATTAAAGTTATCGCATATTTGTTCCCGTAATTAGACTGAGGGAGTGGACCGATTGTGTCCATTATAATAATATCAAAAGCTTTTATAGGTGTAGGGGTTAAAACTAAACTTTCGACATTTGATGGCTTTATTTTGTTAAGATTGCACTTTGTACAACTTCTTACAAATTTTGCAACATCTTTTGACATTTTTCTCCAATAATATTTGGATCTCAATTTAGCGTATAATTTCTTTTGACCGCAATGAGCACCTATAATAGGGTCGTTATGATATGTTTCCATTAATTTTCGTTTTTCACAATCATCTCTTATGATTAATATTGGTTCAGTAAGTAATATTTCAAGCGTTTTTAAAATTTTTTTACCATGAATTTTCAAGCTTTGTGTTGTAATAAATGTAAATATAAAATCATTTTTTGGCCATTCTGCCTTATAAATATTGTTTTTGTTGGCTTCAATTTGTAGCCTCGAAAGCAATGAATCTAAATTTATTGTTTCGTTAACAAAATCACAATCTATATGCAGTATTTTCTTAAATTTCTGATACATTTTAATGCGCAATATTGTTTTGTTTTCATTATACTCAATTTTCTCGGTTTTTATTCTTGCTGTTTTCTTACTGAAGACATAGGAAAATTTATCATAAATCATTAGTTTTGAATTACTATTATCTGGTACTGGAGATTTGTCACAATTCTGTTTGGGCCTATTTGCTTTTCGTGCCATTGCTCTCGTAGTTATTGCATGAACCTGAGATTGTTTACTCTTTAGGTCTTGAATGGAAATACGTGATAAAGCATCTGCTCCTACATTTTCTGTTCCCTTTATATATTCAACAACGAAATCGTATTCTGACAATTCTAAACGTATTTTTGTCAATTTTGACGAAGGATCTTTTAAATTAAACAAATAGACAAGTGGTCTATGATCTGATCGCACAGTGAAAAACTTACCATATATATATGGACGAAAATGCTTAATAGCAAAATGGATTGCTAGAAGCTCCAATTCAATTGTAGGCTTTTTTTGTTCTGACTGGCTGAAAGATTTGGAAGCAAAATATACGGGTAAATCGACTTAATATTGCTCCGCAGCCCATTTTGGAAGCATCAACTGTAATTAAAAAAGGTTTGTCAAAGTTAGGGTACTGCAATATGTTTGGAGATAGTAATGAAGATCGTAATTGATCAAACGAATTCTGACAATTATTGTCCCACTTAAATTGAGTGTTTTTTCTTGTAATGTAATTTAAGGGTGCTGCTAAGATAGCAAAATTAGGAATAAATTTCCTATAATAATTGGCCACAAAACGTTTAACCGTGTTTTTATCCGTTGGTATTGGATAGTTTTCTATAACCGCTTTCTTTGATTCGTCGGGTAAAATACCTTGTGCTGTGCACCTATGACCAAGAAACGAAACCTCGGAACGAAAAAACTTGCATTGGAAAGGATTTATTTTGAGATTATTTTTCCTCAGAACTTCGAAAACGTTTATGATATTATCAAGGTGGTGTTGCTTGCTGCATCCTATGATAATAATATCATCAATGTAGAGGAATGCTTTGTTAGGAGAAAATACAGAGAAAGCTATGTTCATCATTATAGCGAATGAGTTTGGAGCAACGTTTAGTCCAAAGGGCAAAACCTTCCATCGGTACGAACCAGAATCGGTGCTGAAAGATGTGATGTCACGAGAATCCGAGTGCAAGGGAATTTGATGGAAACCAGAGAACAAGTCGACGATTGAGAAATATTTAGCACGCCCCAGGTTGTCCAAGATGTCATCAATTCTTGGCAATGGGAATTTGTCTCCAATTAATTTTTTGTTTACTCCGCGAAAATCAACACACATTCGATAAGATATTTTGCCATCTACACTCTTCTTTGGGACTAAAATCAACGGGCTGTTGTAGTTAGAACTACTTGGCTCTATAAGATTGTTATCTAAAAGCATTTTAACTTGAACATTTATTTCATCTCGTTGAGAATAAGGAAGACGATAGTTTTTTACGTAAACAGGGGTTGTATCATTCAAACGAAGCTTTTGCTCATAACAATTAGTGACTGTCATTTTATAATTTTTTAAAGCGAATATGTCCGCGAATTTTTCACATATTGGTAATAAATCAGCCCTAACATCGGTTGGAATTTGCTCTTGTAAAATGGAATTTAATTCTGAAATGCGATCTTTATCTATTTTAGTGTCATGAATAGAATATACATAATAATTCTTTAAGTTCTCAGTTTTAATATTGTAGGTTTTAATGCACTTAAGCTCATCAGTAGTGTTTGCAACACGTAACACTGAATTAGACGAATCAATGATACCCTTTGCAATAAAAACACCTTCTGCAATTTCTTGGGAGTCATCAAACATGGGTTCACGAATGTTATGTAAGTTAAAAATTCTGTATACTTCACATCGTGGAGGAATGATGCAAGAAAAATCACTAGTTCCATGAATTATGGGAATTTTGATAGGATTGGTATTACTAAAATGGGTTAATGTCATGTTGCCATAATCAATTGTACATCCGTTGTTTTTAAGGAAATCCTTACCAAGGATACCGCTGGATGGAATATTGAAATCATCAGGCACTACGTGCAAAACCTGTGGGATCGAATACCCAGGTAAATGTAGGTTTGTATGAATTGTACCGAGTGTAGATACAGCAGTGGTAGTTATTCCCGTTATTTTAATTATTTCATTTGTATTTATTGTAACATTGGGTTCTAAACATGATATTTTCACTAACGAAATGTCCGCTTGGGAATCAACTAAGAATTGTAAAGGAATATTTTGATTGGATAAATGTAAATTAATAAAATCTGAATAATTTGGATATAAGCTATAAATTGATTTGTAACATGGTCCAGAATTTAATTTTAAGTTTACTCCCCCAACGTCAGCGTTTGTTGAGGGACCTCTGCGTTTAAAGGCAGTGTCCTCGCTGAACGGCTGTTTGCTCTATACCGATTTGGATGCTGAGAGTTGTTACCTCTATTGCCTTTATTGAAAAAAATCCTACCCCTATTCGCATAATTGTGACTTCCATCATTGAATTGCCTTGAATTTCTACACCTATAATTAGCGCCGCAATTACAAGTACTAGTACCGAGCCGATTATTGTTAAAAGAAAAATTTTGACTCCCCTTATGAGAATTAAATGACAAGACTTGTCTTTCATTAGCCTCGACAGATTGTTCGACAATTCATTTTGCGATTACATCCTTAGACTCAGTAAATGTTGTAGAAGCAATAATTGACTTCACTAAATTCGATCTAGCATTCTGTCTACAAACGTTAACGGTCTGTTCAACTGCCATTTCATGGGCTTTCGTTTTCGTAATGCCTTCGACTATAAGTGATCTTTCAAAAGCATCTGCTAAGTCTTCTACTTGTTTGGAGAAATCAACATAGTTATCGCCCTTAATCTGCATCGAAGCAATTCTGCCTGCAACAACTTTTGAGCTCTCCGGCCTTATTCTCTGCTTTAACGCACCTATTATGTCCTCAACTGCCCTGGCACTTTCCGGCAACGATTCCCTAGCCTTTCCCTCTAATTTGGACTTCACGAATGCAAAAAATGTTGATCTTAAGTTGTCATCAGTTATTTCCTTAATCAAATCAATCTTGTCTACAAAAGAATCCAATGAAAGTGGATCTCCGCTATAATTGTCGCGAATTATCGAAGCACACATGGTAATGTAGGACCGTTTTTGTTCTGCTGTGGACATTGTTATTCCTATATTTTCTGAATCAAAATCTTGTTCGACTTGCAATTCTATTGGTTTACGATTTCCTTCTCTACTTGTTAGTGATTTTGAATCAACTACCTCATATATATTCTCCGGCACGTCTATTTCGCATTCTAGCCTATCAAAACACTGTTTTAAACGTTGTCTGCACTGAGTGACCTTTGAAATAATTGACTCAAGATCGAAATACAATGAGCCTTTTGAGTTATTTTTTACGTAAAGAATAATTAAGTTGTAGTTTTCTATTAGAAGATGAATATACTCCTTTTTCTTAAATTTATTTTTGGAAATTGGTCTCTTTTGCCAAACTCTTTTTACAACTGCATTATAATTTGAAATCAGTTCTTTAAAAACTGTGTCATCAAAGTAAGACATTTAGTCATTTCATATAAATATTAAACATGATATTGAAATTAGCTTTCAAGAACAATATGAAAATTTTTTAAAATTTGTTTTTTTTGTTTTTTTTTTGTATATTAAATTAAATTTAAACTTAAAGAAATTATTCAGCTATTTTGCAAATAAATTATTTATCTTCCATTGTAATTTAAATGAGTTCAATTTTTTCTTCGATTATTTTAAATTTAGTACCTTTTGAAAAAGTAAATTAATTTAATTAAATTTTTTCCATATGTGGTAACACAGTTGGTAACCCAATATATACATGCATATAGTTTTAAGTCCATAACTATGCCTTATTATCAATGTGAGGGTAAATGTACTCTTAATTAGACAAATACTATTTCTATTAAATGTGTTTTTCTTTCGTTTGTAAATTCAAAATTATAAAGTCACTCTTATTCATCATCATTTGTTCTCTTGTTTTCACAATACATTTTTCACAATACATTTATGTACGTATGTATGCCTGCAACTGCGAATGAGAAAGGGAGAATGATAAAAAATATGTATATGTATATGTAAATATGTATGTATGTTTAGAAAAAAAAATCTGAATTCTGTTTCTTTTTCTCGTGTTTCATCTGTATATATGTATGTATGTAATCATTAATATACTGTAAATATAAGTACATTTAGAATAATAAAAAGAAAGATATATAAGTATGTATGTAAATAAATGTAGTAATAATTATAAATGTATGTTGGAAAAATATAAATCTATATAATAATTATAACTATATATACTATATATGTATATTCTATTTACATGAATAAATCCCTCTTACTGACGCGCTGCTTGTTGTTGCATTAGTTGAGTGTTGATCCGTTGCTGATTGTTGTACTTGCTGCGTGATGGCTGGTGTTGTTAACCATTTTAATGTTGAGAGTGTTTGATGATGCTTTTCGTCAAATATTGTTTGACTGATGATTGTTTTTGTTATTGTATATTGTTGTCTGTTGAATTCTCTGCTCCTCATTCTTTCACTCTTCCAATCTTGTTCTTTCCGTTATTTTAATTAACTGTTTTCTTAAATTATTTTATTTTTCTTTTGTGGTCCATATTTATTGTCACTTTTAATTTTGCGCTGTTGCATTGTTTCACTATTGATATTTCCGTTATTTTCTTAACTGTTTTCTTGAATTATTCTATTTTTTCTTTTGCGGTCCATATTTATTGTCACTTTAATTTTGCACTGTTGCATTGTTTCAATGCATGAACATGTGCATTTGTGGTACATGTGGATTTTATAATTTTATAAAATTGTATAGAGTTTTGTTCTTATTTAACTGTTTTTAATTATAGCCACTTTTATTTTCAAAAAAAAAATTTTTTTTCTTGAAGCAAATTCTTAGTATGACAAAAGGATTTATTTAACTATGCACAGTTTGCTGGTTGAATGAGTTCCACCATATTTCAATTAGCATATTTTTCTATTTCGTATTGATTTTTGACACATTTACTTAAATTTTCCTATACACCTTTTTCCACTTTTGCACATACTTATATTAAGATGATGCTAACTTTATTTGAAAGAACGGGCGCCAAACTGATTCCTTGTTAGCTTGTTCCACTTTTGTGTATTAATGAGTATGTATGCACTTATATATACATGTGTGTGTGGGTGTATAAAATATAATTGTTTGAATTAATATGTATAAAATGTGTATTATTTCTTAGAAAATAATCACTTGTTTGGGAGCTATAAAACTTGTTATAAATAAATTATAATTTTCATTAAATTAAATATTAGTGATCGTTTACTATAAAATGTCTCTCTTCAAATATATATATTTTGTTGCTTTAGTTTTTAAGCACAAATGTTTTTAATATACATATATTTTATTATGTTGGTTTTTCACATTTAAATCCTGCACACATTGTAAATTCCGCTTTAATTTAAAGTCATTTTAAAAAGACTTTAACGGCAGGATCGCCATTTAAAAGACAAGTTATCTCTTTCGTAATTCACTCCAGACTGCTCATTTATTTATTACTTTTTTGGTTCGTCTTTTCATAATACATAGTTGTACATAATACATGGTTGCACATTTAGTACGAGTGTTGGCACTCCATTAGAGATGGCACTACAACAGGATATTGTTCAATTATTTTGTATTTTGTCGGGTCGGTTTTTATACCATTCTTTGTAATCAAATGTCCCAAATACAAAACTTCTGGTTTCAAGAAACAACACTTTGCTGGATTCAGCTTCAAATTATATTGTTTTAGTCTTTCTAACACTCTTATTAGGTTCTTATTGTGGTGCTTCAAACTGCATCCGAAAATAATGACGTCATCAACATATAAAAATGCTTCTGACTCTAAACCAGACAATGCTATTGTCAACATTCTTTGGAAACTGTTAGATGATATTTTTAAACCAAATGGTAATCTTGTATATTGAAAGTTACCGCTTGGGGTTGAAAACGCTGTTAATGGTCTTGATTTTGTTTCGAGTTCTATTTGGTGAAACGAGCTTGTCATATCGAAAGTGGAAAAATATTTAGCTCTACCCAATTTGTCCAATACATCTTCAAGTCTGGTTAAAGGGAATTTGTCATTTACTATCTTATCATTTAAACGTCTGAAATCTACAACCAAACGCCATTTTTCTGTGTCGTTTTGTCCTTTTTTTGGTACCAATAATAATGGAGAATTATATGGACTAATAGACGGTTCTACTACGTCTTTGTCCAACAACTCTTGTACTTGTTTATTTATTTCGTCTAATTGTGTTTGCGGTAGTCTGTAATTTTTTATGTAAGTGGGTGTGTTGTCATTTAATTCAATGCTTTGTTAATAAAAATTATTTACAGTTAATGGTTCATCTTCAAGATAAAATACTTCTTGATATTGTCGTAGAATATCACATATGACTTTTTTATTTTCTTCTTGAATGTTCTTGAAATCTAGTTCTTCTAGTAATCTCTGAAATATTTTCTCTGAGTGTTTATTGTTATTGTTCATGTTAGTTTTATAAATTGTGTAATTTTTTAATGGTATTGTTGTGACTCCCAACTTTTCTAGGCGCACTGGTTCCTCTAACGTGTTCAAAATTTTAACATAGCGTTGACCATCCTTGGGTATTATAGTGTTTGCCAGAAATATTCCATTTATTATTTCTTTACTACATGTGACACTATCTTCTTTTATGTCAATGTTTATAGGTACTATCTTCTCTGTTCTCGGGGGTATAATTATATTATGTATTCTTTTTGTGTTAATTTCTATTGGGATTGTTATTTGTTCTCCCTCTATGCAAGTATTTAAAGTTAGAGTCTTATAGTTAATCTGGCAACTGTATTTACAGAAAAAATCTATTCCTAAAATTCCATCAGTAATAATTGGAAATTCTTCTTCTACTAATTGAAATCTGTGTGTTAATATTTGTTCTCTTAGTATTATTTGCAAATCAGTAGTTCCTAACGTTTCTTTAAAGTCATTTGTAATGCCACTCAATCGGCAAATGTTGTCAGTATTCTTGTAATAGTTGTATAGCACATTTCCTTTACAGAGTGATATTTCTGAGCCTGTGACTATTAAAAATGTTAATTGATACTTGATGTTTTTTTACTGATAGGAAAAGAAAATTTAATGTTCCAATATTTAGTGTATATACTCTTAATTTTCCCTGTTCGGAGATTCGTAATGAGTCTCCAGGGATTGTACGTTTCCCTGTTGTTGTATTGTATGAACATTGGAGTAGCCTCCTCCTCTTGTGTTATTATTGTATCTATTACCTCTGTTGTTTTTTTGTTATTGTAGTTATTGTTGTTGTTATTATAGTGTCTGTTATTGTTGTAGTTTCTGTTATTGTTGTTATGGTTTCTGTTGCTACTGTTAGAGTTTCTGTTGCTATTGTTATAGTTTCTGTTATTGTTGTTATAGTTTCTGTTATTCCTGTTATTGTTGAAATTCCTATCCATCTGTGGATTGATATAATTTGTATTTCTGTTGTTTCTAAAACCTGAATTGTTTCTATATGTGTTATTGTAATAGTTTCGTCTGTTATTATTTATTTGTAATGTTGTAAATGTATCTGATAGTTGTAACGATCTTTCCTGTGTACTTGCAATATCAAAGGCTTCTGCCAAGGTCTTGGGTTGTGCGGCTATTACAGCTATTCTAATATCTTTATATAAACCTTCTTTAAAAATTTCTAAAGCTAGTTTTTCATTCATAGTCTTAATCGTAGATCGAGCTACTTGATTTGAACTGTCTTCCAGTTCCGAAATTTGTACCAATGTCAAGTCCGCTATCAAAGTGTTAATCCGTTCTTTGTAATTAAGTACATTTCCTTTTTGTTTTGTATTCCTTAATTCACAATGTATGCTGCTTGACGTTCCTGTTGATTTGAAATGTTTTGCCAAGGCTGTCTTCAGTTCTTCAAAAGTTTCAGGCGTATCCTGTATGATCAAAATGTCCCTGACTTATTGCCAATACATATTTTATCAGGTTCTTTCTTCCTTGTTCATTAAGTTCAGAATGCACCATTTCTATCATTGAAAGGAAAATATTAACATGTTTAGGCTTTCCGTCGAAGATTGGTATTGTTTCCGAAGCCTTTTTACTGTCAAAGTTCGACATGAATTTAAGATTTCTAACTTCTTTCTCTATTTGTAATTTTTCCTCTTTATGTTCTGTCAATAGCTGAATTGCTGTTTCTTTTAAGTCTCTGAATTCAATAATCTTTTCGTCTCTTAAGGGATTTGCTAAATGTCCTACAAGTTTTCCGAATTTTTCACTTAACTGTTCTATCAACTTTAGTTTTTCTTGTATAGTTTCTTTTGTATATTTTCTTCTTATTGATTTTCTAGCGTTCGCAATTAATTTTTCTAATTCTTCAAATATCTGATCCATTGATTTATTTTTGCAACATGAGAAAATATTTTATTTAAATTTTTGTTTCATGCATTTTGTACAGAGTTTCTTACAACCTGTTTTTATATAGTGTTGTAGGAACTTGAATATGACTACTATCATGAAAATCACTAATAAAATTATTATTATTTCCTGGTCAAGTCTTGTTGAACCTTCGTAGTGAACAGACGTGTTAGCGGAGTTTTTTTTTACACACCAAACAAACAAAAATACAAAAAAAAAATATATATATTCGTAATAAGCACTGATTCGTAATAAGTACAGATTTTGTGAAATTTGCTTTATTTGCATTAATAATATTTTTCATATAATCTGAAACAAAAAAAACAAACAAAAACAACCGTAAACAAAGTGACTGAGGAATACTCTGCATGAGTACCTCAAAAACAAACAATTGTGAAGTGAGTTCTAACGGCAGAAATGCCTATTTTACAGTGAGTTCTGATATTCTTAATGCACAAATTAAAAACAAAAAATCGGATGATAGTCTTTTTCTAACGGCAAAGCCAATTTTACGCGAGCGATCAACTTCGCTGACTCCGATGCCAAGTGGTGATTCGGTAACATTACCATTGCCTAGTTCATCTTTATTTAAGTCAGCGGCATTATCCGCTCCGGGCTCGTGTTCATCACTTAACCAAGTTATCACTACAGACAACAGTAGTCAAAAACCTAAGGTGCCTGTCGGAATGGACAGATATATTACAGTGGTAAAGCGCGAGCGAAGCCCAAATTCTTCAAAGATATCATCTGTTCCCAAGATATCCAGGGATATCGACGCAGCCAACCGTCAAAACCGTTTCAATATATTGCAAGACGACAGCGACAAACCCGAAGAATCCTTGAAAAAAACCTCGAAACCACCACCAATCTATCTTAGGCAAAAAAATTCTAACACACTTACAAAAAACCTAATCTCGGTCATTGGTGAAAAGGCATTTCAAATTGTTCCAATAAAACGTGGTAACATTGACGAAACAAAGGTTCAAATATATAATGAAAAAGACTTCCGCAAAATGGTTACTGAATTTGAAAAAAATAATACAAATTTTTACACATTCCAGCTTAAGAGCGCTAAAGGCCTACAGGTCGTACTGAAGGGCATTGATTCTTACGTTGTCCCTGCTGAAATAAAAGATGCTCTCACCCTCCAAGGATTCAAGGTAAAAAATGTATCCAACATAATAAACAGGGAGAAGATCCCCCAACCCCTATTTCGCGTTGAACTGGAGCCAAACGATGTAATATTGAAGAAAAATGAGACCCATCCCATTTATAACTTAAAATATCTTTTATATTGGAAAATCACAGTTGAAGAACCACACAAGCGTTCAGGACCCGTACAGTGCCATAACTATCAAGCGCAAACAGGAAATACGTACTCCGCCACTTATCCTCTAATGGCCCAACCAATCACTCCACAAGTATCGTATGCTGCCGCTGTAAAGATCATCTCTGTTCCAGTGCAAAAAGTGTCACCACCAAATAATACAACAAATGCAAATGCTAGCTTTAATTTCAGTCGCCTTGAAAATACTATTGATAATTTGGTGCAAACTATAAACAACTTTACAACAAATATGACTAGCATGATGCAAGAAATGCTGCGAATGCAGAACACTCTGCGTCTAGCATTAGTTAACAAGCCATGAACACCTTAAAAGTATGTTTCTGGAACGCAAACGGCATTCGCCAACATAAAAATGAACTTGAGCACTTCCTCACGGCAAAAAATATTGATATAATGTTGGTATCTGAGACTCATTTGACTTCGAGAAGTCTTTTTAAAATGAGTGGCTACAACTTATATGATACAAAGGACCCGAGAGGAAGAGCATGCGGAGGATCAGCAATTCTAATAAAGTCAAGACTCAAGCACTATATTCTTGAGAACACTTGTGAAGACCATCTACAAGCAACAAATATCTGCATCGAAAATTTTTGTTCAAATCCCGTAATATCATCAGTTTACTCCCCTCCCAGATTTTCAATCACTGAGGATCAATACGAGGATTTTTACAAAACTCTTGGACCTTGTTTCGGGGCTGCTGGGGACTACAATGCAAAACATACGTTCTGGGGATCGCGTCTTATTACACCTAGAGGTCGAGTATTGTTCAACACAATTTCAAAAATGGGTTTGATTGTCATTTCAAGCGGGGAGCCCACTTACTGGCCTACTAACATACAAAAAATTCCAGATGTTATAGATTTTGGGGTCATGAAAAATATCCCTAGGGATATAATTCATGTTGAAGCTTCACATGATCTCTCCTCCTATCACTCTCCCACGATCGTTACAATTTGTAGCCCAATAAGAAGTGACTTACCTCACCCATATATGAATATGATAAATCGTGTTAACTGGCTGGGGTTCAAAAAATATCTCAGTAGTCATTGTACGGAAAACATCAGGCTTAGAACTCCCGATGATATTGAACTTAAAATTGCCAATCTTACCGAGAATATAAAACAGGCTGCTAAACATGCCACTACCTCCCATCCGCAGACTGGGTTTAATAGAATTTATTCTGCGGCTATTGAACGTCTCGTATGTGAAAAAAGAAGAGCTAAAAGGGAATGGCAACAGCACAGATCTCCCCAACATAAAATCAGACTTAGAGAATGCACTAAACGACTCCAAGAGTTGCTTGCATCTGAAAAATCTGCTTCTCTTAGGAACTATCTCGAAGGTCTCGATGTCACAGCAGCATCTAATTACTCCTTGTGGCGCGCTGCTAAAAAACTTAAAACACCCGTTGAGTCTAAACCACCCCTGCGCACTTCTACCGGAGGTTGGGCAAGAACCAATACTGAAAAAGGTAACATATTTTCTGAACATTTAAAACACATATTTACCCCAAACACATGTACTGGTGCTGTTGATTTTCCGAGTGTAGTTGCTCTACCCCCTCGACCCATAAAGTTTAAGATGCGTGATGTGCAAAAGTTATTTGCTGAAACCAACCCTAAGAAATCTCCGGGTATTGATGGAGTTAGTAACAAGATGCTGATGAAGTTGCCTCGTGTTGCTGTTAGAATCCTGTTATTTATTTTCAATGGCATTTTACGACTGGAGTATTATCCACACAGCTGGAAACTTGCCATGGTCAAAATGATTCCAAAGACGGGTAAAGATCTTACTAAGGCTGAGTCATATAGGCCAATAAGTTTGCTGTCAACAATTTCAAAACTCTTCGAAAAACTGCTCATGGCAAAATTATCCCCAATTCTAGCTGATAATGGGTGCATACCGGACCATCAATTTGGGTTTAGAAGTCAGCATAGCACCATTGAACAATGTCATAGATTGGTTCATTTCATAAGAAGAACATTTGAAGGAAAGAAGTATTGTTGTTCCCTCTTTATTGATGTTTCTCAGGCATTTGATAAAGTGTGGCATGAGGGCCTGATTTTGAAATTGAGGACATATCTACCAATAAACATTGTGAATCTATTGGAAAGTTACATTCTCGCCCGGAAGTTCACTGTCGTGGAAGGAGACTTCATGAGTGTGCCCGAAACTATCTCATCCGGTGTGCCACAGGGGAGTATACTGGGGCCAGTTTTATACTTGATTTATACCTGTGATATGCCTCTGAGCAGAAATATCTTCACTTCTACATTTGCCGATGATACAGCCTGCCTTAGTATGCATGAAAACCCTTACGAGGCATCCCGATATCTTCAGGAACATATTAACCTGCTGGAGCTGTGGTTGAACTTATGGAGAATAAAAGTAAATGAACAAAAGTGTGTTCATGTCACATTTACCCTACGAAGAGACACTTGTTCCCCCATTCGAATCAACAATCAAGTTGTTCCTCAACATTTACCTTGGTATACACCTTGACCGACGGCTTACATGGAAACACCACATTGACTCTAAGCTATCACAAATGAAACTTAAATTAACTCAGATACATTGGCTGATTGGTAGAAATTCTACCCTCAGTCTAGATTGTAAACTTTTAATATACAAGTCGCTTTTGAAACCCATATGGTGTTACGGAGTTCAGCTATGGGGCACTGCTTCAGCTTCCAATGTAGAGAGAATACAACGTATGCAAAACAAAATTTTAAGGTTAATAACATCGGCTCCTTGGTACATAAAAAATTCTATTTTACATCGTGATTTAAATATGCCACTTGTGACCGCTGAAATTGCAAAATATGCAGGCAAATATTTAACAAAACTCGAGTTCCATCCTAATCCCCTTGCTCGTAATATCTTGAACTTTACTGGACACATCCGCTTAAAAAAGAGGGATACTACGGCTTTAATACGCCACACTCCAGATGAAACTTTTTAAAAATATTTTTGTGCTTAACACGACATTTATGTATTTTTAATTACTGTCTCTAAGTTTATGTCCGACACATGTTGGGCATAATTATTATATCTATATTTAAGATTTGAATACTTATTGTTAGTTCAGTTTAATGAAGATACAATAAATAAAATTAGTGGAAAAAAAATGAACACGTTAAAAGTACGTTTCTGGATCGCAAACGGCATTCGCCAACATAAAAATGAACTTGAGCACTTCCTCACGGCAAAAAATATTGTTATAATGTTGGTATCTGAGACTCATTTGACTTCGAGAAGCCTTTTTAAATTGAGTGGCTACACCTTATATGATACAAAGGACCCGAGAGGAAGAGCATGCGGAGGATCAGCAATTCTAATAAAGTCAAGACTCAAGCACTATATTCACACGCATTTGATTAGTATATTGCACATTTTCAATTGAGTCCGTTATTAACTTAATACTACCTACAAATTATTTGTTGAAATTATTAGCTATTTCAACGTTTTCCTTACATTCCACGTTTTTAAATATCACAGATTTAATAACACTTCTGTTTTTCTTTATCACTAAGTCTTTAATTTCTTTCCACATTTGTTTTTGGTCCTTTGCATGGTTTATTTGATTGTTAATGTGTTTGCATTTTTCATTTTCAATTTTAACCTAGTACAAATTTCTAACTGTTTTGTAATTTGCCCACGCTTCGGTAGTGTTTTCAAATTTAGCAATTTGGTATTTTGTTATTTTTTCTCTTTTCATACAATGCAATTCATCATTAAACCATTTATTAACTTTATTTTGTTTATTTATTGTTTTATTTTTAAAGTAAACTTTTGTACTTAATATTTAAATTTATTACTTGGGATATTCTCCCCAACTAATCATTAGAAAAAATTAGAGCTTTTGCAAAACGCATTGAAAAAATGAAAAAATTTATTGTTTGTTGTGGCTTTAGCTCTTCATATACCGACATTTCATTGGTTGCTAAAACCAAATCGTCAGTTGAGTTTAAGCATACTATTTATTTTATATTTGTTGTAATTCATATGCAATATTGAATTCTTATATTGTAAATTATAATATATAAATTATATATATATATATATATATATATATATATATATATATATATATATATATATATATATATATATATATATATATATATATATATATATATATATAAATTATAATATATAACTATAATATATAAATTATATATATATAAATTATAATATATAATTATAATATATAAATTATATATATATATATATATATATATATATATATATATATATATATATATATATATATATATATATATATATATATATATATAAATTATAATATATAATTATAATATATAAATTATATATATATATAAATTATAATATATAATTATAATATATAAATTATATATATATATATATATATATATAATATATATATATAATATAAATTATAACATATATTAATTATATATATATAATAATAAATAATATATATGTATATATATATATATATATATATATATATATATATATATATATATATATATATATATATATATATATATATATAATATATTTATATATACATATATATATAAATTATAATATATAATTATAATATATAAATTATATATATATATAAATTATAATATATAATTATAATATATAAATTATATATATATAAATTATAATATATAATTATAATATATAAATTATATATATATATATAAATTATAACATATAATTATAATATATAAATTATATATATATATATATATATATATACATATATATATATATATATATATATATATATATATATATATATATATACATATATATATATATATATATATATATATATACATATATATATATATAATATATATATAATATATATATATATATATATATATATATATATATATATATACATATATATATATATATATATATATATATATATATATATATATATATATATATATATATATATATATATATATATATATATGTATATATACATATATGTATATATACATATATGTACATATATATACTTATATGTATATATATACATATATGTATGTATATATATACATATATGTATATATATATATATATATATATATATATATATATATATATATATACTACTGACTGAAGTGAACTCTGACTGACTGCTGAACGTTGATGTGCGCAGCTTATATACGGGTATGTTCCAGGTTTCGACTCGGATTGAAAACGAAAAATTTTTGGAATCCCCATAATTTATAAATTGGTATTCTGAATTCAGCATGTTTTTCCACATTCGAAGTTTATGTTCGAAAAAAATCTAAATGTCAACGGCTACAGCTACGCAAAAATCGACGGCGGTCGAAAAAAAATTGCAAAAAATTAACAAATTACAAAAGTAAAACAATTTATAGAGTATGAAAACAAAGATTTTCAAATTTTTCAACTAATTTTCTACGCGAATAAAAACAAAATTAATACACTCGAGCCCCGACTTGCGTCGTTAATGGGGACCGGAGAAACACGACGCAAATCGAATCACCATTTTCTATATAAATACACTGAAATTTAATTTATTGGGGAAAATATTCAAAACAAAGCAAAAAATTTTGTATTTTTGATAAAAAACAAGTATGAATACATATTTTTTATTTCGTTTACATCAACAAATGTTTATAATTATTATAAAGAAATAAAACAATAAATTAATAAAAAAAACATAATAAAAATTAAATTCATTTACATATGTACATATATGTTTATTATTATGTACATATATTCATAAAAAGTAGATGCATTAAAAATTTTTTATTTGTTTAGCTTACATTGAGCTCTCTTCAGATGATCAACAACACAACATTTGATTGGATGGATTTTGGCGAATAACACACTAAATTCTTATCATAACCAGGCAGTTTTTCTTAGCACCACTTATATAACAAAGAAAAGGGAATTCCCCTTACTTCACGCAATTTGAAAACTTCTTAATGTACAGGCCAGAAGTTGTGAAAATGCTAAAAGACAGAAAAGATGCTATATCAGGCACTACAAATGCTAAAAATAGTATTCCACAATGCTGCAGTAAACAATTTAATCAAAACGATGCAAATCGAACCGACGCAAATCGGTGTCAAAACGACG